>CM056607.1:1313666-1747747 GCA_029721355.1 Tegillarca granosa | reverse complement strand
TGAAATATGATTGCCATATCCCCCCTCCCCAATTTGTATTTGTAAAAGATTTTTTGATAATCGGGGGAAATTCTAATATTGGATCTATTGTTATTGTGCAAATAATATTTTAAATTGTTCTAAAAATAACCACAGGGTGACATAAATTGTGACATTATATTTTTAATTTCTAACATGTTATAAAAAATCCTATCTTGAAGCTATTGTTACAAACATTATTTTTCTAATCCACACCTAGTTACGTAATTTTTGGTTTTAATTATTCCAAATACTTCCCTATTGCTCTTAAAAGATAATTTTATATATAGTTATTACCTGTCTGTATGCAAAGCAAAAGACTTCCGTTATTATTATTATTATTATTATTATTATTATTATTATTATTATTATTATCATTATTATCATTATTATTATGTTGTTGTTGTTGGTGGTGGTGGTGGTGTGGTGATGTGTCGTCGTCGTCATCATCATCATTATTATTATTATTATTATTATTATTATTATTATTATTATTATTATTATTATTATTGTTGTTGTTGTTGTTGTTGGTGGTGGTGGTATCGTCGTCATCATCATCATCATCATCATCATTATTATTATTATTATTATTATTATTATTATTATTATTATTATTATTATTATTATTATTATTGTTGTTGTTGTTGTTGTTGGTGGTGGTGGTGGTGGTGGTATCGTCGTCATCATCATCATCATCATCATCATCATTATTATTATTATTATTATTATTATTATTATTATTATTATATCGCATCTTTTGTAATATAAAACCCCGTTTTTTTTTGCATTACAATATTAACAACAGACTTCTTGTCTAACAAGCAGTGTGCGGGCAAGCCTTTTATATTCGGACCGATCAGACATTTAAAACGAATTTAATGTCGCTGGACCGATGAAACTACTTACAACTACTGAAAAAAGGAGCATTTGTCTGAAAGATGGAAATATTAGGAAATTGTGCGACTAGATATTATATTTTGGAACAGAAGTATAATAATAATAATAATAATAATAATAATAATAATAATAAGAAGAAGAAGAAGAAGAAGAAGAAGAAGAAGAAGAAGAAGAAGAATTGTCCAACACAATGCAATAAACGCTGACTACAGCGAATTCCAGAAGCATCAAACGCGCGTTTTTTCACTCCGTTTTTTTCCCGCCTTTTTTCTCTAGAGAGGAACGCTAACTCGGTTGAAGATAAATGGCATTCCTTTACATATCCAGGTGGATGTTTTCGGAACTATTTTTCCACTTTTATGATTTCTCATTCTTTAATTAATTTACTTACCTTGATTGGGTGTTTGTTTTAACACCTGCCCCGGTACTTCACTAAGTCCGCGCGTCCCTCCCAGAAGGATAAGGGTGTTTATTTTGCCCCGTTATTTCAATAATAATAGGGTCTACATCGACCATTATCAAAGACAAACGCCGCTTTATCAGTCACCCGATCGATGATCGGTAAATTATTATGATCAGCCAATGTCTAATGCAACCACTTCAAATAATCCTATGATAATATATCTTAAAAAATTCATTGTTTAAATTTATATAGTGTATAAACTTGCGTCATATATATGCTTGAAAAACCGGATTTATATAATCTCTAATATTTAGGTTACTAGGCAATTAACAGATATAGCTTAATAAGTATAGGGGGCTTTAACTCAAATTCTGAAATGTCAGTGTTAATTTTCTTAAGTAATTGGTAGGGAAAACATTGCTAATTCTAGAATGAATAGGCTTATTTGATAACCCATATACCCACAATCCTACCCCCAGACTTAAAATCGTTGTTTGAAACGTGTCAGTATTGGAAAAAAACTGTATTTTGTTTTGATCTGCAAAATATGTCTTTGTTGGTAGATATTGACTTCCAATCGACATGGATCCACGTGTATTCGTGAAAATTGGACATTGGTCACTTATCGGCATCCACGTGCATTTTGGAATGAGGCCCGCTTATAGACATCCAAGTGCATTTTGGAATGGGGCCCACTTATCGGTATTCACGTGCATTTGGAATAGGGCCCACTTATCGGCATCCACGTGCATTTTAGAAAAAGGCAAACTTATCGACATCCACGTGCATTTTGGAATTGGACCCACTTATCGGCATCCACGATCACTATGGAATGGGGCCCACTTATCGGCATCAACGTGCATTTTGGAATGGGGCCCACTATCGGCATCAACGTGCATTTTGGAATGAGGCCCACTTATCGGCATCAATGGCATTTGGATTAGGGTTTATTATATCTTAGTGGTTGTAATCCGGATATTATTATAAATAACTCGGATTTCCATTAGAAAATATTAAAAGTAAAATGTAAACATATACATGTATAACATTTTTAAAAATAAAAATTTTAAACAAAACATATATTCAGGTTTCTCAAAATTCCAGCAAATTAAAAAATAAAATAATAATAATAACCACGAGCGCAAACCGTCACGTACCTTGTACCTATAAATACATGTACAAGATAGTTTCACAAGCACCTGGGATCTCGTTTTTTATTTGGTTTATTTTTATCTTAACTGACATTTGTAACTAAATGAATAAAACATTTTTTGTATAGAGAAAATTATGAAAAACAATTAAAATGCAATAAGGAATATCTCTGACGCATTTAGTTCAATAAGTGACACAAAGTGCCAATCGAGTCAAGATTCTTTCGCTTATATAGAAGATGTCATTTTTTGGGATAGTGGGGAAAACCAGAGTACCCGAAGAAACTGGGCCAGCGACATTTGGCAATCGCAATGACAAACTTTCTCGCACTATAGGATATGTCCGAGCAGGCGGTGGCCTTTGGATGTTTTAAATGATGTAAAAAGCAACATTCAAGGACTAGTAAAATGATTATCCGCCATCGTGTAAATTATTTTTTAAGAATAAATAAACTCCATTGAAGGTGAGACTAAACACTGTGTACACACAATGTTTAAACTCGAGCGCCTTTTGATATTATAACCTGCATTTACAAATTGTCACATATTATTCCTTCCAAACTTCATTTGCATATCAAAATAAACACTAGCACGTGGTGCAGACTGCGATCGGCAATGTCATTACTGCGCATTTTGAAATGAAAGTCTAAAAAATAGATATTAGTCATGCATTGCCATGGCGACAGTGTCTCATAACATAGCGAGCAACTTTACGGAGGAAAATCAAAACAATATTCTTGATTTAAAGTGATCACATGCGCTGCATATACACTGCATTTAACTCTGTGTCTGAAGGCATTCTGCCAAAATTTAGATAACCAGGTAACCCGCTTACCTATTGAACAGGTGACACAATCATACCTGACAAGGATTTAGTTGTTATTATAAATAAATGAACATCTTGACTAATAAAATTCATTGTTAAATTAAAAATCTGAAATCCCCAGGTGTTGATTTATACAGTACATTAATTATCTTTTTTGAAATATTGAATTATTTAAAAAATGATATATATTATGCAATTTTCGATTTTAAATAATTGTCTACAATGTAACGCAAATCTATGTATACATGTACAAGTTGAGAATCAGTTACATCACTGAGGTTGTACATTCTGGATTTTAAAAAAAATTGTTCTCATGAATAATTGTTGTCAAAAATAGTTTTATCTAATTTTTTTCCAAAATCAAAAATAAAATTAAATGTCATAGTTTGAGTTAGTAATAAACAGTAATTAAGATAGATATTTACGGAAAAAAGAAATAGCCTGTAGTGTGCCTATCTCGATAGTGTGTGTGTGTGTGTGTGTGTGTGTGTGTGTATGTGTATGTGTGTGTCCATACATTCAAGTATTACCTTGATTTCGAAGGCAAAAATAAAAAAGAAACAAGTATTAAATCGACAAATCAATTTAAGTCTGGTTTTATTGGAAATACATATCCTGTTAAGTTATGAATCTTTTGTGTGCTTCTAAACTTAACAAAGGTAAATAGCAACGTTTTCGTTATCTTGGTTATTACCAAAAAAAATAGGGATTTTAATCTTTATGTTGTTATATTTCCCGTCCGGGTTGTTCTTTCAGCAATGAAAAGTTCAGTAAAGAATATTTCCCACCAGTTAGAGGGACGCAATATATTTACATTGCGTCATTGAAGGCTTTGTTACGACTCTGATACGACGATAAGACTGTATATTTTGATTACTACATGTACTAGGTTTTCGTATTGTTAACTCTTTGTATTACTATTATACCTTCCTACTGTCTGCATTCTAGAAGTGGCGTTTGTAATCAACAGTTTCTAGTAATAAACATTAACAATTTGATGCTTCTGATATACTTTTATAACACACACACACACACACACACACACACACACACATATATATATATATATATATATATATATATATATATATATATATATATATATATATATATATATATATATATATATATAACTAGAGCATTGAGATAACGTCTCACTATGTGTAGGATATATTTTTAAAAAGTTTTTTCGGTCATCTTATCACGAAAAAGGCGTGTGTTGTTTCTGTTACCAATATTACGTGTTTATTGTTCAAGTCGTGCCCGCGGTTTTGATCTCCTGTAACAAACATGTCGCCAGGGTGCGTTAGCTACTGTTATCATATATTGAAATTGTTTAGTGTTTCTGTCGTGCCCGCGGTTTCGATCTCGAGTGTTTCAGTTGTGACCGCGGTTTCGATCTCGTGTCACAAACACGGCGCCAGAGTGCGTTAGTTTCTGTTACCAACATTACGTATTTCTGTCGTGCCCGCGTTTTCGATCTCGTGTCACAAACACGGCGCCAGAGTGCGTTAGTTTCTGTTACCAATATTACGTATTTCTGTCGTGCCCGCGGTATCGATCTCGTGTCACAAACACGGCGCCAGAGTGCGTTAGTTTCTGTAACCAATATTACGTATTTCTGTCGTGCCCGCGGTTTCGATCTCGTGTCACAAACACGGCGCCAGAGTGCGTTAGTTTCTGTTACCAATATTACGTATTTCCGTCGTGCCCGCGGTTTCGATCTCGTGTCACAAACACGGCGCCAGAGTGCGTTAGTTTCTGTTACCAATATTACGTATTTCCGTCGTGCCCGCGGTTTCGATCTCGTGTCACAAACACGGCGCCAGAGTGCGTTAGTTTCTGTTACCAATATTACGTATTTCCGTCGTGCCCGCGGTTTCGATCTCGTGTCACAAACACGGCGCCAGAGTGCGTTAGTTTCTGTTACCAATATTACGTATTTCCGTCGTGCCCGCGGTTTCGATCTCGTGTCACAAACACGGCGCCAGAGTGCGTTAGTTTCTGTTACCAATATTACGTATTTCCGTCGTGCCCGCGGTTTCGATCTCGTGTCACAAACACGGCGCCAGAGTGCGTTAGTTTCTGTTACCAATATTACGTATTTCTGTCGTGCCCGCTGTTTCGATCTCGTGTCACAAACACGGCGCCAGAGTGCGTTAGTTTCTGTTACCAATATTACGTATTTCTGTCGTGCCCGCGGTTTCGATCTCGTGTCACAAACACGGCGCCAGAGTGCGTTAGTTTCTGTTACCAATATTACGTATTTCTGTCGTGCCCGCTGTTTCGATCTCGTGTCACAAACACGGCGCCAGAGTGCGTTAGTTTCTGTTACCAATATTACGTATTTCCGTCGTGCCCGCTGTTTCGATCTCGTGTCACAAACACGGCGCCAGAGTGCGTTAGTTTCTGTTACCAATATTACGTATTTCCGTCGTGCCCGCGGTTTCGATCTCGTGTCACAAACACGGCGCCAGAGTGCGTTAGTTTCTGTTACCAATATTACGTATTTCCGTCGTGCCAGCGGTTTCGATCTCGTGTCACAAACACGGCGCCAGAGTGCGTTAGTTTCTGTTACCAATATTACGTATTTCTGTCGTTCCCGCAGTTTCGATCTCGTGTCACAAACACGGCGCCAGAGTGCGTTAGTTTCTGTTACCAATATTACGTATTTCCGTCGTACCCGCGGTTTCGATCTCGTGTCACAAACACGGCGCCAGAGTGCGTTAGTTTCTGTTACCAATATTACGTATTTCCGTCGTGCCCGCGGTTTCGATCTCGTGTCACAAACACGGCGCCAGAGTGCGTTAGTTTCTGTTACCAATATTACGTATTTCCGTCGTGCCCGCGGTTTCGATCTCGTGTCACAAACACGGCGCCAGAGTGCGTTAGTTTCTGTTACCAATATTACGTATTTCCGTCGTGCCCGCGGTTTCGATCTCGTGTCACAAACACGGCGCCAGAGTGCGTTAGTTTCTGTTACCAATATTACGTATTTCCGTCGTGCCCGCGGTTTCGATCTCGTGTCACAAACACGGCGCCAGAGTGCGTTAGTTTCTGTTACCAATATTACGTATTTCCGTCGTACCCGCGGTTTCGATCTCGTGTCACAAACACGGCGCCAGAGTGCGTTAGTTTATGTTACCATATTAATTGTTAAGTATTTTTGTTGTGTCCAAGATTTGTTTTACGGAGTTATTGTTTCGTTTGATAATAAATGCACTAATTTGCATTTAAGATTCCACTGTGATATAATAGATGAACACCTCAAATCAAAGAAGAGGTAATACGTATCTGATGTCCATTGTCAGTTATTTTTTCTTTAGACAGGTTTTTTTTAAATTAATAATTTTATTTTATTGAAAAAGTTATCGAACAAATTTTTTATATGCAAAGAGTTTTAAGACGAAAGTGACAGTGTTTTACTATTTTTTTAAATTGTAAAAATATACGCACTTAGGTTCAGTGAAAAAAAAAAAAACAACTCAATCTCTTATCTTTTGGTACGTTAAATATATATTTTTTAACTACTGTAAACTTTTTGCACTCAACATTGTTATCTAGATTCTTTGTGTAAAGGGACATAACTCTTATCAAGCTTGATGAAGAAATTAACAGTATTGATCATTGTTCATTGCTTATCGGATAGATTAAACATCGGAAACTGTGTTGCATATTCACGGTAAATTAAATATAATGTTTACTTTTCTGCTGTTCATGACTAAGCCGATATATTTATCCTGCAATATAACGTGGATATCGATACGTGGCGTGACTCTGTGCAGTAGCTTCAGATACAGGTGCATGATTGCCTCTGTAGAGCATCTGGACCCAAGTTCGGCAATTTATATGCATCGCTTTATAGTAACATGGCCTATCTAAATATTATTTGAATAAAAAAGAAAAGTAAAAAGAAAAATAGCATACATAAAGTATAAAACTGCCGCCGTGACGTCTATAGGTACAGGTGCGAATATACCTTGACTTATTTTTAAATACCTGACAACACACTAATTTGGCGTGATGAAATGCTAAATTAAAAGGAAACGTTATATCAAACAGTATTTGACAGTGTTGTTTTGTCATATCTGTAATATTAATCAAATAATAGTAGAGAAATGCAAGGAATTTTATAAATTTGGATGATGAAAGTTGCAGCAACATTTATTGCAATATGCGTTTATATATAAACGAGTGCCTTATTTTTTTTAAAATGACGCAACATGAGACACGACTAAAATCTGTTTCACAAGATATCGCGAGAAATATAAGAATAATTGTAAAAAGAATAAATAAAAACAGAAGAAATTAATAATTCACATCTTACAAGTCGAGAAATGTTGTTCTATTGGATGAAATCTCAACAATAAAAATTTGCAAGTAGTTTTTCTCAGCCAAGCATTTTGCGTTTTCAAACAACAATAAATAAAGAACTGGGTTATAAAACAGTATTATATCAATCACTGTGGCATTGCATAAAAACAACATCGGCGGATTTAAGGTGGGTTGGGGAGGTTGCACACCCTTAAAAAATTCAAGAGAGAGAAAGAGAGAAAAAGATCTCCAGAAATATTAAGAATTCATTTTTCGCCGGGTGGCTGTGCCCTCCGGACTTCCATCAGGGCTCTACCTCGACCTGAGCCTTCGACGCTCGAAATATCTCATGATAAAATTCTTATACCCATCCACCTTTCATAAAAACTTTGGATCCGCCTCTGAACAGTAACTTGAATTTTACCAATAATAGACCCAAACCCTAGCGTTTGCATTTTTTTCTTTGTTGCTAATTAAATAGTCATCCACGTGACATCAAATAGAAAATCAATGCCACAGTTCCTTAAACCAAAAATCCTTAGTATGTTTTAAGTCGCTGTGATTAGAGCCCATTGGTCACGTGATTTCTGTCAAAGGGGCCCTCGTCTGTTTCTTGACAAAAAGGTTTACTTTTTAGATTTTCTCCTCTCATAATTTCACGGTTTTCCGTGATTGTTTACAAACTCAAGCTATAATTGGTAAAAATCTATGAATGACGTCACAATGCAATCTCTGGCAACAAGAGTTGTTTGGCTTTTTGAGCCAAAAATTCACTTGGCAATTTGTCTGTTTTTCTTGGATGAGGAAAGAAAAATCGTGAAACTTGCAAATTTTGAAGATAATAAAAGCTTTAAAAAGGTAACTATGTGTATTTTATTTATAGCATGTTATAGCAAATTATTGATGTTTAGAAAAGAAGTGAAATGTCATTTACACCGGCTTACATTGGTTTAAGTGAAATGTCATTTACAACGGCTTACATTGGTTTAAGTGCAGATTTGTATGGGTTATTTTCAAGGTATGTAAAATAACTATTATTTACTGCTTTTTTTTTGAAATATTCATTAAATGAATTTTGGTTGATATCTGGACTGTAATCTTAATAAAAGAAAGAAAAACAGGATCACAAAATGTGGTTTCCCTCTGACCTGAACTCAAACCTCCCTCTAATATTTTTGGCGCGCTTTGCTTAATAAATTATAAAAGAAAATTCTGATGTAAACGAATATTCCAGCGAGAAAACGCACAGTTTTCCCCGTGAGCATGTGTCTTTTTTACGGCATTTGATTGGGTAATCTTAATGCATGACGTCATAGTAATGTGTCTGACAACCATATGTTGTGGAATCAGTCAAGTTGCTTTTTCACGAAAAAAAGAAGAAAACAAAATTGTTCAAACTTCTTCAATAGGAAATAGCAAGTGATAGAAAAAGTAAGACGATCTTTTAATTCATTAGTTAATTCTTGATTCTTAGTCTGTTAGGCTATATAATGACCTCTTTTCACTCTATCTTTATGTCTAAATCTTTCTATTATTTACAGTATTTCAGAATTGAAAATGATCGGATTGACAGTAGTCACTCATATTGCGTACTTGTATCATGATCTTGCACCCATTGTGGCTTCAGGTAAGGAAAAAAAAAATTGACGAATGTAAAAAAACCTACCCATTACAGACAATTTTACGAAAAAAAAGTCGCTTACTTCACTGGCAATCTTTTCTATTGCTCTGAATTCTGGTCTTAATTCTAATCCTTTCCTGTAAATTAATTGGTATTCCTTTTAGATGCTAGTTCGTTCTTTTTTTTTTCTTTGAACTTTTAACATGTGAAATGCATACCCTTTTACTTCACTGAAAACAGTGCTCATATTTTGGGACTCACTAGTGAACTGATAAAGTTAAAATCTAATCTAATATAGATCTAAATATTTGTTTTATTTCATTTATTTTTAGTAATTGCAAGAAACCTGTGGAAAAAGATTGAGAAAAATGAAGCTAAAGTATATCATGAAGTAATGCTGGTAAGTCTCTCTCTCTCTCTCTCTCTCACACCCACACCCACACACACACACACACACACACAGAGTATTTCTATATAGCTATTGAATAGTAATGGGATTTAAACAGCATTCAATGATTTTTATTAAATCATATTTGCAGCCTCTGAGATCCTGTATGAAAACAGAGAAATATGGATACACAGAACCAAAGAAAGTCAGATTTCTTGACGAACACCAGGGATACAGAGATCATTTTAAGGTATGATTGAACGATAAAATTCCACAATTATTTGTGAATAAGATGTGACAAAAAAGTTCGCAATAAGTGTTTGACGGCTTCGTCAAGAGTAAATTAAAGAGTATATTTTGTTATTTTTTCTGTTGACATGAACATTTAGAAAATACGGATGCCCATTCAACACCTATAGTATATGTATTAATGTTTTACATTAAAAACTATGTGGTCTAATATTTAGGGATAATTTTGTTTATATTTATCATGAATGTCACAAGTAATATATTTTCTAATTTTGTTTTATCATTTAAAAAAAAACTCTTGTAATTGTGTATTGAACAGGTACGCCTCCTGATTACACCAATCATTTTTTATTGATGAAATGCATTCAAAAGAGACACTTTTCTTCAAATATTTTTCTTTTTCTACTGTATGTTGTCTAAAATTCATTATTTACAAATTAAAAAGCCGGTATTTGTTGATATAACGTTGTGCTTTGTTAATGATTAATGTAACCAATTTCAAGGCAGAACAAACGATAAAGTAAGAAATCTGGGCAACAAATAGCGGCTAAAACATCGGAGAAGGCACTAGATAAAATGACAAATTATTGTCCAATAATGAGGTTACATGACCTTGATAGGGCAGATTATTCAACCTTTTTTACAATCACGGGTCCCTTAAACTCAAAATTACAGTATAACCTGCTATAGAGTCCACCTCTATATAAAGTCCACCTGTCTATAGCAACCGGTCTGAAGTATTCCCAATGGATTTTGCTATATAATGAACCTCTATATAAAGTCCACCTGTCTAATGTGAATAAAGTCCACCCTTTTCACTCCCAAATGACTCCAGAACCTGTCTATAAAGTCCACTTCTTTAATATAATTTTTTTATCAAATTTTATAATTTCCCAAATTTTTTGCAGTAAATATCAGCCACATTTCTCTGATACTGTGATGTATGAATATTGGCAATAAATAATTTTAATATATATTATTGATCACACTAAATACAATGTAGTAACTTACATAGTTTAAAAATCTACTGTAGTAAAGACTACAGTATCGACTGATATTATGTTAAATTTTGAAGAAAAATATATGAAGTCATACTTATTATGTCAACAACTGAAGCCATCAGAAATAAAGGTAGAAATACCCATTGTTATCTATTATGTTTTATATATAACTGTTTAATTTGTGACAACTTTGCTGCTACTAATAACAACAAAGACACAATTAGTTAAGTGTATATAATATGTAGAGTTTAACCAAATAATCTTTTTCGATGTACAGTTTATCAAATTTAATTAGTTTGGTTTTTTTTTTTTAAATTATTTCTGAATTATCTGTTTTTAAAAATAAAATGAAAATAACTTTATTAATGTATATATTAATAAGTTTTTAATAGGTACTGCATTATTTTCATTTTTTAAACTATTTTAAACACTGTATGTTTACTTGTTCATATAGGGGACCCTCTATATAAAGACCACCTGTCTATTAAGTCCACTTTTGCTCAGTCCCCTAGATGGACTTTATATACAGGTTATACTGTATATTATTTTTTATTTTTTACAGAAAGGTGACATAGACTACCGACTTCAGTGTTCACAAGTTAAGCCAATACGTCTTGAAGGAGATACATATTTTACATTTGGTAATACCTACAAGTGTACAGGTTGTACCCAGGAGGATTTCCAGAGGAGGATACAGTGGGATTACAATCAGATGGACTATATGGATAGAGATGCGTATGTTAATATCAAAGCTAAGCTGGACCAGACACTTTCTGAAGACCAATTCCATCCACATACCCACCTACCACGCAATTTAGGAAATGCTAAAAACCGTGACATTGCAGTCTGTGGAACCTGGGTTTAAGATCTGCTGATCGTCTTGATCATATAAACTTTACCATTTGACAATAATCGTCATCGATCATCGTTATCGAGATTCTTAAAGATGTATTTTACATCACTGTTTTACTGGTTTTACAAAGTTTTATATTGTTATGATATCGTTATTTTATCAATAATTTTTAAAAATATGTATTTATTTTTACAAGAAAAAAAAAAAACAGAACAGAAAAGTTTCAAACGTATATATATATTATGTCTGTGTTGTTATCATTTAAAACCCTAAATTTTCGGAAAAAATTGAAATAACATGTAATTGAACTTTGAAACAGCCATCAGGAACACAATGTATTAAATTGAGAAATTCAAGGTATCTTGATAAAACATATTGATGTAAATTAGGTAGTGAAATCGTGATTCAAGCCTGATAACTATCATTAATATTTAAATATAAATAAATGTAGTTGAGCATGCACTTTTCTATAGCCAGTTCAATAGAAAAGTAAAAGACGTAAACCATATACTTTGCTGTAAACAGATCTATCATTCATAACTATTTGTATAACGTTTACAAGTTTTAGCTGAATCTTTACAAATGACCATCCTGAAATATTACCAGTTATAACGTAAAGTGGAAGTTTTTAACTTAAAATCACGGACATATCGAGATAAAAAAAACTGTTATAATGAAAATTCGGAGTTGGAAGCTAAATATACAACCAAAATGATCCAGCTTTACAAGACAGAAACACTGAAGTTGTTCATTGGTGTTCAGGTACAATTGTACAACCAATATGATCCAGCTTTACAAGACAGAAACAATGAAGTTGTTCATTGGTGTTCAGGTACAATTGTACAACCAAAATGATCCAGCTTTACAAGACAGAAACACTGGTAGAAATGGAGAAGGACATCGATCCAAATAAGCTATTTGAAGGAACTAGGACAGTCTTTGTTGCTGGTCTAAATATGTATACTTGTTATATATGTATATATATATATGGGTATAATCGATACTTGAATAGTCCATACCAAAGCATTTAAAGTACTAATTAAACATATTACATTTATTATTAGAAAGGGTTAGGGTTAGGGTTAGGGTTGAGTTTTAGCTGCAGTCGATTGCCGAAGGCGAGTGGTTTTCTCATTGGAGATAGTAAGCACCTCGAATTTTGAGGTCTCGTTGTTTATTGCAGTCGCTTGCCAAGGGTTAAATTCCCCCTCCCCAGTAGTTCGGTTTCCTCTACAATCTCCGAGTATACAGATACAAGTAAATTTTGACAGGGGCGTAACAAATCATTCATCCAATCCAAATTGCAGGCCAGTTTCACAATCGTTCACTCAAATGAGTGTACACTCAACTCCAATATTCCAATTTTTCTATCATCAATATCTTAAAAATTTTAAGTTTTATGAGGCAATGTTTTGTTTTATTTAACAAAACCACACTAAACAACTTAGATATAACATTAGATATTCAGTTTTAACTCTGTAATGTCTTAACAAGAGGCCCAATAGAGCATGTGATTCTCAACTGGCTACATATGTAAGACAATGTTTGTTTTTGTTTGTAATGCTGTTTAACGTTCAACTCAAGAATATTTCACTTACACGGGGACTGTCAGTTTTGGAAATGGCGGAAGACACTAGAGTATTGGAGAAAACCACGACCAAGCAGCAAGTTAACTGACAAACTTGCAAAGATGAAGTTCTAGCGCCACTGGGACGTTAATGCGCAATGTCGGGGCGAGAGGCGCTGTGATCCGTAACATCAAATGCTAAGACCACTCGGCCACTGTAAAACAATTTGATGTGGTTACCATAATTGGTTCATCAGGTAAAGGTGGGAAATAAATTGAGCTTATGACCATTTTTGCTTCATTGAAGCCTACTTTGCAACACACACATGCAGGCACGCTTCGACATGCCATAAACTCTGCTGGGTTTAGCCAGGCTATTTTTTTTTAATCTAGTAACAACGGGCATCTTGGACTGGTACAAACTTTTTCAGACCGATGTAGGAACCTTCCACACGAAATTTGGTTCCAATTCGCCAAGTGGTTTTAGAGAAATTTTTTTTTAAAAATTACACCTAATTTGCATAATTCTTGAAAATTGGGTCAACGAAAAATTTCTCACAAAAACCCGTTACATATGTTGAATCCCACTCGATATACTTTCTACATTTCAAATTTGAGCTTAATTGGTGGAAAAATGGATCCACAATGGCCATTTTTGTGTTTTTTTCTGTTTATAGTAATGGCGGCCATCTTGGATGTCTGACGGGGTTGTCTGGTACAAACTTTAGTCAGGCCAACGTAGGGACCTTCCACACCGAATTTCGTTCCAATTGGCCCAGTAATTTCAGAGGAGAAAACCAAAGTCTACGCACGCACGTAAAACCATGCCATAAGATCAGCTGGCTTTAGCCAGTTGAGCAAGAAACTGACATTGAAATATTCCCGAATTTGAGCTGCGTGTACACTCAACTGAGTGAATGATTGTGAAACTGGGACCACATGACTGGGCAATATCGGATAAAAGGTTGCAATAGTCGGTGCAATTAAGAAAGCAAACTAGATATGCACACGCCCCAAAACGGTATTCATTGATGCTTAAGGCTCCTCCAAAGCCATTTTGCATAGATTGTGTTTTTTTTTTTTTTTTTTTTTTTTTTTTTTTTTTTTTGAAGAGGTACCTACTAGCAGGAAGCATAAAAACTGGGACTATTCTAAAATCTAGAGCGAAAAGATTACACAATCGTTGGAATAAACTGCATATTGAACTTTTAAACCTTTTTGCATACAATAACATAGATTTTTAAAATGGAAAATACAGCATGTGGAATCCCATGAAGGCAATGTGTGTGTGTGTGTGTGTGAGAGAGAGAGAGAGAGAGAGAGAGAGAGAGAGAGAGAGAGAGCAATGATAACAAACAACTAAAAATAAAGTTCTCATTATAATATCAAGACTTAACATTCACAGTATAACATTTTTAAAATGATTTCAAATCAACAGCATAGTTGATTAATTATATAATACAAAACCACTCACTGAGTACATGTTAGTACCATGGAATAAAAGCAATATTTTCTTAGTAAACAAAATATATAGCCTGCAACCTAATAAAATGATATTTTGTGACAGTGTACCATTAGATGCCCGTCTCTAGATGACGGCTTTGTATCTAGGAGTCCATGGGATATAGAACACTATAATAAAATACAAGCTTAAGGTTTCTTCAAGCAACAAAAATAAAAGCAGTCTGAATTTTTGTTTAGCAATACAAATTACCATGCATACCTTAAATACAAGAACTTTTATGAACAGTTAATGAAGACAAGAATTCCACAGATTTAATGTCTCGCCTGGTTAGTTTTTGATGATTAATAAATACATTACTCTAACATAAACTTTCAAATTTTGACAAGCGGACGGCACCAGAAAACTAACACTCAAGCCTTGCTTTATGGCAATGACAGGCTCGACAAAAATGCAACTTTTCTGAATGTAAACCAAAATAACCAGACTTCTACTTTGAAAGATTTTACAATTTAGCTAATAATTTTATAAAAAGTTACCTTACTAAAGACAAATCGATGCTGATAAAAATATCTCTTATTCCTTAACACCAGCAATGATTTTAGTACATGATATGGATTCTTATTTCTGCAATGGTTTCAATAAATTGTAAATTGAATAATGATAACAAGTTATATAAATCTTCCATGTCACATGATCCTGAGGGTATTCCCTGCATGTTTTACTAGGTAAACCTAGCATCATTAAGTTACCAGTTTATTCAACATCAACCATAATAGAACTTTTATTCAGGATAAATTTTAATAGGATTAAGTTTTGAAATTTTTTTGTGAAAATCAGAACCCAAATTATCATCATCATCAGCTTCTTTTGATTAATGTGCAGGTTCAGAAGCATTGTCTCCACTAGTAGGCTCCCTTCCAGATGACTAGCTAGCGTCATGCATGGCAGAATTCACCCATGTTACCATTTCTTATGATCATTGGGGTTAGACTTTGAGAGCTTCCACTCTCGGAACTAGGACTGTTTATTTTTGTATAGATTTTGAAATTTTTACTTCACATACAATGTTATTTGGAATCAAGAGGAAAGTTAGACAGACCATCTTTTCAACAAAAATTGTCAACATAACTCAGCATCCCTTAACTGTGACCAAGTGATCATCTGCCAGACACAATAGTTTTGAGGTGTTGTTCAACAATATTAACATATCTGATGTTCATATGCCATATATATTGCTGTATTGGTATGGCTGAAAAATCGGACAAACAAATTGCAGTTTTTGGGAAAATAATTTTGATTCCAGCGAATCTAATGACAACAACTCTTCTGAGCAAGACTGTAACTTGGGATTTTTTCACTACCACCAAAAAGAAGAGAATAGAAAGTCACTGTGTGCAGTGGCTTCTCTCAAAATAAACTTGATCCATCCAACAGTGACAAGAATACCACAAAAAATACTTATCATACATTTTTGGGAAAAGAACAGTTTCTTACTTTAACAGTTTCTAAGCCTAAAAATTGGGATACAAAACGGTATATTTAAAGAAGCACGTAAAACATTGCTCAGATCTAAGAAACAAGAGGGCCATGAAGCCCTGGACGCTCACCTGAAAATAATGTACACTCAGCTTTATTTTGGCAAACTGGAGCTTCTATTTTTAAAAGAAATTTTTCCTATATTTCGAACTTGACACCTACTTTTTGGCAAACTGGAGCTTCTATTTTTAAAAGAGATTTTTCCTATATTTCGAACTTGTGACCTACTTAATGACCCAACATGACCCATATATGAACTTGAGATAGCTTTTGTCAAGAGGATCATTCTGACTAAGTTTGATGAAGATTAGACTAATATAAGGGCCTAAGGAGTGTTAACAAGGTTTTTCTATTATTTGACCTATTGACCTACTTATTGATCCAACATGGTCAGCGTACAAACTTGAGCTAGCTTTTGTCAAGAGGACCATCCTTACTAAGTTTGATGAAGATTGCACTTAAATTGGGGCCTCAAGAGTGTAAACAAGGTTTTTCTTTTATTTGACCTAGTGACCTTCTTATTGACCCAACATTGCCACTATATGAACTTGAGCTACCTTTGGTCAAGAGGATTAATCTGACAAAGTGTGAAGATTGCACTAAAATTGGGGCCTAAGGAGTGTTAACAAGGTTTTTCTACTATTTGACCTAGTGACCTACTTAGTGATCCAACATGGCCAATATAGTTTTAGTCAAGAGGATCAATCTGACAATGTTTAATGAAGATTGCACTTAAATTGTGGCTTCAGGAGTGTTTACAAGGTTTTTCTAATATTTGACCTAGTGACCTACTTATTGACCCAACATGGCCAATATAGAACTTGAGCTAGCTTTTGTCAAGAGGATCATTCTGAGCAAGTTTGATTAAAACTGCACTTAAATTGTGGCCTCAGGAGTGTTAACAATCAAAAGTTGAAGCACGTCAGACAACACATGGCGGACAATGACCCACCACAATAGCTAAAAATGGCAGCAATGTGAAACAAGTCATTTTTTTCAAACCTACACCGTAAGATGGAGGAAGAGCAAGGGCATGATCTTTTAGACAAATATTTTAGACTGGAAAACACAGAGGACATGTTTAAATATAATTTTGTGAAACTTTCTGATTAAAAATTAATAGTTTTAATAGTTCAAATAATCCTTACACCCCTCACCAATATTGCTAAATAATGGAAAGTTGTGTAATAGCAAAGCAAGCCAATGAAATCTAGCATATTATACATAAAAATAATATTTGTTTTGCCTATGAAAAGTATAGAAGGGACTACATACATGTAGAGGTAACATCCTCCAACACATTATCACATCAAAATTAATGACTAGCAAGATAGATATTTTCTTCAACATGTACCACTATCAAATTTAAAGGCGTGTAACTTATCAAACTGAACAAAGTACTTATTTTAACAATATTCTGACTTTAAGAATCAATGCATTGCCAGAAGAATATACAGACACATACATACCTAACATGTTGGCCATACAATATGATGACACAGTAAAATATGTTAAATATGATTTTTTCATGACTTTATTAATAAATTAATGGGAGTTATAAAAGTATTATTACTTAAAATGCCATCAATAATTGCCTCTTCAGATTTCAGAGGATTTTGAGTTGAAAACTTAATTGTCAAATGAAGTTTTTGTTTTAGTTTTAAAAAAAAAAAAAAAAAAAAAAAAAAAAAAACCCAACACTTTCTTCCTAACAATTAAGATTGTTATTTGAACAATATACATGTACATATACAGTGTTTATTCAGTATAAATTCTACACATTTGCCGAAACTGCATAAACAAAATTTTTGAAAAACTCCCGACAAATAGGAGACATTAATTTAATGAAAACTGTTCTTGGGGGAAAAGCCTATATATCCCTTCCTCATAACTGATACAAATACTTTAAATAGAGCTCAATAGAATCTTCTTCAATAAAAACAACCCAATTTAAGAAGGAACCAAACAAGGTTATTTTTTATACTGAAATGCACCAATCATACCCATCTTGGTTACCAAAACCAGAGGATAAGTGTACAAACCAATGTTGCTGTGAATGAGATTTGTCCACTTAGCTCACCACACCTTGCATATTATATGTGCATCAATAATTTATTTTGGTGATAACAAGGGCCATCAACAATGACCTGCAGACCCCTTCAGTGTTTTCTTGATAACACTGGCCCACCCATCAACACAATATTTCAGTAATTATAAATAACAATTTAATCATACACAATTTTATATTATTTTTCTGTTTGTATATTACTATCCGGAGTTCCTGTATCATTTGATGATTCAGACTTGTCACTAGTAACTTTATCACTTTCTTTAACAGTCAATTTTCCAAGTTCATCCGTAACTGAATCAGTAGTTTTATCTTTGGCCTTTTCACCTTTACTGCTATCAGCATCTCCTTTTGCTTTTTCCGATCCTACAACTTTTTCTGCAACACCATCTGAAAAATATCATTTCTACAAATTAAAAACCTCGATTCCAAAATAATACAAGCAAGAACAAATGCCATTTTAAGTTAATCAAGGAGGTCATCTCAATCCTAGCTAGTGTTAAGGTTTTATGTCAAAAATGTGAAATATTTATTCCATTATTAACTTTCAAGTGCCATAAACTGTAAAAAGACTACCTCAATAAGTAAAAACAATCCAAAACATACTGAGCCACAAAAGTTCTCAAAAAACTTATTTCTTCTCACATAGTTTGTCATTTTATTTTGTTTACATTACCCAAGCCAATCAAACCACTAACTACTTGGTAACTGTTTTTATTGCATTAATTTCTACACATCTTACTCATGTATTTGCAATTTGATTTGTCTACGGTATTGTATTTAAATGTATCAGATTTTTTTTGTGACAATCGACACGGTAGTTCAGTTCGCCCGTCACATTTTTAACATCATTTACATGTACACTATGACAAAAGCAGATTTTACTTATATTCAGATGTTTATTCCGGTTTCCAAAATTCATAACAATTTGGTTTCTATATCGAGGGTATATAAGTTATTATTTGAAAACAAAATTAAGTTTTCATTTCAGAATGTACAATATAAAGTCATCACTTACTTAATTTTTCTTTGCTAGCAGCTTCTTCATTTATCTTCTTTCCTTCTTCAAATTTTTCTTTAAATTTTTGTGCATCTATAAAAACATTTATATTGTTAGTCATGTAATCAAGTTAACCTGAGAAATATTTCCCTTAGAGACACAAAAGTTTTGACAGATAACTAGAAGGCCGTTTTATAAAAGCTTGTTAGTAGTGTTTCACAAGATGAAAAAAAAAACAAAAAAAACAAGAGGGCCTGAAGGTCCTGAACGCTAACCTGAAAATGATGTACACTTAGCTTGATTTTGGCAAACTGGAGCTTCTATTTTTAAAAGAGAATTTCCTATTTTCGAACTAGTGACCTACTTATTGAGCCAACATAACCCATATAAAACTTGAGCTAGCTTTTGTCAGGAGGATCAATCTCAGCAAGTTTGATGAAGATTGGTATAAAATTTAGCCCTCAGATGTGTTAAAAATGTTTTTATATAATTTAACCTAGTGACCTACTTATTGACACAAAATAACCAGAGTACAAACTTCAGCTAGCTTTAGTCAACAGGATCATTCTGATTAAGTTAAATAAAGATTGCACTTAATTGAGGCCTCATGAGTGTTACCAAGGTTTTTTTTTCTTTCTAACAATTGACCTAATGACCCAACATGGCCCATATACGAACTTGAGCTAGCTTTTGTCAAGAGAATCATTCTGAGCAAGTTTGATATAGATTGAATTAAAATTGGGGCCTCAAGAGTGTTAACAAGGTTTTTCTGGAATTTGACCTAGTGACCGACTTATTGATCCAACATGGCCAATATACAGACATGAGCTAGCTTTTGTCAAGAGGATCATTCTGAGCAAGTTTGATGAAGATTTAACTAAAAATTGGGACCTCAGGAGTGTTAACAAGGTTTTTTTTTTTTTAACTTGACCTGGTGACCTACTTACTGATCCAACATGGTCAATATACGAACTTGAGCTAGCTTTTGTCAAGAGGATTATCATGAGCAAGTGTGATGAAGATTGGACTCAAATTGGGGCCTCAGGAGTGTTAACAAGGTTTTTCTAATATTTGACCTAGTGACCTACTTACTGACCCAACATGGCCCATATACGAACTTGAGCTACCTTTTGTCAAGAGAATCAATCTGACAAAATTTGATGAAGATTGGACTAAAGTTGGGGCCTCAGGAGTGTTAACAAGGTTTTTCTATTAACTGACCTACTTATTGACCCAACATGGCCCATTTACAAACTTGAGCTAGCTTTTGTCAAGACGATCATTCTAAGCAAGTTTGAATAAGATTGCATTTAAAATGTGGCCTCAGGAGTGTTAACAATCAAAAGTTGATGCATGACGGACAATGACCCATCACAATAGCTCACTTGAGCACTTTGTGCTCAGGATGGCTAAAAAGCTTCAGATAGTAACACAAGGTATAACGTATCATGTTATATAATATATATATATATCAGGGCTCAGGAAAACTTTGACTGAGGTGTCGGACATTTTTTCAAAGCAACTGTACCGACAATGCAATGAAAAGCAAAAAAAAAAAAAAAAAAAAAAAAAAAAAAACGTTGTTACCGACTTTGTATTTTAAAAAGATTTTTAATATCAATAGAAGTTTTTAAAAAGGGTTTTTCTACCACGAAGTTATTTCAATATATATGGTTACTTGTATGTCCACATTAGTGTTGATTTTGAACTGTCGGCGTTGACGACACATGGTTTGACGGCCATCTTTGTTTATTGACAATTGCGCATTTTCGTTTTCCCGAAGTTACACGAACTTTACTGAACCTCATTTTGAGACCTCTTTGATTTTAAAATTATTTATTAATAACTAAACAGATTGCCAAGACTGTACTATGCGCATTGTATTATTATTTAACATCCCGCGTGGAACCTCTTTAAAATAGTCCGACGACCATGACCTTCAGTTAACAGGTGTTTATGGCTTCCGTCTGTCAAGCGATGTGATTACTTAATAAACAACTTATCAACAAAAGTAATTATGATTCGGACGATGAAACTAAAGGAACAGATTGAAACCATGGATTTTAACTGATTAATAAACAAAAGCCTAATTATCAGATCTGTATTATTTTTTGAAAATGACTGACAGGTGATAGCAAAGAATACTCAGTAAAATAATGACCGATAAACATAATTATTTACGTGTCCGATTGACTGAATTCTATTTTAAACTGAAAATGTCCGACAAGCTATATTTCACATCGGACAAAAATATTTTTTGTCGGACATGTCCGGGAAATATGGCCGTTTCTGGACCCCTGTTATATATATATATATATATATATACATACATATTATATACATATATATTCTATGAAAGACTTTTTTTTGAGTATCAAATTTATACACTAACTTTCTTAGCCAACTACTAGTAATTTCGGTTTGAAATGAAATACAATAAAACATTCAGAAATATTACACATCTTGTTAAAATTAAGTAACAATTTTAAAAGAGCTGCTACAAAATCTTTAAATTTCTACAAGTTGACTGCTACATTTTATCAATAAGATAATAAAGGGCATGATAACTTGTAGAAGTCTTATACACATTTCAACCAAATGAATTTTTGGCCCCTCTCTATTTGCATACCACAAATAAATTTCAACGGTTTTTTGATTTTGTACATTTTCAGAAACATTTTTGTCTTTTAATTCAGACATGATTTAAATGAAACTCACTGAAGCTTTATTTATAAATAATGCACACAACTAAATATTTGGCATAATTTCTCAAATATCAATATGTATAGCCTCAGGGCTAAAATTAGATTTTAAAACAGGGAGAAGTGACTTCTCCCTCAGCCAAAGTTAGGAGAAGTTTTTCAAAACAGGGAGAAGTTTTTGCGCAACGCATTTCACAACAATGGAATTTCTGTCGTCCTGTCGCAATCAAACATTTCATATCTTGTATTACACAATAGACACCGCAACATGCTGGTCAATCTTCAGAAATATACATTAGATAATTTAATGTACTGTTTGAAAAAGATGTCAAAAACTTTGATAAAATCCTGCTTTTGGTGGAAAAACCCCTTATACAAGGCACACTTGAAATTGGAAGCAAAAGTGCTATCTTTAATAATTCGCTTAAGTTTGTCATCAACTGGCTCCTTAATGTTAAAGTTGGCTAAGTTTTGGCTCATACTTCTCAGGAGCAAGATCTCACACTGATTTTGTTTCAAAATTTTATTTATTTATAAATTTTTAAATATTTGTTTATATAATGTAAGTATTTGAACTCTTTTTAATAACTAATGATAATAGAGGTGAGCAGTTTATAATTTTTTACATATGTAACATTAAACAGATATAAATTTTATGTGAAAGTAAATTATAAAAATATTGTTCAAAGAATTTTTATAGTTTATTTTTATTAAAAATAAACTTTCACAAAATAATATTCCTTGGTGAACATAGTTTTTGAGGTGTGTAAACTGGTTGTCTTATCTATGAAATGAGAAGAACCATCTTATATTCCGAAAGCATCACTTTGTTCAACTTTGACCTGACCAATGAAATATGTCGAATTCGCATGTTGGTCAAATGGCGGCATTGTAAACAAATCCATCGGTGATGTCTCAATTTAGTATGTTGATACTTGTGTTAAAGTTTATACAATGATTTTATTTTGAAAATAAGTTATCTGTCTTTGATATCACAGTGGTTATAATCACTTTCAATTTCAATGGAAAATTACAGACGCGATCACATACAAATATCGCCGAAAATCCGTAACACAAGGAATACTGTATCAGATAATCGATGTATACTCGGGCTGTAAAACGTCTTTGATTAACTGCCTATTATCTTAGGCTCGTAGAAGAAGTCCTTTCGTGAAGTGTTAATCCCCTAATTACTCAACCAATCAAGATAATTAACATGCATCATGACACCTGTAAATCACTTGTTGACAGCAGCCCGAACGACTCAGATTTTATCGTTAGATTAGATAACTTAACACAACAGAGTTGGGTTTCAAAAATAAGGGCGACTTCGACTTTGCTTTTTCGGAAATACAGGGCGAAGTTTTTTGAAACAGGGCAAAGTTATCGCCCAACTTCGCCCTTATTTTGAGCCCTGAGCCTTATTTATAAATAAAAAACAATGCCTACACAACAACACTAAATATTTGGTGTTAGTTCTAAAAAACCAGTATGTATAAAAATCCTTAAATCATATGTTACTTACTTTCTGCATTTGCAAATCTAATAGCTAATAATTCCTGTTTAGGTTCTTCATCAGCAAAATCACCAAAAGCACTCCATACCCATGCTCTGTCACTAGCACAGTTTGGTTTTAACTCCATAGATGAAGTGACTGTAATAGAAATGTGCATTAAGAAATCATCAATATCAAAATACAAACATAAATAGTGACCTTTTTTAACTGAATGAATGTATCAGATATTATATGTGACAATCTACATGATAGTTCAGTTCGCCCGTCACATTTGTAACATCACTTACAAAATGAAAATCCAGTCAATACATACATACATCATAAATATTTACAGTTTGCTATAAAACTGGTCAATTTAGTACCAAGAGTAATTAATGTTGTTTTGTGAATTTTTTTTTTATTTATTTTACATTTAGAAGCAGAATTTTAAAATGAAAGAGGAAACTTGAGTGTCCAGGAAAACAACAAACAATGACAGCTAAACTTTCTTACATTTCCATCAGAGAGAATCAAAAATAGGAAAGTGGAGTGAAAAAAAGGTGTTATATATCCAATCTAGATTCTTTCACTTATAACATATAGTCTATTAAAGGATGTAAGAGCATACTGGAGTGTCTAGAGAAAACACCAATCTTTGGTAGACAAACTTTTTAGTACAAGGGTCTGTCAGCGAGTGCCATTCAATCTTCAGGGGAGAGGCACTGTGATCCATAAACATGTTCTATAAACAACTTGGCTAACAAGCCCCAAAATTTTTAGCAATGTCAGGAGTTAAATGCTGGAAAATTTGGAAAATTTCCAACTATGTTGTTCCGTTTTATTACTTTTCTATGCATTTTTACAACAAAGTTACAATCCCAGACTTTCTAACATACAGAAAACTATCAACTATCAGATATTGTGACACTCTACAAGTAAACTTTCAGTCCGCCCGTCACAATTTTATCATCATTTGTTGATAACTATAGAAATGTTTGTAAAAATATACCACTTCTCCCCTGGAAAGACCTGTATTGGCTGTAATATTTTGTAAATCAGCAATTAAAACACAAATATTTTATGATTCAGATGGTTGAATTTTGGACACTACTGTTAAGAGCAGTCACTGTCTGCTTTTATGACTAAAACCTTCATCAGACTCTCGGTCAAGGCCACCATTATTATAAGAGACCACGGCACACTTACTATAGTGATTGGCACAAACTTTGAGTGTTTTATCTCTTCTCATCAGTACTCTAACCATCCCTGTTGATTTGTGTTTTAACAATTTTACATCACCAGTTCCTCTTTCTTTCCATTCCGGAGGTTCAGCTTCCTGATCAAAGCGGAACAATTTGGCACGTCTGCAAAAGTAATCATTCATAGAGACAGTCACAACTTTCTTTTATACACTATATTAAAGTTTAATTAATTCCCCAATCAGGTTTGTTTATACATTTACAATTACTTTGTCCAGGACTCTATTTAGGCCAGTCTGCAAACCAAGCCCATTACTTTCTGATTGGTCCTATAAAAACTGTTTGTAAAACTATTTTGATGTGTTTTTATTGAAAACGTGGAATTTTTATTAAAACTGATTAAAATTTCCAGTACACTGGCAGCTTCACATTTAAACCAGTCATAATCAGATTACATTTGCTAACAAAGTTAATGATTTTTATATTTATTAGTGACAGCAATGTTATCTTTTACCTTTTGTAAAACAGGCAGATAGTCTCCCCTGTCCCTTGTATCGAGTTTGATAAGAAGCAAAATATTTTTTTTTTTACTTGTACATTTTGTAAGTTTGAACTGAAGATAAGAACTTCAGCTTCTTCATCCAAAGACTTTTTTCAACATTTTCCATTATACATCCAATGGCAGAACAAAAATTTAATAACTAAACCAATCTTAATGACATGAAACAACAATGTTGGTGTCTACATTGCGAAATGACAAGATAGACATTCAAACAGCATATTTTGAACATAATACATTCTGTCTTTCAAAAAAAAATCTGGCAGTTATAAAATTGGACATACAGTTTGAGCAGTTCTTCTTCCTCTTCTTCAAGTGATTTAATTTCTACTTGTGGTAAATGTACAATAGGTTCAAAGTGTATATCTGGTGATTCGACTTCTTCATGATCCTGAAAACAAAAAATTTTATAATTGAACGCAACCTGTCAATATTGAGCAGTATCTTCACCATGTTGTATAAATATCCCTAAATGTATACATACTATCAAATAGCTAATATCTGCATCATTCCCATAGCAGTAGTGATTTCATCAACCTCTTCATACTATGTTTTGACCCTTGAAATAGAACTTGATTGTAATTTTTAGAGATTTGTTTTAATATTGTTTGACTCTTCACACTTTGGAAGAAAATTAATTTCACCTCTACAAGTCGTTTTATAAAGGTTACCTCTTAACATTCAATGTCAACACTAGCTGTTAAGTACTTAGTGTAGGCCAACTAAAATGGCTGTTTACACCAAACATTACCTCATCGGTTTACCTCACCAGCGTTTGTGTAGCCCTGGTGTCAAAATAATCATCACACTTAGTACTGTATTTGGTATACTTATTATCACAGTATTATCATTAGTTAAAACAAATTCGGGTTATAATTGTCATTTACTGCATTTTGAGATTGCAAGGGCGATTTATTTATTTGTAAATATTTTTAGTCACCAATTCAGATTCGAAAAACAAAATTTTCAATACAATTGGGAATTTATGGTCCAAATTTGGGAAATTTCTAGTCTTTTTGAAAATGGGGCTGAATTTTAGTCCCAACATCACTGATTGTGCCACAATTTGAATCACCCTCAATAGATACAACAGATTTACAAGCAGGCTTTCTGGCCCAGATTCTCCAGACCTGTCGTAGAATGCTTGCTTAATATCAGGGAGTACTGGGTTCAATCCACAGCTGGGGAACTCTTGTGGGAAAGGTTTTTTTTCCAGATGTTTCTCCCCTCCTTTTACACTGCATTTCAAACATTCAATCATATGACAAAGACCAATCCATTTTTTTCTCGCACTATATCGTTTATATTTTATACTTTCTATGTTGAGATGTGCATTTTGTGTGTAGCAGTCTGGGTAGCTCAGTGGTAGAGCACTCGCCTATAGTGTGAAAGGTCCCGGGTTTGATCCCCGGTTCGACCCTGCATTTTTTTCTTCCTCCTTTTACAGTTTGGTGGCCATTCTGGCCCTCAGAAGTGGTGGACTGAATATATGCAGCCATATAGAGTCCAACCAAAGGCATTTGGGGTGAGATTTCCCATAGGATCATGAGAAACTCGAGAATAATGGGAGGAATGTAGTGGTCAGGGTAGCTCAGTGGTAGTGCAATTGCCTATAGTGCGGGAGGTCCCGGGTTCGATCCTCGGTTCGACCCTGCATTGTTTCTCCCTCCCGTTATGTCATTTTGTTCAACGCTTCATATTTTTATTACATGAATCATGGATGTGATTGTTTTGAACAGTGTAATTTATGTATGCAAACTTATAACATGCGATTTCCCATAATGACAGCAAGTTTAGTGGGGCCCGTTTTGTGTGATAATTTACAAATTAAATAAGATCCCTTTAGAAATTCCATTCATGAAAACAACTTTAGGATCAATTTTTCTCTGAGGTTAATGATTACAACTAGGACTGTTCAGAGTGTCTGTCTCTATATCACACAATATCTGTAATAGTGGCGATAATGAAACTACAAGGGCTATACGTATGAAAATATTTCATCTGTTGAAAACAATTGTTAATTTTGGTTTATTTTATTAATAAATTTACCTTTTGTTCTGCCATTTCGGTTAGATTACACTGGATATTTAATAGAACGATGTCACATTTATTTACAGTACCCTGTCCTTCCCGCTATTTCCTTTATTTTCGTATTCCCTTTATTTTTTACCGATAGGTGGCGAGGTTCTAGTAAAATCTATATGATAAGTGATGATTGTAACAGTACCGGTCTTTAAATCGAAATTATCTCCCTTTTTGTTGACACTCTCGCGAGAAGATTGACAGTGTCGCGTGATGCAACATGGAGGATACGGAAGACTTTTTTTCGCCTCTCCTGTGTCAAAAATGATTTATTGCGTAATGTTAAAGTAAATAACTCCAAAAATGGGTGGAAAAGAATCAAAGTTATCATATATTTCTTATGAGGAATCGCTTCGTCGAGGTAAAATTATGTACATTATATCTGTGTCATCTGTTTATCTTGTGTTGACATAATTTGGATTTTTTGCAGGATTGCACAGGATACGTCGCTGTGCATTGGGAAATAGGCATATTGAATTGCTTAACTTTATATTACTTGTGACTGTTTAGATAATTTAAGAAAATAGAGTGATGAAAAATGATAATATTTCATGGCATTAAAATGCAATTTTGTTATAGTTATGATTATGAATTTGTTACGTTCAAGGCAATAATACCCTGGCGTAATGGGTTTTCGACGGTGTAAGCACAAATTCGGTTATTCTCGGGAAACGCTAGATGCATTGACCAACGTCTATTTAAATAAATTTAACCAGATTCGTGACACAATTTATGAAATACAATTAAACATTTCATAGTTTCAAACAACGCTGGTATGTAAACAAATATGGAAGGCACTCACCTTGACCTTGCTTTCAATTACGTCATATGAATTCGACGGTCTGGAAAAACAATCTACGGCGGCCCAGACAAGTCGGTAAAAAGTTATGAAATGTCCAAAAAATCGTGAAAAACGTTCAAAATAACAAAGTTACCAAAGTTTAAACAAAATAACGTATTTACAGTTATTAACTATCCATGGAAGTGTTAAATGACATCTGTACAGTTTGGACAATAAAAATTGTCCCCACGCCTTAAAGCCTTTACCGTGGAACAGAAACGTAGATGCACCCAGCCATTACATTTTCCACACTGCCCCCAATTTACGATTTTAACATAATCATTTTGATCTTGTGGATAGAATCGATTACAGATAATGCATTTTTCGTCTTCTGATATATCTGAGTCAGAGTCAGAAAGATGATCAACAATAATTTTTGAGTTCTTTATGGCTTTGCCTTTTGAAGGATTTGATTTTGATTTGCCTTTTTTGATGGAATTTTCAGATGGTAAATCTTTATTAACTGAGGGGTGTTTTCTCTTAGATTTTTCACTAGGTATATTATCTGTAGAAGAGCGTTTCCGACTTGTCTGAGCCTGGGCTTGGATGTGTTCCTCAATCTTGGAATAAACTGTGTCATCTGTGATTGCTTTTCCACCAACAACTTTGCTTAAAGTATTCCTTGATTTAGAAATTTTCAGATTTTGCAGGATCACACCTCCTCTGGACTCCAGAAATGATGTTGCAGATGTTGAAGAACCTGTAGCTGTGGGGGCATTATTGGAAACATCTTTATTAGAACCTGTAGCTGTAGTAACATTACTAGAAACATTTATGTCAGTACTGGAGGTAGGCCTGTTGAAAGTGTTATCATCATTGCCTTGTGGTACATCAGATGGTGTGTGAGTAAAGCTCAAGGAAGGTGTGATGGATTCCTTAGATATCACAGAGGCATTGAATGGAAATATTCCAACTTTCCTAAATGCAGATTGTATGTTGCTGGGAGTGAGTGTACTCGTATATACAGGACAAGCAATATGGCAAACTTCAAAACGAGAAATATTCTGACCACCAGTGTATCTAAGATGAGAATGTAAAGCTGCATTCCAAGCTATCTCAAAGGGACCAAAGCAGCTGACATCAAGTGGTTGCAATAAATGGCTGCAGTGGGGAGGAAGAACAAATAATATGATATGTTGACTCCTGGCCCATTCTATTAATCCAAGTGAAACATGGCTTTTGTGGCCATCATATAAGACAAGCACTGGGTTACTTGCATCTCGTTCAGGCAAATATTTGAACAAATGCGATTTCATATAATTAGTAAATATTGTTGTATTTGACCAACCAGTTTCAGATATTGTGCCATCAGCACCAGAAGAAGCCCCTTCCAAAAGTTGATCCGGCATACGTTTGCCTGGAAATATGAAAAATGGAGGAATCTGGTTGCCTAAAGCATTAGCTCCACCAATCACAGTTACTGTAGGACTTTTACCAGAAGTAACTACCTGAGCTTTATAACGGGAACCTGACAAAATTTTAGGTGGTTTGTGGCTAAGTGATAAACCTTTTTCATCAACATTATATATGGCATGAGGACGCTGCTTCAGATTGTTTGACGTCAATATTTTATCAAGTTCCTTGAAGTAATTATTGATAGCTGACTGAGTGGCAGATTTGGCCCTAGCTATTTCCAGGTTTCTAGGCTTTATAATTTTTAATGAAGGCCAGCGCTGTAAAAAACTGTACAACCACTGTAAACTTAATGGTTTGTCTTGAGTTCTTATGCCAAGATACACAGAATAATCTGAAGCTAAGTTTAAAGCTTCTAATCTAGAATACCCATAGCCAAGCTCAGCCATAGTATCTACATGATTGGCTAATAATGCCTCCTGCTCCAAAGCAAAAATAGGATCTGGACCAGATTTTACAACATCAATGTTTATTCTTGATTTGACACGGTCCTTAAGGGTAGTAATTGGAACTCCAAACTGGTTGGCTGCTCTCTGTACAGGTAAACTATGTTCAATTACTGCATTATATGCATTTGTTAAATCTTCATGGGTATATGATTGTCTGTAAATACCCCTCTTTGCTGAAATATGCTGCAAATTAAAAAAACGAAATAACTATGAAATATAAAATCGTATTTTTTAAAAAGCATTTTATTAACATCAGGAAAATTTGACAGCTCCGGGCTTCCATAGTTTTTACAAAAAGTGAGCAGGGTACCATGACGTCACTTCATATCTGATTCATAGAGGCGCTTGTGATACAGACGACATTGTTTTGGTGATGCAATTGTTATCTGGAATGCAAGTATTTTAAAAGTGAAAGTAGGGTACTCCAGCAGAAAATATGGTAATAAACAAAGGCTGCAGTTTACGAGAGGTAAGAAGACTTGATACTATTTTCTCACCCGTCTTATTTCCATTGTGTCCGAAATTTTTTCACTGTCTAGGTACAGACCGTTGGCGACTAGTTCGGCCTTCTGGACTTCTGAAATCACGCGCGATGCACGAGAATAGCCGGAAGTAAATTGACCGTCGAATTCATATGACCGTCGAAAACGTATTATGCCAGGATACAGAAAATCATGTTTCATATTTTATGTTTCAACTATTTGTACCATTGTAATTGTGATAGCAAAAGAATGCATACTGCTGATACAAAATTCAATGAAATTGAATCAAATTTAGTAGTTGTCATCTACTCTAAACATGTTTGATTATCCAGTCTTCATTTATAACTTATGATATACAATGTAACTGTTTTTTTTTTTTTATCAATTTAGCACTAGTTTTTAAGATCTTCTATTATATTTAATTTTATATCAATCAAATGTTATATATAAACTTTTTTATTTTTAACATTTTATAGCTGTGAATAACTATAATAATGCCGATGCAGCTTTAAACATTAACTCACTCAATCACTCACTCATAAATTTTTTTTTTACAGGCTATGTGTATTTTGCATCAGTAAATATTTCCTTTTCAACATTTAAATTCCCAAAAGCAGCTACCTTTTCATTCCTACAAAATCTGTTATTGAAATAAGGTTGTTTAGTCATTGTCAGTAACAACTGAACGTAAATTAACATACCTTATTTTAGTGATTTGGATTTTTATGAAAATTTTCCAAGCCTTTCTGTCACAAAACACAGTAACAACTACAATATATCTGTTGTGTACATATAACACTAATGTTAAATGTTTTTTTAGTCTCAGATTTCAAATTTTATTGTCAGAACTGCACTTTCTAAGTTACACTTGTAATCAACTGATTTCTAGTTTTGTTTTGCACATTGTCATACATAATTCATAACACTCTAGGCCATAAGATGTGTAACAGGAGGGAGAAAAAATGCAGGGTCAGACCAGGGATCAAACCCAGAACCTCCCGCACTATAGGCGAGTGCTCTACCAACTGAGCTACCCAGACCACTACATTCCTCCCCTGTTGTTCTTGAGCTTCCCATGATCCTATGGGAAATCTAATTCCAAATTCCCTTTGATGGCCTTTATACTGCCACATATATGTCAGTCCATCACTTCCGAGGGCCACACTGGCCACCAAACTGTAACAGGAGGGAGAAAAAATGCAGGGTCAAACTGAGGATCGAACCTGTGACCTTCCGCACTATAGGCTAGTGCTCTACCAACTGAGCTACCCAGACTGCTACAGATGTGAAAGAAAAACATGTGGTCACATCATGTGACATGGCTTGTCCAACACCATAACTGTCAGATTTTTTATGACAAACATGGTCACATGGCTCACCTAACTCATAGAACCATCAGATGTGACTGACAAACATGAAAGTTGAAATGTTGCTGATTAGGTTTGATGAGTGGCTAGGTTGTCCATTCAATAAATTGTCACCTAGTGATTGAAAGGTCTCAGATTTCCTTTTAGATGCATGTCTAAGAATGATACCAATAAAACATATATATATATATATATATATATATATATATATATATATATATATATATGTGCCATATTATAAATATCATTTCTCAGTAATTTTACAACCCATATCTTGCACTTTCTTGTGTAGTATAGGATTATTTTTCTCTGCATTGAAGCTAAGAAGTTTTAGTTCATGAAAGGCTCCTAGTGTGGTAATATATAATCATCATGCTTTATACACGTAAACTTCAGTGAGTTAGGAACAACATTTAGTCAATAACTCTCACACAAACCCTATCCTGATACATCTACAATTTGAATTCAGCAGTTTATATTATACCCCCATTGTTACTGCTTATCTTAGTATTATTATTATTATTATTATTTATTTATTTATTTATTTATTTATTTATTCATTTATTTATTTATTTATTTTTTGATATGTACAAAGATTTGCAGCTTAACAGATATTGTTTAATTCACATCTAAAAAATGACCAGAATTGTTATGTTTTTAAAATAAGTGTTAGCCAGCAATATTTATCACTACAGCATGTTTTATTAATACATGTACATGTATTTCTTTTTTAGTTAAAGATGTGGAACTTAAGAGGATTAAAGATGCATTTAAGCGATCATCCTCATTTGGAGGTTATATGCCAGATAATATGTTTGCCAGAGAAGTCCTAGGGGATGGTGTCCCGCTAAGCATAGCACAGGTAATCTCTAATGATAAACATACTTCCAAAAAGCTATTTGGACTTTTGAAGTTTTTCTATTAAAAAAATGATAATACAGTAGATTCCGCTTAATTGCATAGTCTGTTTGTCAGACAATTTTATGCAATTAAGCGGAATATGCAAATAACCAAAAATGTCCCTTGGGCACAATTCATTGATGGATACATAGGTTGAGGCCATTGTAGTACTTGTGTCGGCATCATAGTACACTGTAGAAACAACAGAAAATTAGTTATTACTTTGAAATTAAAAAATGAAATAAATAATTCAGAATAAAAAAATTAAAAAATTATTTTATTTAATTTGTATAATGTTTTAAAAATTCTAGCTGATCAATTGACGGATACACCCGGTGAGGCCGTTTTTTTTAATAGACACCAAAGTCGGTGTACTGTAGAAACAGCAAAACATTTGTAATTCCTTTGTTCATTTAATACTTCAATTAAAACATCTGACATAAAACAACCTATGGAAACAAAAGTAGGAAATTGACTATGATTTATCATTGTTACATTTATTCATAGATTCTATAAAAATTGAGGCCAAAATTTCAATATAAAAATATAAAAACTGTCCTTGTTTAAGAACTGACCATCTATATATAAATTGCCATCATTCCACTTCTCTTTTACGGGAAACAAAGAACTTTGATGGGGGTATTTAAGTTCTTAATTATTACCATCAGAATTATGTTTTATTCCTGATGTTTTGTGCAAGGATATTTTAGGTTACTTTATGAGTGTTCAATAACAACAATAAATATTACCAGTTAAATCATCATGATAAGACTACTCGTACATATCTTTAAACTTATTGGAATTTTGGCATAGCCCTTCAGCCACGATGGAGTTAAAGAACAACTTATTCCATTTCTTTGTGTTTATATATTGGCAATGCAAAGTTAATGTTATTATCTGTGTCACACAGTGCTAGATATCTGTTTTAAGGTGTTTTATCACCTTTGCTTCTAAATGTAGAGTGCATGGCATGGCTTAATAGCTAACAGTATGATAATACTGTCATAAATGATACTTTCATTTATGCATCTTACAAGAATATAGCACAACAACTGTTATCACTATCTCATTGAAAACCATCCAACGTTGATGTACAAGTCGCTGATACCCTTGTGTAGAAGAACAAACTAATTTTTGCCACTCACAAGACTTCTGACAACATGCAGACGAGATGTGGAATTCTTTATGATTTAAACCACAATATTATCTAGTAAGCCTAATTGTCATACAGAGTGAGACATTTTTATACTGTTAATAATTTTAATTTTGTCAATAGAAAATTTTGTTTTATAATCAGTGGGGGTTAATTTGTGAGCTTAATTGACATGACTTTATAATTGTTACACATGCTTTATTTTCTAAGTGTCTGAACTTTAGTTTTAATTTTGTGTAAAGTTTAAACTAAAACTCTCAAACTCTTAACAAATCACCCAGGAACAATTCAAGCCATTGAAGGGAAACATTCACTTGCCTGTAATCAATTGTCATTATATTATGAAGTATCAACAGCTGATGACAACCAATGTCATCTCTGTGTAAGGTAGGAAATTCACATCCCTGTGGGAAGGATGGCAATTCCCATGCATGATTAATAGTCTAATCGAACAGTTAGAAAACAATTGATACCCTAATGATTATATAAATGTTTATTGTGCAAGTGTTGTATTAGTTTGCATGCAGCAATTGGTGCAAAAGAGATATTTCACAATTCCTGGCCTTAGGTTTTGCATCCAATGTTAAGTTTATGAGTCAGTTTTTAATGAAGCATACATACACCTGTACTGTCTGGTGCCATTTGCCATTCTCTGGTTTAAAAAAGCATTAATGAAAAAAAAAAAAACAAAAACAGTAGAGCATGTTCATATTAGATTGCCTGTAGCATTTAGTGGAAAAGAACAGAATTTCTGTCCTCAGGTTTTGCATCTAATATGAAGTTTATGAGTCAGTTTATAAAGTACATACATGCTATCTGGTGCCATTCACCATCCCCTGGTTTAAACAAGCGTTATTGAAAAAAGCAGTATAGCATGTTATAACTGGCATTTTAAATACACATGTATACTCTTTGTGTGTTACTACCAGCATGCTATGATAATATACCGGTACCACCAAAAATTCCCATTCAGATTGTCCCTCTTTCCCCTTGGCAGTAATCTTTTGGTTGCAGGAAAAGTTATGTTTGTCTGCAAAATACTATTGAACAGTTTGTAATAAAATTATTGTAAGCACATTAGTAATGTAATGGTAACCCATAGATTTTACATGATTACAGGAATGTTTCATGATTAAGATTTTCCATGATGAAAAGTTGTATTTTTATTATTTCTTATATGTGTATTAGCCTGGTAGCCTGGTACATGTCAAATGTCAGAATCTGTCCACATCAAATAAAGATGTAAAAGAAAAAAATAAATAATAAAAAAAAGAAAGAAAGAAATGGTGGTATTGGCACCCTATCCACTTAGTTTTATGATATTTGACTTGATGATATACTAGTATTTATTTTTAGAAATAAAGTTTAATTCATTGATAATGAGATTTAAATAAACAGACTGTGTATCACAGGTTCAAGAAAACAAATGAGAAAAATGTGAAACCAATATGACATGAATAAATTCTGATAGCACTTAATGTGAAAAAAGATGATGCAGAAAAATTTCAGATTTAAATACAATTGTTTAACATCACAATATTACGGGATTCTGAAACAATACAATACACTGTTTGCATGCTTTTCCCAATTGTATTCACTTAATTATCCCTCTAAGCAAAAGGTGTTATGAAATCACACCTTTCTGACATGATTTTCATCAAAGGTGATTAATTAACTGTTCAGGTAATACAAATGATTTTGCCATTATAGGTTTTAGGAAAACTTGATTAATTATTTATATATATACATGTATCCAGAATTCATGAAATTGGTTTTGTTAAGTTAAATGTTGTTTCACGTATCATCAGCAATTTTTCAGCTATTTGCAACAAGACTATTTTTCATACTACAGGTAATCTCATTGATATATCTGAGTACAAGTTTACTTGTTAAAAGGTTATAATTTACTTTGTACTAATGTGTACTAATCACTACTTTATTATTACACATGTACGTAATGTTACAGACCACTCAGTCCATTATACTGATACTGCGACATCATTAGAGACTAAGAACGAGGACAAACTCTGCTCACTTGTAGTTGACACAAGCCAATCCCACAGAGTTAGACACCTAGGGTTTGAAGTCTTCTTATGTAATTGATGCTCAAAATAAGTTACAAACTTTTAGCATATTTCGAGTAATTGTGATTTTAATAGATAATAGTGATATTTATGGCCCATCTTTTGTGACAATTCATGTAGATACATGTTTAAAATCACAAACTCATGATAGAATAATCATTTAATATCTTAGACTGTTTTGTATGTCTATGAACAAGACATTTTATTTCACATCACTCCTGTTCACACAGCTGCAAAAATAATCAGTAACAATTATTTAGGTGTTTAACTTGAGATGGGATGACTTCCTATCCAATAGAAAAGTACCGAACTCTCAATCATTAAAACCAGTTTTAATACTGATAAGCCTACTAGATCTAGACGGATTATAACTTGAACAGTATAACACTTCAGTTTTGCTCGGCTGAAATGACTAAAACCTGCCTGCTTCATTGTAATCTTTAATATTTTTAACTAGATCATATTGTGTTAGTACCCCCCCCCCCCCACCCAAAAAAAAAAAAAATAACAACCTGTGTGGTACCTGCTTTATGTTTGTTACAATCATTTAGCAGTTTCAGAAGAGATAGACTATTGGTTAGAAAGACTGAATTAATGTAAGCTCATTTTAGAAACAAAATATTTTTTAAACTAATATCAGGTCAAAAAGCAATTACTCAGGACTAGTTTTTTAATGTCAAAAGTTCTGCTAAATAATACATGTATAGAGGGCATATAAGACAAGCTGAATTGTACAGATCTAACAGTGTTCAAATGGCAAAGGTTAGGTCTGCATGTTTACATTGAACATGTATATGTCTCTGGGTTTCAACGACCATCTAATAAGCAGGGTACCAATAAAAGATTCTTCTGTGATTTTTGTCTCTTACTTAAAGTAGCCTTATAAATTTTTAAGAACTTACAATGATGGTGACATTTCTAAATAGAGTTCACCTGTATCCAGTTCTACTATTTTTAGATATGAAAAAAAAGCTCCGTTCCCTAACAAAATAGTTAACCAACCAGTTGTCATAGCAAGTTGCTAGACAACTGGTTTATTTACTTATTTTTATGGGTAAAAATGCATAAAATTTTTTATTTTTATGCCCTTATTTTGAGTGACATTTTAATGGTCTGTAATTTTGTTCTTAAATACAGTATAACCTGCTGTAGAGTCCACCTCTATATAAAGTCCACCTGTCTATAACAACCAATCTGAAGTATCCCCAATGGATTTTACTATATAATGAACCTCTATATAAAGTCCACCTGTCTAATGTGATTTAAGTCCACCCTTTTCAGTCCCTAATGACTTCAGAACCTGTTCACTTCTTTAATATAATTTTTTTTATTAAATTTTATAATTTCCCAAATTTTGTGCAGTAAATATCATCCACATTTCTTTGATATTGTGATGTATGAAGATTGGCAATAAATAATTTTAATATAAAGATTGATCACACTAAATACAATGTAGTAACTTACATAGTTTTAAAATCTACTTAGTAAAGACTACAGTATTGACTGATATTATGTTAAATTTTGAAGAAAAATATATGAAGTCATACTTATCATGTCAACAACTGAAGCCATCAGATATAAAGGTAGAAATACCCAATGTTATCTATTATGTTTTATATATTATTGTTCAATTTGTGACACCTTTGCTACTACTTATGACAACAAAGACACAATAAGTCAAGTGTATATAATAGGAAGAGTTTTACCATATAATCTTTTCTGATGTACAGTTTATCAAATTTGAATACAGTTTGGTTTTTTAAAATAATTATTTCTGAATAATCTGTTTTTAAAAAATAAAATGAAAATAAATTTATTAATGTATATATTAATAAGTTTTTAATAGGTGCTGCATATTTTCACTTTTTTTAATTATTTTAAACACTGCAAGTTTACTCGTACATATAGAGGACCCTCTATATAAAGACCACCTGTCCATTAAGTCCACTTTTGCTCAGTCCCCTAGGTGGACTTTATAAACAGGTTACACTGTACTTGATTTTGTTTACAAAAAATAAATTTGTTAAATTGATGTGAAGTCAGAGAACAAACCATGTTGTCATTTAATGTCAAAAAAATGATATACATGTACAGTGTATTGCATGATGTCTTTTAATGCAATTTTAATCACACTAATCTTTCTTTTACCTTAAAATCTATATCTACAAGTTAAAACTGCTTACATCATTGGACTTGCATGTATCTCACTTACCAAACACATGGCAGTTTTATAAATGTAATGCTGTAAAGTTTTTCAAATTTTATGTAAATGCTCTAACTTATTTTGTTTGTTTTTTCAGCTGATATTTAAAGGATTTGGAGGTACATCTAGAGGACTTACCATGAAGGATTTATTATGTGGACTAGTTATACTTACCAAGGGGTCCAAAGAAGAAAGAATTAAATGTTAGTATTAATTATATCGAAATGTGTAAAATAAAAGAAAATGCATACATTTTAGAAATAGATTTGAAGGTTTTTTGTTTAAATATGGTTAAGTTTCTGTAATGACAGATGAAATTTTATTAGGATCTGGCAAATTTGAAATCATGATAATTTCATAGATATACACAAATTTAAGGTGTCATTTTCGAAGATTACTGCAAGCTTATAAAATCTATATTTAGTTTTGTGAAAAAAATATTCAATCATAATTTTAAAAGAGATTTCTGAAATTTACTAAATTTAGGTTAAGAAAATTCTTAGTGAAGGAATGATTGTGAAACTAGAGCCTGAGATTCGACCTTTGACCTATTTCAATGGTTGCCTATGCCATAGTGCTTTGGACAAACGTCTTGTTCTTGGATATTTATTCTAACTATATAGTCTTCTTTACCATTTCGTGATTGGATATCAAAATTATTGTTAATTATTTTTATAGTGGTATTTGGTAATTATTCTGATGATACATATAGCTTTTTAACCTTCTTATCTGCTATATCTTGTTCTGATTGATGATCTGTATTGTTTTTGATTTTTTTATAGTGGTATTTGGTATGTATTCTGATGATACATATAGCTATGTACAGAAAGATGAGATGGACAGAAAAGTACTGGAAACAGAAGGACAGGTGTCTGGTGCACTTTCAACATTGTTTGCTGATGTAAGTAAAATAATAAAAAATCTGTAAATCTTAAATAAAAAATTGTAATTTATCTGTAACAAGTTTACTACAAAGAGATCCCTGTTTGAGATCAGGGGTCTTGGTGGCTGAGTTGTCTAAATCACATGCTTATGTATCACATTGTATCTCACTGCCTAAGTTCCAATACCACATGGACAGATCCTTGTCAGTTCACTTGAAGGTTTGTGGTTTTCTCCGGGCATTCTGGTTTCCTCCACCATCCCAGATCTTATCACTTCTATATAAGTGAAAGAATCTTGGCCGGGACATAAAACACTGTTAATCCAATCCAATCAGTTTGAGATTAGTTTCTGTGTCACAGTTGTCATATCATTTGAACACATTAGGTGATATTGTTAGATAAGGTCTTGATTGTCTCAACACATTCTTTTCAAGTTTGCCAGCACACTGTAAAACACATATCAATACAAAAATGTACCTCCTAATATTTATGCAAAAGATATGGAAAACGTTTTTGTTGGAAATTCTTGAAATATCATCATATTTACAGAAAATCATTACTGTATGTGATTCTACATCCACTGTTTAACTTTATGATGTATCATGTGACAAAAGTTACCCAAAATAGATGTTGATTTTATCTTCAGTCTTTTTTTAATTGCTTGTGTAGTAAGCTTCCACTTAAGAGACCATATATGATTAATGCTTTTGAGCTTTATTAAGGTTATTTTATTTGTACACTGAAAAATTTGTTAAGACCTGAATTTAAAGAATATCTAGTACCGTTCTTTAATAGGCAGGAGATGCAGTTGATTTCAGAAAATTTCCACATCCTGAGTGAGGTTTGAACCCAAACCACTTGACTTCCAAAGTTTGTGAAAGTAGAGATATTGCTTGACTATGCTGACCTATTCTGTTAATGGAACTCATCTTTGATATTTACAAAGCTTATGCTGGTGTTTGCTGTAGGAATGTGTAATGACATGTAATATATAATTTTAAATGTTTATAATTTCAAATAAGAAAATTTGTATTTCCTTTTGAAATCTTGTCTCTATATAGAATACAAATTAGTTCATCTTGTTTATTTAATGTTAATTTCAGAATGACCAGGTTGGGTATGAACATTTCCGTTCCTGGATTTATCAGCATCCAGATGCCACCATTATAACGCAATGGCTGTTGATGGAGCCTGTAACCATATCCTTGTCAAACGACACGGACACGCCTACATTCTACCAAACATTAGCAGGAGTAACACACTGTACGTATTCAAACTTTATCACTTTTATCTTTAGTATGAATAAGGAAATCTGCTTTAATGTCCATCTTTATATACAGAGAAATCTTCCACATTGACCACCTCTGTAAAAAGATCATCTGTCTATACAACAAAATCTTCCTCTGACCAGCCTTATATAAAAACACCTGCTTATACTCTAAACCCTTCTATAGACATTAGGACCACTATTTTTAAGGTCCTTCAACTAAAAAGAACGTTATATAAAGACCACTTAGTTCTTTTGTCGTAGGATATATAGATGGTCTTTATTTTATGGATCTTTGTATGAGCACATACATATACCCTTAACCATCTTTTTAAAAAAAATATGCACAAAATACAAAAGTTAAATGAAATAGAGATCACTTTATCATAAAAAAATTCATGTACTTTAGTGACCATGACAAAATAAAAGAGATTAAAAATAACTAAGATTGACCAAGATACCAAGTATTCATTTATATCAAGATTATGTTATGACATGTCAGTGTAAAGGTCAAGGTCAAATCATACCAAGAGTTGAAATAAATGGCCAATCAAATGAGACATGTTGTTTGTTTCTACTTTATGCCAACAATTAAATCATGTATGACTGCATTGAGTGAAAAAGCAAAACAAAACTTTACTATTATATAAATATGTTTCTAAATTATTACCAGAAAATAAGTTATGTAAATTATTTTGATTTTCAATTTACAGTGGAAGAGACAGATATTAGTGAATTAGAGAAGAGATACTGGGTATTAAAATCTCAGTCTAAAAGTGGAAAGTTTGATCAGGATACATTCAGGTCGTTAGTTTGTCCACCAATACCTGATGGTGTTTGTGAAGGTAATCATGATAATAATGTCAGCTTGTTGTGTCAGTGTCAGGGAAGTTGATTCTTTGGTTGGTTGGTTGGGTATATGCAGTAGAATATTGTTTCAATGAGGTTTATTGGTTAGTTTGGTAGGTATATTAGAATTTTGTTTCAGGGATTCTGATTGGTTGGTATAGTAGGTATCTTAGAGTTTTCTTTCAGATAGGTTGATTGGTTGGTTTTATAGGTGTTTAAGGATTTTAGTAATAGGGATTACTAGCATACCATATGATACCACATAATGTTTAAGTGAAAGTTTTATTTCCATTAGATTTGCACAAAATAATGTTTTCCCATTAACATTGTCCTCACAATGTGTGCATGTGTATTTGGGCATTGTATTTGTAATATGTGTGTGTGAGGTGTGTGGATGTGGGCTTGTCTTAATTTGTGAAGGTACCTGTAGGTATGGACAAGTTTTGATTAGTGTACTTGTGTGTCTGTGATGTACAATTGTGTAGGATTATTGTCTTTTGTGTTTATTGGGGAATATTGATGTGATCATTTAAATGTATACTTAAGGAAGAATCTGAAGAATTCAAAATCACAACAAATATATGAACAACGACTGATTGATGTGGCAGACAGCTTTTCTCTAATTACTTATTAAAGTTATAAGTTGATTGTTTGTGATACTCATATTTCAGGTTTATTTATGACTTTTGATGAAAACCGTGACAATCATATTGACTTTAAGGAAATGGCTTGTGGTATATCTGCTTGTTGTAGAGGTCCAACTATGGAGAGACAGAAATGTAAGTAGATAAACAACAAAAATATAGGGATAAACTCAAATTTGTTTGTATTTGCAATGTAAGAAATTATTTTTTTTATGGACACATTGTACCAATATATGTATGATGTTTTTATGGTAAATGACTGCTTAACATAATTCTCACTCAAACTTGAGATTTAATGTCATTCAGATTTGATCTAGATCATAATGCATGTTACATCCCTGAATTTGATTTGCACATTTGTATTTTTGTATTGGACCACCTAAGTGGCTCAGTGGTAAAGTGTCCACTTGTACAAAATTGGGAGGTTGTGGGTTAGAATCCTGGCTAGTTCATACATAAGACTTTAAAATTTAAGATACTGCTTCCTTACCTGGTGCTCTGCTTTGAGAGGACAGAGTATCAACTGGTTCAACCTGTGCCAGGATAATGGACTGGAGAGTATTGATATGTTTTTGTGCATACTGAATTGGTGAGCTAACCCTTTACCAAAAAGTCACTTTAATTGTGTACTAGTACACAGCAGGCTCACTTGCACACATACACAACTGCTTCATAAACTAGAGATTGTAACTGGGATACCAGTTACGTATGATTCCCCACCATCCATAATTTATATATTGTCTAAAATATACACCTGCTGGTGGACTGATCTCGAGATGGATTGATAGTATCCATTACTAGTAATCGAAAGCTGACTAAGAGAAAGGGCGGAAGACAAGTAAATTTAAAGTTAACATCGAACTGTACAATTATAATTCGAGCAGTATTCATTTTAATATATATTTTCATTCCCTCATACCCCATTGTTGCAACAATGTTTTTTGTTAAAAGAAACCAATTGATCATGGGAGTCCGAATCTGCATGTATAAATTTATAATTCGAAATGTATGTAAATTATACAAGTTTAATAGATCAGAATCATGCGTTCTGTCTTCTGACATAGGTCCTATCCATTAAATTGGCAATTCTATTAGCTGGTGTATTTTGATTGGACAGGTATTCAACTTTGATTGATAGCAAATCTATTTCACGAACTGTGAGGTGTTTAACCAACAAATTTGATTGACGTGTGTCATGACTGTGAAGTAGCCATAACCTACATATTAATGGATAATTGACAAAGAGATTAAAGCAATTATCCATATCAAAACATGTAATAATGCTATTGAATTTGTTTACAATTCTTTGAATAGGAATTTAATCCTGTAAACTTGCCTTAAGAAATGAAATCAAGTATGCCATAAGATAGTGTTACTTGACTGAGGGTGGGTGTTAAGAATTCTGGCTTCCCACCCCTACCCTCTCTTGAAAATGATTTCCTGGAGGTTTTTATCACTCTTTTCAAAAGTCCATCATGAACTAGAAAATATACAGATGAGTGGAAAGGATTTTAAGTATTTAAAAGCTATACATGTACATAGCACCACCCACAGTGGGAAATGACCTTAGGTGCCCTTTATTAATATCACTCTATTCAACTTTTCATAAGGAACCAGAAAATACATAAATTAGGGGTGGGGATTTCAATAGTTTAAAATTAAGTTAGCACCACCCAGCCCTACCCTTCAGTGGGAAAGGACCTTAGGTGTCTTTGATTAGTGTCATTCTTTCCATTTTATCATTAGGAACCAGAAAATATATACTTTAGGGTTGGGGATCTCATTAGTTTATGAGTTATGACAAAGCCCTATATATGGTTTTATAGCACACCGCAAAGTGTTTAAGGAAAAATTGGTGATTTTTGTTTTTAAGATCCCATCTTCCTGTCCCTCACCCAATAAATACCCATGAATGTAAAACTTTAATGGTGCAGGAACCTATCCTAAAATTTTGAACGAGATTGAATGATGCGTTTAACTTGTTTGGCAGTGTTGATAAAAATTTGATATATTTTTAACAATTTAATACATAGTAACTGAGAATTTATTAAGAACAAATTATGTATGTGAGGAAGAGGTTAGTCACTTAATTAACATGTAGTTCATTAACATTCAATCATTTTTGTTTAGTGCTTAACTGTATATATTAATTCAGATTACCCATTTTTATCGGGCGTTCATATATCTGAGAAACTGAATAAGACAGAAGAAGATTCTGTAAGAGTTATCTATCTTTGTATGTATTGGACAGAAAGATGTTTGGAATTAAATTACGCAATTAACACGCACCAACCGCTGAGCCGTCGAGATAGAAAAAAATTTGATCATTTATCCATATCTACCAAGATAGCAGATTGTTGGTACCAAATTTCATCGAAACCCATCATACCGTTTCCGAGTTCTGCACCGGACAATTTTAAGGAAGAAAAAAAATTATAAAAATAATAATAATAATAATAAGAAGAAGAAGAAGAAACAGAACGAAAACAATATGATTCCCCACTTTTGGGTGGGGAATCATAATTAATCCATAGAGATCAATAACCTTGCTTTTGTTGGGGATAGCTGAAATATTGCTGATGTGATATGAAACAACATTACTACTACTACTACTACTACTACTACTACTACTACTACTACAATAGCAACAACAACAACATCAACAACTTTGTTCCAGTTTTCATAGATAGGGCTTAAAGAGCTCTTCCATTCATCCAGACAAGTAAAAAACTGATGGGACAACCATTACGTCATTAATATCCAGATGTATTCGCAATGATGTTATGTATCCCTCACTAAGTCACAAATGGCAAATTCAATGAAGTTCTATGTTTAATTTATCATATTTCACCTTTTTGTAAGTTGTGTTTAAATGACCCATTTTTTCATGACGTAAGCATGTTCTAATATTAGATCCCACATGCTACATCTCACTGGGAAATTATTGTTGTTTCTGTATTTATTCCATCTTTTATCATTGAACCAAATGTAACATTGTTGATTAGGAACACCATTAATTAGATCAGCACTGTTTAAATTTTTTCCTTGGAAAACTTAATGCAGCTTTAAAGTGCCAAAGGAATATTTTCTTCCACAAGGTACGATGAATGGTTTGCTTGAAAAATCTGAGATCTGGGACTGTAATATATGAACAGAAGATTGAAGAAGAAATTTTTTTAAGAATGTGCAATTATTATTAGTTTTTTTTTTTTTTTTACAGTTTGTTTTAAGGTGTTTGACACAAATCATGATGGCAAGTTAAGTCAGGATGAGCTTAAGGATATGGTGGAATGTTTAGTGCTTGTTACTCATGAAAACAGACCTAAAATGGAGATGGTATGCTAAGATAAAGCACTCGAACAGATTATATATAGATACAATTGTAGTACAAGAGCACAATATCAGTATAAAATTTGTTATATTGATTCAGATTATAAAATTATTAAGTTTCAATTTTTCAAGAACATTGCATAATATCAGTACAATATGCAATAAAATATATCTTAAAATACAAAATTACAATTATACCCGTCTGTAATTTCCTAAACAAGAATTTTGCTTTCACAGGTTTTTTGGTTCTTACAGATTTATTTAACACTTTTTTCCCTGTAAAATTGTTTTTATGCAGGTTATAAATTTACTACGGTTTGAATTTCACAGTTTCTAATACTGATACCTGTTAATTTTGTTTCTTTATTCTATTTAAACTCAAATTTTTGTCTTAATATTTGATGTTCAGATGTACAAATAGTACATGTATCTGCAATTTCCAAATAGTCAAAAAAGGGAAAATAAAGCAATACAGCTAGTGAAAAGTAGAGTTAATATATTTACCTAATGTTATCTTCTTATTTTACAGGAAGCAGATGTATTTTATAAGATGGATCCTGAAATGATAGCTAAAGAAATCTTAGCATGTCATGATGGTGACAAGGTAGATAAGTTTTTATCATACAAAGAGATACACAGAGATTTATGCATATTATTTCTGGAATAATTTCTCTCAAACAACAAGATTTTTCCATTAGTTATGTGGCTCCAACATGGAGACATATGGCTGATCGGTTAAAACTTTAGATTGAAGGATCGTGGGTTCAGGCTGCATATTGTGTCCTTGAATAAAACATTAAATGTCACAAAGCTGCCATCAAAGTGAATGTTTTATACTCTTGTTCATTTCATGCCGGTGAAACATGGATAATAACTGGTTTAAGTAACCAAAAAACTTATTCTGGGAGAGACATATAGAAATTTAATAGGAACAGCATGTTTATATACTATTAGAATGACTCATTCAAAATTATTTAAAATAAATTAGGGCCTTGGTGGCCAAGTGGTCTAAAATGAGCACTTACAAATCAAGATGCCTTTCACTGCATAGGTTCAAATTCCACTTGGTCTAACCTTAGTGTGAGAAAGTTTTTCAGTTTGATTGCCAAATGTCATTGATTTTGTTGGGCTCTCCAGTTTCCTTCACCGTCACAGAACTGACTAGCACAATACAAGTGAAAGAATCTGGGCTGGGGTGTAAAGTACCAATACTCAACCCAGCTACATGTATATATACCCAAACCTTCTATTACTCATTGCTTTACCATACATCTGTGTTTTATTTTATCAGGATGGGTGTATAACTATGGAAGAGTATCTGGTATGGACAGTAAACAACACATTGGCTAATGATTTCCTAGATTTACTTAGTCAGGTACGATATAGACATGTGAATAAGTTTTAACTTGTGTCATGTTTCCATAGATAATTGACCCAACATTTTACATGTATATATATCCATATACAGAGATCATTCAAGTACTTTCTGTGTTTCAAAAATTAATTGACTTGCAAGAGCGAATTTTCTTTGTTTGAGTTATGCTTTTTCTATTTTCAATTGTGTACTTGATATCAAATATTATACAAATTGATGTATAGAATCTACCCCATAATTAATAAGATAGGTCACTATGTCCTTTCTCATGACCTAGATTTGAGTAAACACAGTTATATCTTGTTTATTTGACCTTGACAGAGTGTCTATAAACATGTAATAGTCTATTTAACATAAAAAGGTTATATTCACTTTTTATTCAACACAGTACAGCAAATAAACTATAGTAGTGTAATGTTACATGTGTATCCATGGTTACCTTATGGTAAACTTGTTTTGTCAGTGATTGTAGTAAAATTATTACTGTACTACAGATTTTGGCTTGTTTGATAATGTTATGTTTGTTGTATATTTTTGACCAGATATGTCACATAGTGATGGGTTTGAAACCACAAACTATAGAGGAAGAAGGAAATATTATAAGGTAACATTTAGAATGTCGGCTCTATATATAAATATGTCATTACGGCTTTAGAAATAAGAGACAAATCAGATTAATAGATTGTATATATGCAGTAATAAAAACGTTAAATACAACAAATCATTGTTTAGAAAAATATTGTGTCACTATCTATATGATTTTTATCATATTTGTAAACATATTATGTTATTTGTATGTTGAATTGTGAACACTGTAATTTAGTATACCTTTTAAAGTTTTATCGTTATTATTATTATAATTATTATTATTATTATTATTATTATTATTATTTATAAATATTATCAGGTAACCTATCTTAATGTGAATCTAGATTCAATATCTTTCTGGGCAGGAAGGTTTTAAGAGTGCTTTCTTCACATTAAATACCTGGAGAGTGCATATTTTACTTGTGTTAGCTGAACAATAATGATGATGATGATGATGATGATGATGATGATTGATGATGGTGATGATGATGATGATGATTATGATGAGATGATGATGACTGATGATGAGATCATTATGATTGATGATGATGATATGATGATTGATGACGATGAGATGATGATGATGATGATGAGATGATGATGACTGATGATAAGATTATTATGATTGATGATGATGATGATGATGATGATTGTAGTGGTGATGACTAGATTCAAATACATCCAACAGTGTTTTTTTTGGTCAGGTTTTGTTTGTTTTTGGCTTAGTAGATTAAAGTGACAATTTTATCTCCAACATACATGTATGTCTGTACCTTATTGAACAATTGTTTCATAATTTGATTCAGGTTACTTACACTATTATTTTTTGTTGTCTTTTTATATGAAATATAACAAACTTTTGATTTTTTAAAAATGAATTTTAGACAATGGTTAGACAGGGAATCAAAGAAATCATTTAAAGTTGGTCAAGTTTGGTATTTGATATCTATACAATGGTGGAATACTTGGAAAGAATATGTTACCTCACCTGTAAGTAATTATGTCTCGGATCAAGTCTGTCCATCTGTCTGTTTGTCTACCAAAGTTGTCTTCCTTTCAATGTTCTAAAGAATTTTGATATTAATATTGTAGTACTTATTTAAGTGTAACTGTGAATACAGTGTATATTTGATGTATCAAAAGAGTTTTGTTGATTGGAATCTTAAGGTAAAGGATTTACTTATATTTCAGACAATGGTTTGACACCTTTGAACCTTAACAAACTTGACCATAGCCCATAGCAGCCACTCCCAGTTTCATGTGACTATTACTTCCATGATATTAGATTTTACAAAAATGTCTTATATTTTTAGAAATGAAAAATTTCTGTTGAATTTAAAACAAAAATAAGAATTCAACATTTTTTTTCTTATTGTTGAAATATTTAATAATCATTTATCTATTGTTTCTGTTTTTTTCTTTGTATTTCAGTTGAATGGTGCAATGAATGGCAGTATGGAGCATTCTGTCTCGGATAAATTCCACACGTTGGATCCTACTTCCTTATATCATCACAAAATAACCAAACAAAAGAACCAATCAAAATCCTTACCCTGGGACGACAATTCTGTTGTGGTAGTGAATGTAGTCAATAAAGGTCGTAACACAGAACCAGTTGTTAATGGCGGATCTCCTAGTCATGTTTCGTCACAAACTTTACCGAGAGCTAGTAGTGCTGCTTGTAATAGCTCATTAAGACATTGTTTACAACCAGTGGATAGTGTTGTGTCTAATAATAGCCCTAGTCAATCACCAAAGTTAAGTAAAAAGGTGGTTCAGGTGTCAAACTCTGGTCCACAGAAACCGGGAGCGATAGATAACAGTCCACTCTTAGTCACAAATACATACAAGGTGAGTTTATGCATTAATTGTAAACACACACACACACACACACACACACACACACACACGTAGCGTGCACGTGACATGATCAACTGCTTTTTAAATAATTAAGACTTCTTGAAGTTCAAAAAAATTTTTGTTGCACCAAAACCATAACTAATTATGTGAACAAAGTTGCTTATTATCCCAAGTTTGATTGGAGATGTTATCTAGTCTGTCACTATGAAATCTACAGTATACCTTTGTGCATTCCATAGCAAGTGACTAAATCTCCATAACTATGCAGGTTATATTTTAAGTAGTATTGGAAGAAAAAAAATCAAGCTAACACTTCAAGTCTACTCAGCATTATTATTACAGTAACTGCAGTGCAAGATTTTTCAGTTTTCTTATAGTGAAGCCAAGCTATACATGCACATATAAATGACACAATGTTAGACAGGCTCCATTAAGTAAACAAATCAGTTTTTATCTGTGAACCTGTTTTGATGAGTACACAGTAAATTATAAGATTCCGTATTTTTCAGACCTCAACAGAACCCCTGCCTATTGAACCTTAAAGTTGAAATGCAAAACTGAAAAACTAAAACATTCTACATATCAACATTTAATTTACAATGTTATCAGTTCATTACATATATACATTGAATATAATATGTATGTTACATTCATACATATGTATCTGTATAACTGCTGTTTATGTATTGCAGAAATGACAGAGACTTCTCCATTCTATTTACATTGTATTCACCTCATAAAAACAAACTTAAATTTTGAAACGTTTAAAAATAAATTGAAACAGATTATTATATTATATAGCTGTATGTAATTTTAACTCAATTTTTCTCTATTTTTAATTAGTTGTTAATAATCATTGTTTCTGTATTAATAATCATTGTTTCTGTGTTTGTAGGTCATGACATTAACAAACGAAGGTGGAAGATTGAGGAAGGATACAATGTTAGTGAGAGGAAAAGATTTTGAGTTGGTCCCTGAAGCTGTATGGAGAGCCTTGTCTGTCTGGTATGGAGGGAACATCCCACTCCCTAGAACAGTTAGTATCTCTGTTCTTAATTAACTCAAATGTAGACAAATTTGTGACAGCAACCAGCTGTATATAACAATCTCTTGCCTTATCTGCCATATTTCTTCCTCCTGATTAGTTTTATCATATTGTTTATTTCAACTTTATGACCCCCTGTCATGCAACTAACATCAATTTTTCATTATAAAATTTACATCTTTATCTTGTTTTACTGGTCATTTGTGTCATAGGAAAAATTGTAGCATATAAATTTTCCATTGCATGACCGTTAATGTAAGTATTGTTATGACCTCAGGTTTAACTCTTTACCACTTAGTATTCCCCATACCTCAATACCTAGTGACTACATATGACGCCCTTGCGCATACCCCCAATAAAGACATGTGACGACTTTTCAAATTTCTCACACTTTCTACTTAGAATCTTCCTATCCCATGATACTTTTAAAAATTTTGACTATTCAAAGAGTTGTTAAGACTTTTGACGTGTATATTTAGATTTTATTCTTTAACTTGGTACTGAACTTATTGGGAGTTGTACAAGCAGAAAAAATGACAGCATTTAGATAAACTTGGGCTGCATTAGCTATTATAAGTCAGATTGCTCCACACATCCATGTCAAGCTACCTGGCAATAAACGCAGGTGTAAAGTATGCTGGATAGAGAAATTCTACAAATTTTACAAAACAATATTTCAAATTTTTTACCTGAATTGTGGATTTACCTGTTAATTAAAGTAGATGTTAGACTCTGGATTTGAATTTGCAAATTAGAATCTTATTCTGGAGACTTTTGTGATTAATTTGAGGTATGATAATTATTTCAACATCAATTAATAAATTAAGTAAAATTTGAAAAACTTTTTGATTTCTCTAGGGCTTCTCCTAACTGTCCTTTTGGGAAATAGCAGGGCATCATATATAGTCATTAGGTGGTAAAATTCCATTTCCCATCATCCTCACTGAGTGGAATGGACAATTTTCAATTTAAACATGAATTATAAATAAATATGAATCACCTTTACCTGTTTCATTAATTGTTTGGTATTTAATTACAGTATATTTGTTAAAATTTTGGTAAGCAGTGTCTATGGGTTAAATTTGATTAATGATTGAGAGCATAGCTAGGTATAATATCCCATGGTGTTTAAATTAAACTAAAAAAAACAAAAACAAAAACAAAAACAAAAAAACCTATCAAAAATGGCCAAATACTGGTACATGTGGAATTTCTCAATACATGTTTCTCTTATCCAAAGAAACTCATTGATAACTGACAAAGAAATACAGTCATTTTTCATTTCTAAAGATAATTAAAGAACTATGGATATATGATTTTATTGTTTTTACTGAAAAAAAAACAAAATAAAATTAAAAAAAAAATTAAAAATACTGATTGTTTGTTAGAGATATCATACACATAGCATAAATACAAGTCTTCCTAAGATCAACCTGTTTTATGTGACCACATGTCTTATGTTACCTGTATTTTTGCATCACTTGGTTGGTCACACACTATAAGATTAAACTATCTGTGTACTAGGTTATGAATGAAATATCTTCTAGTTATTTAGATTTAGAAGCATACAGGTACACTTAACATATGTTTATTTTACATTTGATTGTTTTAGGTTGTAACATCAAGTAGTAATGATGGCATTCCAGAACTTGAACTTTATCCTGTAACAGTACGATTATTACGACATCAGGTTATTAATCAGAGATCTGTTCCCATGACAACCTTCACTGGTATGATGTCTGGTATTGGTGGAATGGCTTTATGTGAGTTCATTGTTTTTTGTCAGTGAATTAAAACAGTTTGATCCCTTTTCCCCTTATCTTGACAAAAATATGTTGAAATTCAATAATCATATATTTTTAGTTTAACAATCTTGAAATCACCTCACAAAGGAACGTTAATCAATGTATATATGTATGAATATTGATTTTTTTTTCAAATTGTAAAATAAATGTTTACTTACAGAAAGGTTAATTTTTTTGAATTGTTAATCATTAACATCGAGGGTAGGACGTTTAGTAAAGAAATCATCTAAATACTTACCCTATTTTCATAATCCCAAGTTACATTTAAGATTTAGTACACTTCAGATAGATTTAGTACACTTTAGATAGATTTAATGTGCTCGAAGTTGTTTGTAGGTTTGTACTTATTAGCTACACATCTTTATTTTTAATGTTTCATTTGTAGCCACTGTATCAAATTTAACTGCTACTAACACAACACACAGGCGGTATCTAGCCTACATAGCTGCCTTCAGTAAACAACACACTTTACAACAAGTGTATGAATTTTTATGCACCAAATTACGACTCGCCAGGGAGGACACACGACTCTGGAAAATTGGCAATAAAGAAGATGTAAGTTGTTATGTATCTTGTAAAGTTCTGATTAGTTAATAAGTTTTTCGAGTACATAAAAACCTGTTTATTCTGAACACTGTGTGGACCAGAGTTGTTTTTTATCAGATTCTACAGTTGCTCAGTATACGTATGAAAATTTAACATATATATGTCCAAATTAAGATGACCATGAGTAAGGGTGGGTTTTTTGTATACTCGGGGTTTGGTTTTTATTGACAAGAGAAGGTTCTACAACCTCTGCTAATCTTTCAGCTTACATGTAAGTCATGGACAAGGGCCTGTGTCTAATGAGCAGGGAATAGATAACAAACGATCCATAGATTTGCTGTGTCTAATGAGCAGGGAATAGATAACGAACGATCCATAGATTTGCTGTGTCTAATGAGCAGGGAATAGATAACGAACCATCCATAGATTTGCTGTGTCTAATGAGCAGGGAATAGATAACGAACGATCCATAGATTGCTGTGTCTAATGAGCAGGAATAGATAACGAACGATCCATAGATTTGCTGTGTCTAATGAGCAGGGAATAGATAACGACACGATCCATAGATTTGCTGTGTCTAATGAGCAGGGAATAGATAACGAACCATCCATAGATTTGCTGTGTCTAATGAGCAGGATAGTAACGAACCAGGTCCAAGATTTGCTGTGTCTAATGAGCAGGAATAGATAACGAACGGTCCATAGATTTGCTGTGTCTAATGAGCAGGGAATAGATAACGAACGATCCATAGATTTGCTGTGTCTACTGAGCAGGGAATAGATAACGAACGATCCATAGATTTGCTGTGTCTAATGAGCAGGGAATAGATAACGAACGATCCATAGATTTGCTGTGTCTAATGAGCAGGGAATAGATAACGAACGATCCATAGATTTGCTGTGTCTAATGAGCAGGGAATAGATAACGAACCATACATGGATTTGCTGTGTCTAATGAGCAGGGAATAGATAACGAACGATCCATAGATTTGCTGTGTCTAATGAGCAGGGAATAGATAACGAACGATCCATAGATTTGCTGTGTCTAATGAGCAGGGAATAGATAACGAACCATACATAGATTTGCTGTGTCTAATGAGCAGGGAATAGATAACGAACGATCCATAGATTTGCTGTGTCTAATGAGCAGGGAATAGATAACGAACGATCCATAGATTTGCTGTGTCTAATGAGCAGGGAATAGATAACAAACGGTCCATAGATTTACTGTGTCTAATGAGCAGGGAATAGATAACGAACGATCCATAGATTTGCTGTGTCTAATGAGCAGGGAATAGATAACGAACCATCCATAGATTTGCTGTGTCTAATGAGCAGGGAATAGATAACAACGATCCATAGATTTGCTGTGTCTAATGAGCAGGGAATAGATAACGAACGATCCATAGATTTGCTGTGTCTAATGAGCAGGGAATAGATAACGAACGATCCATAGATTTGCTGTGTCTAATGAGCAGGGAATAGATAACGAACGATCCATAGATTTGCTGTGTCTAATGAGCAGGGAATAGATAACGAACCATCCATAGATTTGCTGTGTCTAATGAGCAGGGAATAGATAACGAACGATCCATAGATTTGCTGTGTCTTATGAGCAGGGAATAGATAACGAACGATCCATAGATTTGCTGTGTCTAATGAGCAGGGAATAGATAACGAACGATCCATAGATTTGCTGTGTCTAATGAGCAGGGAATAGATAACGAACGGTCCATAGATTTGCCGTGTCTAATGAGCAGGGAATAGATAACGAACGATCCATAGATTTGCTGTGTCTAATGAGCAGGGAATAGATAACGAACGATCCATAGATTTGCCGTGTCTAATGAGCAGGGAATAGATAACGAACCATCCATAGATTTGCTGTGTCTAATGAGCAGGGAATAGATAACGAACGATCCATAGATTTGCTGTGTCTAATGAGCAGGGAATAGATAACGAACGATCCATAGATTTGCTGTGTCTAATGAGCAGGGAATAGATAACGAACGGTCCATAGATTTACTGTGTCAAATGAGCAGGGAATAGATAACGAACGATCCATAGATTTGCTGTGTCTAATGAGCAGGGAATAGATAACGAACGGTCCATAGATTTGCTGTGTCTAATGAGCAGGGAATAGATAACGAACGATCCATAGATTTGCTGTGTCTAATGAGCAGGGAATAGATAACGAACGATCCATAGATTTGCTGTGTCTAATGAGCAGGGAATAGATAACAAACGATCCATAGATTTACTGTGTCTAATGAGCAGGGAATAGATAACGAACGATCCATAGATTTGCTGTGTCTAATGAGCAGGGAATAGATAACGAACGATCCATAGATTTGCTGTGTCTAATGAGCAGGGAATAGATAACAAACGATCCATAGATTTGCTGTGTCTAATGAGCAGGGAATAGATAACGAACGATCCATAGATTTGCTGTGTCTAATGAGCAGGAATAGATAACAAACGATCCATAGATTTGCTGTGTCTAATGAGCAGGGAATAGATAACGAACGATCCATAGATTTGCTGTGTCTAATGAGCAGGGAATAGATAACGAACCATCCATAGATTTGTCTAATTTTCACTACTTCTTTAAGGTGTTCCTAATTTGTTAAAATCTTTTAAGAACTGATTAGCTGATACAAGTATTTTCAGGGATGTGTTAGTATTTCAATAAATAGTTAGATTGAAACAGATTTATATGTACATGTATATGTTTTGTCATTAATAAATGTTGATTTTAATTTATTTGTAGAACATGACTTTACTAGATGATGAGGGTTTAACAGTAGAAGAATGTGGTATAGAGGAGAATCAACAACTTCTTATGGAAAGTATGTACATATACATATATGTTTATATCAGGGCTCCGGAAAAATTTGACTGGGGTGTCGGACATTTATTCAAAAGCAACCGTACCACCGATGCTGTGTAAAGCAAAAAAAAAAAAAAAAAAAAAAAAAAAAAAAAAAAAAAAAAAAAAAAAAAAAAAAAAGATTTTAATTTTTAATATCAAATAGATTTTAAAAAGGATTTAACTACTACATAGAGGTTACATAGGTACACATGGTCAGGCTCATGTGTCCACATAGTGTTGATTTTTGATTTTTGTACTGTCAGCAATGATGACCATCTTTGTTTATTGACAATTGTGCATTTTCGTTTTTCCGAAGTTACACAAACTTTACTGAACCTCATTTCGAGACCTCTTTGATTGTATTTAGACTTTTTAAAATTATTTATTTATAACTAAACAGTTTGAAAAGACCATACGATGCGCGTTGTATTCTTATTTGACGTCCCGCGTGGAACCTCTTTGATAATAGTCCGACGACCATGATCTTCAAAGTTCAACCCTCGTAATCAGTTGTTTATGGCTTCCGTCTGTCAAGCGATGTGATAACTTAATAAACAACTTAACGACAAATGTAACGATGATTCGTACGACGAAACAAAAGGAACGGATCAAGACCATGGATTCTAACTGATTAATAAACAAAGCCTAATTATTATATCTGTAGTATTTATTGAAAACGGTTGACAGGTGATAGCAAACAATACTCGAGTAAAATAATGATAACAAACATATTTATTTGTCCGATTAACTGAATTCTATTATTAACTAAAAATGTCCGACAAGTGATTTTTCACATCGGACAAAAATATATTTTGTCCGGCAGATATGACCGTTTCCGGACCCCTGATATATATAGAGAGAGAGAGAGAGAGAGAGAGAGAGAGAGAGAGAGAGAGAGAGAAAGAGAGAGAGAGAGAGACAGAGAGAATGTACACATATATACATGTATATAAAGAAAGTATGTACATATATAATTATATACAATTAAATTTAGCATTTATCAAATATGAAAAGTATAAACATATAATATATATATATATATATATATATATATATATATATATATAGACAAAGTATATTTAGCAATATTAACATGCATGTATTTAGAGAATATGTACACATAGAGAATGTACATTTATATTCATAGATGTATATAAAGTGTGTACGGCACATATATAGAAAGTTAGTACATATAGAGAATGTATGTTCTGATATATAAATAGTATGTACATATTTAAACCAGATGGCTTATCTCCAGAGGATGACTTAGTTTTTAGTCTATTTGCCAAAAGGTTTCACCTTTTATGTTGATTTACACCACTATAGGAAGATATATATAGAATGGAGTAATTATATATTACACTGCTATCAAGATTATTTTGTTTATATCAAGACAGCTATTTTTAGAATGGTGGAGAAAACTAAAGTACCAGGAAAAAACTACTGACCTTTGACCTTTGACAAAAGAACTCGCAGTCATGCTTACACTTCTATAAGTTATGCCTTTGCGTAGGATTTCAACCTAGTTGTGAGAGATGCTGTTATCTCGAAGCAGGTGTCTTTAGAACTCTCTGCCACCAAGGCACCTGAAAAAGTTTAATATACATTGTATGAATTTATACTTGTTTGTAAAATAATTCCTTAGTATCTCATCGTTATTAGGAGAATTCTTAACATTTTTATTTCCTTTTTTTAGTTCGAAATAAAGATTTAACCTGGCCAGAGGAAATGTCACAACTGGCTAAAAATAAGACATGCAGAAAAGACCAAGGTAAGTGGCATAATCATACAATCTGATGATCAGTTGTATCTCTGGGTAAAGCTAGTATTGTATGTTAAATTCTGTATGGAACATTTTCAGATTGTTTTTACAGATTGTTGATAATAATTTTAGGGGAATATTATGTATGCTAGTTAAATATCATAAACAAACAATAGAATCTAACTACATGAAACTAATAAATTCTGTGCCTTTGAAATTGGTATTTGGAACTTGAAATTTGCTTGTTTTAGCTGAAAAAATCATGTCTAAGCTTTGACAAAATCACGAACTTTGCTATCCAAAATCTTTTGGTTACAATAATGCTCAAATTTTCTGGTTGAATTGATGTGCAGGTGAGCTACACTGTTCATGTTAAAGGCCTTAGTATATTGCCATCTTTGCTATAGTGTAATAATGATTGTCTTATTCACTGGTAGTTCTTGTTTAAACTTCACTTTCGTCCAAGCTCATATTAATTTTCTGAATTTTTTCTCTCTTTTTTTTCAACTTCATGAGCCTAAAGAGATAAGATAATCCTATTTTACTTTTATATCCAAACCACAGGGGAGGTTTCCAAAGGGGAGGTTTAATTAATCTTAGTACTTTTCTATTTTATTTTTTAGTGCCAACCCACAGGGGAGCTACAGGTTTAAATAACCTTGGTAATACATGCTTTATGAATGCTGCTGTACAATGTGTATCTAATACATGGCCATTAACACAGTATTTTACTGGTGGACTCCACTTCTACGAGCTGAACAGGTAAGTCATTTAAAGCCTTTACGGGGCACACCTGTTAGGGGGACATCTGTATGTAAGTAGTAGTTAAGTCAGTCTAAACATATTAATTCATTGTATAAAAATAGCTGATTAAGATGAGGTTTTTAACAAGTGACATATTAGATGGACTTAAAGAGTGTAAATGTCAGTTAATGTTAAAACTGTATATGTACATGTATTTCATGTCTAAGTAAAGTTTTATTCAGTAAGCATGTTACATATAGCAGTTTGTCTGGTAATTATATAGAAAGAAAGGACACCTGATACTATAGGCTAGTGGTTTCTAGATGTTTATATGTAGGTACATATAATGTAATGCTTTGTAACATTGAGAGCCAGTCAGATCTTCTGTTCTACAGATATCACAAAACTGCTTTAGGCAAACAAATAATGTTCTGTCTCAGTTGTCAGCATTAGACAAAATGTGGATTTATACTAACATGGACTGGTGTCTGTGGCATAAGGCAAGATTTGGATTTGTACTTACATGGATTGGTGTCAGTGGCATTAGGCAGATTGTGGATTTGTACTGAAATGGATTGGTGTCAGTGGCATTAGGCAGATTGTGGATTTGTACTGGTATCTGTGGTGTTAGTGTGTTTTGAATAAACAATATTTAACTGTTACAGAACAAAAAGAATATTTTACACAGAGTACATAATTCTGTCTCAGTCTGTTAGCTTTTCATAAAAACATTAGTGTTTCCCTGTAAGATTTCTAGGGCTTTGGTTGAGTTTCTAGGTGTAAAACAGTCACTTTCTTGTTATATCTGATCATAAACTCTAATTATTTTATTACAGAACAAACCCATTAGGAATGAAGGGACACATAGCTCAAAGATATGGAGAATTAGTAAAAGATTTGTGGAGTGGCACATCTAAAACTATAGCACCTCTTAAATTAAGAGTAAGTTGTTTTTTTTACTATATCTGATATTTATACCTATTATCACTGGGAAATTCAAATACAGTATTATACATGTTTATACATTTCTGTTCCAATACATGTAACAAAGAGAAAACCTTTACGAATCCTGTTGTTCATAATTCAAAAAAATCATTTTTATTCTCCCTGTTTCGTTTCAGTCTCTATATCATTTTTGTGATTTTACTGTTTTCTTTATTTCAGTGGACTATTGGGAAATATGCACCCCGGTTTAATGGTTTTCAGCAGCATGATTCTCACACTTTTTGTTTTCTTTATTTCAGTGGACTATTGGGAAATATGCACCCCGGTTTAATGGTTTTTAGCAGCATGATTCTCACACTTTTTGTTTTCTCTATTTCAGTGGACTATTGGGAAATATGCACCCCGGTTTAATGGTTTTTAGCAGCATGATTCTCACACTTTTTGTTTTCTTTATTTCAGTGGACTATTGGGAAATATGCACCCCGGTTTAATGGTTTTTAGCAGCATGATTCTCACACTTTTTGTTTTCTCTATTTCAGTGGACCATTGGGAAATATGCACCCCGGTTTAATGGTTTTTAGCAGCATGATTCTCACACTTTTTGTTTTTAGCTCACCTGAGCCGAAGGCTCAAGTGAGCTTTCCTGATCAAAATTTGTCTGTCGTCGTCGTCGTCGTCGTCGTCGTTGTCGTCGTCGTCGTCCGCGGCGTAAACTTTTACATTTTCGACTTCTTTTCTGAAACTACAAGGTGGATATCAATGAAACTTGGTCAGATGCATATATGGGCCAGTGCAATTCAGATTTGTTCATGACGTTGTCCTAGCTCCCAAAACTAGGTCAAGGTGACCTATGGTTCAAAAAAACTTAAAAAATCTTCTTCTCCGAAAGCGAAGATGGTAGAAAAAATCTGATGTGATATTTGGCTTCTCTAGGGTCTTAAGCTTATAAATTGTTCATTTCGTGAAATTTGGTAAAAAATTAGGTTACGCGTTTTTGCGTTTAATTTTAAAAATTTCGTAAAATAGCTTCAAATTGTTATAACTTGACTATATGAATAGATATTGACATGGGATTTTCAGTTTTGACTTTTTCTTGAAATAACCTTCAAAATGGGGTCAATGTCAAAGTTCAAGGTCATGACCTAGTTTGTAATTTGTGCAGTTTTAGGCTATTTTCTTCAAAATTTTAAGAGATATATAATATCAAAACATTGTTAAAATGTTTAGCATGACAAAATGTAAAGAGGTACAAAGTTTCGTAACTGTATGATAATACATGTAGGAGTTGTTGCCCCTGAAATGTTATTTTTCTGCCAATGAAAACTAAAATTGTGCATTAGCTTGAAAACTATAAACTTTTTGTATAGACATGTATTTTAGAATATTGTAGGTATTGACATGACGAACATTTTGATATATGGCTCAAGGTCATACATTCAAAGGTCAAGGTCATAGGTGCATAAAAAGACTGAAATTGTTAATTATCTTGGAAACTATTAACTTTTTGTATTGGCATGTATATTAGAATATTGTAAGAATTGATATGGTAATCATTCTGTTATGAGATATATACTCAGGTTGGCCATATCCTCAGGTGAGCGTTAAGGCCCATGGGCCTCTTGTCTTTATTTCAGTGGACTATTGGGAAATATGCACCCCGGTTTAATGGTTTTTAGCAGCATGATTCTCACACTTTTTGTTTTCTCTATTTCAGTGGACCATTGGGAAATATGCACCCCGGTTTAATGGTTTTTAGCAGCATGATTCTCACACTTTTTGTTTTCTTTATTTCAGTGGACTATTGGGAAATATGCACCCCGGTTTAATGGTTTTTAGCAGCATGATTCTCACACTTTTTGTTTTCTCTATTTCAGTGGACCATTGGAAAATATGCACCCCGGTTTAATGGTTTTTAGCAGCATGATTCTCACACTTTTTGTTTTCTTTATTTCAGTGGACTATTGGGAAATATGCACCCCGGTTTAATGGTTTTTAGCAGCATGATTCTCACACTTTTTGTTTTCTTTATTTCAGTGGACCATTGGGAAATATACACCCCATTTAAATGGTTTTTAGCAGCATGATTCTCACACTTTTTGTTTTCTCTATTTCAGTGGACCATTGGGAAATATGCACCCCGGTTTAATGGTTTTTAGCAGCATGATTCTCACACTTTTTGTTTTCTCTATTTCAGTGGACCATTGGGAAATATGCACCCCGGTTTAATGGTTTTCAACAGCATGATTCTCAAGAATTACTAAGTTTTCTTCTAGATGGCTTACATGAAGATCTCAACAGGTAAAATTTTTCCTAATGACCTTTCAGTTACATAATGACACAATCACAAATTAAAGTCTTGTCACAAATTTTTCATCTGCAAAGTTTTTTGAAAGATTCTTTCCACTGATTATGGAAAATAGTTTTTTTAAATACAATTTTTAAAGATTAATGTAATTTTACAGAAAAGCATGAGATGTTGCTATTCAACAAGCAGTGGAAGTAAGAGTTGCCACAAACTACATGTATGCCACTTTTCTTTGTTGACATTTCCCTGTACCCATGCTACAAAAATAAGTACAGAATTTGGATTATGAGTGGAGAGTGGAGTAATGGTGCTTTACGCCCCAGTCAAGATTCTTCACTTACTTCGAGGTTGTCAGTTCTGGAATGGTGGAAGAAACCACCGACCTTCGGCAAGGAAACTGACAAACTTTCTCACACTAGGATCTGTCCAGAGTGGGATTTAAATCCCTTCGCTAAGCGGTGATGTGATCTGTATGCACACACTTTAGACCACTCGGCCACAGAGGCCCCAATTAGGATTTCTTTTTTTTGAATAATTTAAGAAGTATGTTTTTGTTTTTCAGGGTTCATGACAAACCTTATGTAGAATTAAAAGATAGTGATGGTCGTCCTGATGAGGAAGTGGCTGAGGAGGTCAGTAGCATTATATACATGTATCTCGTAGTGTCATGACTGTTGATTTTGTATATAACAAAACAGTTCTAAGAAAAGATATTATTTTATCCTCCCTCATTTTTTTCTAAACATTAGTAGCCAATCCAAAAATAAAGAAGGACCAGATTGATTTAAGATAAAGTTTTACATGTTGGAAGTTAATTTTGAAAAAAAAAGCTGTTTCAGAGTAGATGATGTGCTTCGGTAGTATTGCCACAAAATAATATCCTACCTGTATTTCTCATAACAAAGTTGTGACTTCCATATAAGATGAAAATCGTTAAATTACTGTCCGTCCAATTAGACAAATGAAATATTTGCACAGCAGTAGTAGTACATGTACTTCCTTTATGAAGTCCTGCTCAAGCCCTTTAATATGTTTAAATACAGTAACTGTAAATGCTATAAATTAGTGTCCTTATGACAAAGGTTTTGCTACATTTCTTTATTTTTCATCTTTTCCTGATTTTTACCCTGTTTCTTTATCCTAATTCAACCCTTGTCTGTGTTCAACTTTGGACCAAATAAGTTTTTGTTTAGTGGACATAGTTATGACATGACATTAAAATTACCGGTAGTTTATTTCCTGTCCTATAAGGTTACATTTCAATTTATAAAGGTCATGTACATACATGCGTTAAGAGAACTGTCTAACATATCATCAAGATAACGAGATTATCAAAGGTATTTCTCCAACTTAAATATAAGTATAAATAGGTTGTTTTCTTTTTATCATACATAGGCATGGGATAACCATTTATTAAGAAACCAATCAATCATTGTGGATTTATTTCATGGACAATTAAAGTCACAAGTACGATGTCAGGAGTGCGGACATGTTAGTGTTAGATTTGATCCATTTAACTATCTCTCTCTACCTCTTCCAATGGAGAGCTGCATACATCTGGAAATTATAGGTAAGTTTGAAGAGTTACCCAAGTTACATGCCAGAAGAAATGATCATAGTCATTATATCAAGGGCTCTCACAGCTCATTTTGGAAATGGGACTGGGCCCTTGGAATTCATCATTTTATCAGATTTTTGGAAAAATCAAATAGAGTTTAAAAACTATTTAATAATGGGCCGATAACACTATCGAGTTGTCGCCCCCTGATCCGCTAGAGGACTACTACTTCCGGGGAGTTCACAGCTGTAAACAACTTGGTTGCTACTATTATGTATCTATTAAATGCCCAGTGTATTAGTTTAAATGCAACGATTCTTTTATGTAAAAAGTTATACATAGACTGGACTGTTGTTTAAAATACATCTTTTAATTAAAATTAATTATCTTTACTTGTCATTACTGTGTTAAAAATGGATTTTATACGATTTGACGATGCGTATGTTGACCTTATCTTGACATGTGCTCAGGGTTAGTCCATAGAATTTATCCGTAATAAAATGGAAAAAAATCATCATATGTTGCAAATTTTATAGTTATTAGTGCATTTTACTAAGTAATCGGTCTCGTGCGCTTAACCTGGATATAAGTAATATATGGTTGATTTGGATTTTGGTGTATATAAAAAAATGTTACAGGATTATATGTCATAAATCTTTGTATTTTTCTTTATTTTCAAGTAATGAGAATTATTATTCACCTACTGATGCCAGAGAGATACAATATGTAATATTAAACATGAAAACAGTTAAAAATTATAAATACACTTGTGTCCTATTTATTTACACGATCCACAGTATTTATTTACCAAAGAAAAAAAAAAAACGGAAAATATTACTTAATACAATAAGTTTAAAAAGTAATGACTACATACAATTAATTTTTGTATTATGATTTGATTTATTTATCTTTTGTTTTATTGTTTTTTGTTTTTTTTTAAGTTTATTTAAACCCTTGTCAGCACAAGCTATATGTCTAAAACGATGTGCAATAATGGTTATAATCACAGTATTTGAAATCATTCCGATTGGTATTCAAGGTATTCAAAACAATGTGAAAATGTTTCAACTAAAACAAACAGAACCAAACAAATTATAATCAAGCCAATTTATTATTATCGGCAAATGTTTTTGCTCTTTCTCTCTCTCTCTCTCTCTCTCTCTCTCTCTTTCTCTCTCTCTCTCAGTTCGAAGTAATTATGAGTGATAGAGAGAAAAGACTCGTAGTGATTATGAGTGATATAGAGAATAAGGCACATGGTGATAATGAGTGATAGAGAGAAAAGGGCACGCAGTGATTATGAGTGATAGAGAGAAAAGGGCACGTAGTGATTATAAGTGATAGAGAGAAAAGACTCGCAGTGATTATGACTGGTAGAGAGAAAAGAACCTGTAGTGATTATGAGTGATAGAGAGAAAATACAGTAATAATTAGTGATAGAAAGAAAAGACTTGTAGTTGTTAATTATGAGTGATAGAGAGAAAAGGGATTGTAGTGATTATGACTGACAGAAGAAAAAAACATAGTGATTATAAGTGGTAGAGAACAAAAGGGCTTGTAGTGATTATGAGTGATAAAGTGATAGAGAGAAAAGGACTTGTATTGATTATGGCTGATAGAGAGAAAAGGTCTCGTAGTGATTATGACTGATACAAAGATAAATAATTAGTGCTTTTTAATTACATTTGAATTTTTATATTAACAATTATAAACATGGCTTGCGTAATTATAAAATTTGTTCAAACGGGCTCTAAGTATTTGTGAAATGTGTTCAGATTATCTAGAATTGAATACCAATTATGGTTGTTTACTGTAAACAATTTCCTTCCATCAAATATACAAGTGTCAAAAATTTTCAAGGTATTTTGGGAAAATAAAAACCTTTGATGTATAGAAAGTCGGGATAACTGTGTATATTAGACCATGTCGAGGTGTTGATATACACAGGTATCTTCAAGGTATATACATGTTAATTAAAGATAAATGGTTGTATCCTTGTCTAGACGATCTTGTATACTTAAAAAGTTTTTAGCATGCAATATATATGTTCAATTCCATAGGTCAAGACCTCCCCTATTACCTGATCAAGTGTCAAAATTAAGTTAACATAGACATCAATTCTGATTGCAAAAAATCAGTGCTTTACACTGTTTGATTTCAATGACAAGTAGAGACAATAAAAATAACAATAAAAAAATTCAAATTTTATATATATTACAATTTTACATGAAACAATCAATGTATTTTAACTGAAACACCAGACATTTAATAGATAAAAGATTGTAGCAACCAAGTTGTTTACAACCGTGAACTCCCCGGAAGTAGTATCCCTCTAGTGGATCAGGGGCCGTAACTCGATAGTGTTATCGGCCCATTGCTTTAATAACTACATTGTATATTTATTATATTAAAGATTGTTTTATATAATAACTATCTTTCTGAACAAACTTTTTATGTATGAATGTTAACAAATCATTAACAAGTCACAACAATTCTTTTTCTTTTGGAATTGGGAAAAATCTAGGTTCCAATTGGAAAAAAACAGCCATTTTGCATTGAGAATGGGGCCGAAAATCGGTCTCAAATCAAGCCCAGTGAGAGCCCTGATATCCAAGAACATTTCTTGTTGGAATCAGTTAGGACTTATCCTGTGTGGCTTGTTATATATTAAATTTTAGTCTTTTCTATAAACATGTGTGTTTCTATACATGTACATATATATGCTCTAAACAAGAACATCATGTTTGGTACAGAAATAAAGCTGAGTATTTCTACTCTTCAAACTTGATTGTAATGGACACAAATCTAAAAAACATGACTGAATCATGTAGTACTGCTCCATCTTTACCATATTTTACCCTAATACTACTACGGTAGATCAGTTGGTAGAGTGCTCACTTCATATGTTGGAGGACAGGGTTCAAACCCTTGCTGGGTCTGACCTAGACTTGAAAATCGGTAGTGACTATTCTTTTGCCAAACACTCTGTATTTAAAAAGTCACTGGGTCCTTCAAGGAGACCTTAAAAACCATTGCCCTGTGTTGACAGGTGTGGCATGCTAAAGAACCGTCCCTGCACATTGCCCTCAATGCAGTTTAAAGGACAAAATTTCTGCCACTTCATCTATAGCTAGTGACATCTCAATATAAGTGAAATATTCTTGACTGCGATGTAAATCCCAATTAAATAAAATAAGTCAAACCATGCTTCACCCACCCACCCACCATTCTTTGACAATTGCTATAGCAGTCATTTCAAGGGATAGTGAAATGAAGTACAGTTTTAAGCCTGCGTCACGATTCTTTCACATATCTGGGCTGTGTTCAGGGAAAGTGGAGGGTTATGGAAAAAACAAACTGACATTTTTGTGTCGCCTGACTAGGCGACATATAGGTATTACTCTCATCGGTGGCTTCGGCGTCTGTGTCTGCGGCGTCCGGATTTCTTTGTCCGGAGCATAACATTGGTGTTGTACATTCAAATGACTCCAAACTTGGTGTGCATGTTTCTGGCAATGACTCGAAGTGCAGTGCACAAGAACCGCAACTCTATCTTTTTCCGTTTTTGAATTATTTCCCTTTGATTGATTTTTATAGAGCATTTCTTGTCCGGAGCGTAACTTTGGTGAAGTATGTTCAAATGACTCCAAACTTGGTGTACATGTTTCTGGCATTGACTCGAAGTGCAGTGCACAAGAACCACAACTCTATCTTGTTTCGTTTTTGAATTATTTCCCTTTGATTGATTTTTATGCAGTGTCAGGCGACACATCTGTTTCAAAGAAACATATCTAGTTTTCACCTTAGGATCTGCCCCAAATAAAATCCAGACTTATTTTATAAACTAATTTTATTGTTAATTATTTACAGCTATTAGGTTAGATGGGTCAGTACCGGTCAAGTATGGGTTACGACTTAACATGGATGAAAAATACAAAACGTTAAAGAAGGAGCTTAGTGAACTGACAAACATTCCAAGTGATCAGATATTGTTTGTAGAGATAATGGGACCAATAGTAAAGGTTTGTCCATTATCATATTTAGTGTAATTATAAATATTGTATGTGTGTGACTTTCACATTCTGTATAAACATGTGTATACATACATAACAAAATCCCTGTGTACCTTGTTGATGACACGACAATTAAGAATACACAACAGCATAATGTTTAAAAGATAAAAAGTAATAGATTTTTTCCACTCAAGTTGGGATTCTTCACTTATATTGAGGAAGTCAGTTCTAGGATGGTTGAGGAAATCACAGAAAACAGCCAGTCTTCAGCAAGCAAACTGACAAACTTTCTCACACTAGGATTTGCTAAAGTGGGATTTGAACCCAGGCCAAGAGAGGGGCTGTGATTCCAAAGTGCTCCCTTTAGACCACTTAGCCACCGAGGCCCATTAAACTGTAATGGAGAGAAGTAGATTATTAGTCCAGATTTTGTCACTTATATCAAGGTTCTCTGTTCTGTGTTATGTAAGCAGTCCCTTAAGACCACACAGTTTTTAAAGCTCCATTGTAGAAAGAAAATATGTACATGCGTGTTGTAAATTTAATTGTGATACTTCAGACTTTACAAATAAAGTTTACATAAAGTGATTATGTTAGCTGTATCAGGGAGGGAAACGAAAAACAAAATACAAAAACAAAATTGCTGGTATGGAACACAGAGAACAAAAACACATTTATCAGCCATTTTTTACAGGAAAAGCCAATACTTATATCAAGTTCAATATTTTAATTTGATTTCACTTTTAATTAGTACATTTCAGAAATATTGCAAGCAAAATTGAACTTTTTACTGGAAAAATGTTAACAATCCTACTGAGTGTAAAACATTATACATGTGACTCATGAGTTAAAATTTCAATTTAATATAGATACCTTTAATAATCAAAATATCCAAAAATTATCATGAAGTTGTCTGCAAGCAACATCTCTCTGAACCAAAACAAAAATGCTCCAAATGTTCAACTGTATTGTACATATCATTAGTGTCAGTTTTGATATTTTTTTTTTTAGCCAGTCGGTAACTAAACATTTCGAGATTTGCAAAAAACTTTTTTCACGTCATCTCTAAAATTTTTGTTCATAAATGAGTAAATAATAGGATTAGCAACATTATTTAAGAAGTACATATAATAGAGAATTTTATTTTGAGGGATTAGATTATACGACATCAGAAATATCGGTAAAAATGATACAATATACACAATTGTCACAGTAAACAATATTTGAGTAGTTTTCCAGTGGATTGATTTACGCTTTATTGTCTTTGAATGATATCCCTGACCTTCATGTGTATTTGACCTTCCTTTCTGCCTCAGACTGTGATGATGCTTGATTTTCTTGTTTAGAAGTGTCTGTTAAACTTTCAAAATGATTTTTTATTTGTTTAACACAATCTGGCATTAATTGGACTTCGGGTAAATTTCCTGAAATTCCTGGGATGTTTCTTGCAATATAACATTGAGAGTCAATTCTTCCAAAAGATGACCTTTGAAATGGTTGTCTGTTGCCATTGCCCTCAGAAAAATCAGAATCATTGTGTTGATTTGATTTATCATTTGCCACTTGGCTCCTTACAGTAGTAAAATCGTTTGTTTCTTTTTTATTTGACTTACTGTCTGCTGTTGGTCTCTTTCCTTTGGTGATATTATTTGTTTCTATCATTGACATGTTGTATGCTGGTTCTTGACATTTCTGGTCCTCTGTTGTATCATCCACTTGGTTTGGTTGGACTATATTTAATATTTCTGTACTGTTTTCATCTTGACTCTCCTCTGTAAAAATGTTTGGATAGTCTTCAGTAGAGATGATACTTCCATTTAATTTTTCAATGTGGTCTGCTTGTTTGGGTTTGTTTTTCGTTTCATCAGAACCTGTACATTTTTTCCAAGGACAGCTTTCATCAAGCTGATCATTTATTTGTTTCGGTTGTTTATCTTTGTTAGAACATAAACTGTTGGCTAGCTCAGAACTATTATCTTGATACGTTCTTGTGTTGCTGAATCTAGACATGCTGGTTTCATTTCTAGTGGTTCTGTCAGGTTTGGACCGTGGTACCACACGTATAGGATTGACCTTGGTACTTCGAAATTTACTCCATTTCTTATCCTGCTTGTATGCAGTGATAAAGATTAAACTATACAAAATAATCGTCAACATTATCATGACCAAAAATATGAATGTGACAAAATACCAAAATTTCATCAGAAGTTTGTATGAAATGTCCATAAAGTTATTTAGACAATATTCTCCATTTGCCAGTTGTCCATGATGTTTTCTGTAGTAAACTCCCATTGCCAATGATGATGGAATTCCAAGGCATAATCCAGATATCATAATGACTCCAACAATGATTCGTGACTTTAATTTTGTAATTTTGACCTTTGAATTTAAATATACAATGAAAAATCTGTCAATAGCAATTGCAACCATGATCATTGAAGATATTGGAATTGAAGCTGATCTCAGAAGTTCCCAGATTTTACAGAATGCGTCGATGTAAAATTTAAATCTCCATTCTCGAATAATAAATCCAGGAATAACAAAAATGCAGACAAAAAGATCTGTAATTGCAAGTAACAAAATAAAGTAGATTGATGTAGATTTTATCTTTGTTCTGGAAAAAACGATTATGCTGATGATATTTCCGATTGCTCCGATGGTCCCCATGATGGAAAGTATGACAGTTAACGTTACAAGGGCATCATGGTACTGTTTACGGTGTCTTTCTGCATATACACAGTCAAAACTTGAACATTGCAAACCTGTATTTGACATTTCCCAGTTCAGCATCGGAAGACCTGGATGTCCAGTATAATTTTCATTTGTGAAGTTGAATCCTGGAAAACCGCTATAATTTAAAACTGTCATATTGTAAAGTGCTGGATTTGTTGTGTTTGTTTTATTGGTGAGATTGTTGTGTGCTGGATTATCAGTACAGTTTACATCAGTCAGGTAGACATGTACTGGACTTGTAGAATAATTAATATCCATTTAGTTTGAATGAACTGGATATCAAGATCTATTTACAGCTGTGATGTTATCATAGGGTAGCCTGGAAGATATAGAAATTCTGATTTAAGATCATTAAAACACTGTTTAAAATAGGAAACAAAGTTTACAAGTATCTGCAAAAAATTAAATTCAGAATTGTACCTGGTAATGGAAATTTTAATCAAATAGGTGTGAAGGATTAACTGATTGGTTTAATAACTTCACTGCATGTGGTGATATGTTCTTATATCCAATATTGTTTTGCTATTTTATGCAAAAATCAAAGTTTGATAAAACACTGATGAAGTTAATCAAACTTTGTAGACAGAGTCTTTGAATTTACCAAATAAAAATGTAATTTACCTTGACTAGCCAATAGTGCCATTATGAAGAAAAAAACAAAGGTAGGGGGCATTTAACCAGTTACATATTTCTTAATCAGTAAATCAGTCCTGTTAACAATTATTAACTAATCATCATATTCCCGGCACTTTAATAACACAGTACTATTTATAGTGATAAATATTAAACAGATCATTTTTCTGTCAGCACAAAGTACTAACTACAGAGTTAAAGATACTCTCAGGGAGTTTAACTCCATTAGCAGTGGTAACGCTCAGGGGTAGTCAGTATCTAATAATAATACCCGTTTAATTTTTATTTGCAAAGTAATCACGTATCGCTATGACCTAGCAGACAAAACTGTTCTAAATTTTCCTAACCTCAAATTTGGTTTAATAAATTATTAAAAATTAAATTTTTTACCTGAAAAAATTTTTTCTCTGTTTTTACTTCTCTTCAAATCACCTTCAGGTGTTCTGTTCTGTCTTTTCCAAATGTCTAGACACATTCTAGAAGCTTTTTTCCAACTTAAATCTATATATTTACCTGATCTTTTTAAAACAATTTTAATGTTTTTGATTGGTCAGAATTGATATCCATGATATGACCAATCAGTACAGAGAAAATCAGTTGACATCATGATGTACATTTTGATGAGTTTTATATTTGTTTAATCACTCTAATTGTTTTTGGAAGTCTGTCTTATTAGCTTTTAGTTCTGGAAATGATGATTTGTTTGTATTGAACTTGGGGATCAGATTCATATAAAATGTTTAATTTTTTAAGGTGTTGCTAAGGCAAAAAGGACTGTTTTAACATAATTAAGGGAACATTTCCAAAAACAATACCAACGAAGGAACAAATGCATTATACATTTAAAAAAATAGTACAAGTAATGAAGTACGGTATTTATTTTGAAGAGAGAGAGAGAGAGAGAGAGCTGGGTAATGTCTTAAATTAAGATATATATATATATACATGTATATGATTTTATTTTTTAAGCTTGTTTTTTCCACTGAAAAACAGAATTGTTTCTATTAGATAAAATGTATCATTTCCTACAGATAGCAGAAATAAAAATATATAGAAAATTGGAAAATTGAAGACTCACTTTGTTATGATTTTTTTTTTCATTTATAACACACTAATTGATAAACCTATCTAAGTTATCAAGTAAGCTATGATGATGTTTTTAAAATGTTGATAAAACACTTAAATGGACAATGGTTTAATGTCAGTTACAGTTGATATAAATCTATATAGGATACCACAGTGTGTTATCTCTTATCTCTCATTAGGGTTTTAGAGAGTATAGTAAATATATAACACAAATACCTGTTAAATTTTGATGTGCCAGATGTGCACATTTTGGAAAATCATTCCTCATCAGTGACACTAGGGGCCAAAAAGTTTGATATATAAAAATCATAAGCCAAACAGATGAAAATAATTTTATCTGAAGTTTCAAAATTATGTGAATCCAAATCAATCTAAGGAATGCTACGTATGAGGAAGCAGACCTTAATAACTGAACATCATGTTACATATTGTCTTTTATCTCCTTTTTATAAAAAAATACAATAAACCTGATCCATTTTATATCTATAAAGTAGTTTTACAAATTGTGACATTTGATGTTACTACTTCGTCTATTATTGAACCTATCAGGCTCTGGTTTCAAAACCATTCTTTAACTGAAATATTTCTGAACTTCATTTTAGAATTGTAATCTGATAATACAAAATAAAAGATTTAGATGCTTTATTTTTCAAGTTACTTCAAAATTACAACTGTATTACTGTGTAACTTAAAAAAGTAAGAACAAATTTTCTTGATGTAAAATCTTCCAGATTTATGTTAAGTAATTTTGTAGGTAGTGATCATTTTTAATTTAGGTCCTGTTCTTGGAACTACACGTACAAAATCCTTTTCACAACATTAGCATTTTCTTTCAATTTATAAAAATTTATTTGTGGATGTTATAAATTAAAAAAAAAAAAAACAACTAACTAAAATATATCTAATAAACACGACATTGTTATATAAATTGTCCTCATTTTATATCATCTTTAACATTTATACATTTAGGATCGATGATATTCTAAATGATACTTTATGGCGTGTGTGAAAAATTTAGATTTCCATCGGAAATGGAAGGCATAATTAAATAATTATCTCAATAAAGGACATGTGTTAAAAATTAGTGTTCATTTGTAAAAAAAGAAAATGCAGTTAGTTTCTAGATTAATAGATATAGTTGTGAAAATCTATAAAATTGTACACTCTAGATATTTAATATGTATTTATTTGTACTGTACTTAGAGCATGTGGTTGAGTGAGGGACTTAAAAAAAGAAAAATAATACATTTAGTAAATAAAGTTCTTCTGATGTTTTCAACAATATTTTTTTTTATTTTTAGACATTACCACAAGACAACCAGAAAGTTAGGACTTTACTTGGTGGAATTTTATATGCATACGAGTTACCACCACAGGACGAGATTAAACCCATGACTGCTGAGGAAGAGAAAATTAGTAAAAGTAGTATTGGTCTAAATGACATACAGAGAGGAATAGTGACCAGTAAGTACTTATTTATCATATATTACATCAGAAAAGTATTTTATTTACGAGGTATTACAATGTATTTGTGTTTTATTTTGCTCATCCAATGATTTGATATGAAGGAAGTATTGTTGACTTGGATGTTAAACACACTTCACCTTTCTGACTTGTTTTCAAGATTTCAATGGCCAAGTGGTCTAAAGCACCTAGATTCAAATCTCAATCAGGCAGATCCTAGTGTGAAAATTTTTTATTATTTCTCTTGTCCAATGTCAGCGGTTTTCACTGAGCACTCAGGTCTCCTCCACCATCCCAGAACTGACTGGCTCGATATGTGAAAAAAATCCTGACTGTTGTGTGAAACACCATGACTCGACTCAGCTCTTTCTTATTTCATCTCTATATATTCTATTTTAAGAACAATTATTTAATATCTAGAAATATAAAGTAATTTAAAACAACAGAATTGAACAAAATTTTGTGTAATAAAATATGTTTTCATCTTTTTCAGAAAAATTGCAATCCAAATCTCACCATGAAGGACCACCTCCTCAGAATGGTGCCCCACCACAATTCTTACAGCCTAATGGTATAGATACAGGTCCATCATCTACAAACAGTACTCCTTCACATTCCAGAAACTCCAGTGATGTCACAATGATGGGTAGTGTCAACTCACCTGAAAACAGTATTATGACTAAATCGGTTGGAGATGTCTTCAATGGTTTTGTTATTGGTGTTCATAGGAAAATGGTAAGTGTAAAACTTATGTGTATGAATTATCATTTTGTAATTTTTTATCATTTTATATAAACTTTCCTGAGACAGTTCCTTTGAGGAAATGAAAAGATGTATAATTGGCCTGGCATTGTCTACATTAACTTTTTCAATAATCAAAAACTGCAAACTATTATTTTTAAATTTTATTTGTAATTAAATTAAGATTTATTTTCAATTGAAGCACTTATTTAAAGAATTTTGAACATTTGTTTTAAAATTTGATAGTTTATCAAAATGTTGTCCTTTGATGTGTGGCTTGCTTTTTTACAAATATTTAAACTAGTTTTCATTATTTTCAGAATTTGATGGATGTATATTTCCTGTCATCACAGAAGACACGCCCATGTTTATTTGGTACACCAATCATATTGCCTTGTTTAGATAATACAACCAATCAGGATCTGTATCAGTTTGTATGGACACAGGTATCCAGACTAGTCAGTCCCCTCCCACCTTCTGAAGCTAAGTCAGCTAACCATGCTCTTGACTGGTAAGTTTTATAAATGAGAGAGAGAGAAATTTTAAAATTGTGTGGTTCTGTTGTTTTATCTTGTATACATTCTCAAACCAAGTTTTCTATATTGTTAAGTTTTAAATCGCCAAAAGTGTAAATGCTTGTTTGATATAAAATGTAAGGAGGAGGGGGTAAAATTTATTGTATGTGTACTTTTTTGCCTATTAATATTAAAAAAAATTGTATATTTCAAATATTTATATATATATATATTTTCTGAGCTTTTTATAAGTACTACGTTAACTTATATTTGTAGTGATGATAGCCTGGGATATGAGTATCCATTTACACTTAAAGTTGTACAGAAAGATGGTTTAACGTGTGCTTGGTGCCCATGGCATAGGTAATCATTTATAACTTATAAATAATTATTTTATGTTTCAAAATTGATATTTTAATTTTAATTTTGTGAATTTTAGAAAGATGTTTGATCCATCACTCGTCACTGTTCTTTGTCAGTATTTTATTAAACTGTGCTTTACAGAATAATTTACATATTAGTAACAGTGTTTGCAATTTTTTCTACTTACTGAGAAAAGAAAAATAAATGGCCAAAGCTTCAAATCTGTAACATTGTGTTGACTATTGGCTGTTTATTTACTCACAAAGCTTGCTACTGAAGTGTAACTTATTTTATTTTTCAAAACTTATTCATGTGTAAAAATAAAGTGGAGAGTTGGTTTATGACCCCTATCAAGATACTCCTTATAATCTTGGTGTAGAAGAAATCTTACAGTCTTGGGAAGAATTACAATTCTCAAATCTTTAATTATATCAAAATTAACATATTTACTCCTGTGTCTGCCTAATCCTCCAGAAACATTTATTAACACTCTTAACAACATATTTTTTGAATTTATATGGCAGTCAAACACTGACAGGGTAAAAAGGGATATCATGATTCAGAATTATGAAAATGGTGGGGTGAAAATGACAAATGTCTTTTTATTTATGAAATCTTTGAAGGTATCCTGGATCAGAAGACTTTCTGTTACAAATTCGAAATGGTATAAGCTTTTAATGCATACATGTAATTTTAAACTGGAAAATCTATTTAAATTGGGATCTGAATATATTAAGAAATTAACAGAAATTATAAAAAATAATTTCTGGAGAGATGTTTTTAATGCATTCTATGATTATTGTAATAACTTTTCTCCAAAAAGTGCAAATGATATTTTATCTACAGAGATTTGGTACAACAAAGACATAAAAGTGAAAAACCACACTATTTTCTACAATATATATTATAAAAATGGCATTAGAATTATAGCTGATCTGTTTAATACTGAAGGAGTACTTTATAATTATATATCATTCTTAAAAAGATTTAATATAAATACAAATTTTCTAGAGTTTAATGGTTTAATAGCTTCAATAAAAAGTTACCTAAGAAATTATCAATTTAACTATCATAATACTCAAACAAGACATTCATTTTGTCATATTCCTAAATATATAAGTATTTTACTAAGGTCTCCAAAAGGGTGCAGTGATATTTATCAAGTTTTTACAACAAATAAGGCCATTACACCCACTAGTCAGTTAAGATGGAAAGACCGAGGTATTTTCTTTTCAAAACACCAATGGTCAAATATTTATAAATTACCCTTCAACATTTCACAAAATACTATGCTACGCTGGTTTCAATTTAAAACTCTCCATAGGATTATTGAAACAAATTCATACCTTACAAAAAGAAATTTAATATCCAATGCTAATTGTAGAAACTGTGATAATGTTAAAGAATCTATTGAGCATATGTTTTTCTACTGTCCATCTATACAAACTTTATGGCACGACTTACAAAATTGGATAAAAAACAAAATAAACTACAACCTTGATCTTGATTTTTCCTCTATTTTATTTGGTAAAACCAAACTCCCTAATGTAAACAGAGTAACAAACTTTGTAATACTCCACACCAAATATTTCATTTTCAAAATGAAAACCCAGTATAAAGAAGTCAACATTTTAAACTTGCAAAACTATTTGAAAGAACAGTTCCATATTGAAAAGTATCTCATGTTCAAAAAATGTAAATGGAAAGTTTTTGATAAATATTGGAAATCCTGGATGAATCTGTTTAATGATAACTAAGCCGTGTTTTATTATCACATACAAGTTGCTGTAAAATATAATTATTATTATTATTATTATTATTATTATTATTATTATTATTATTCCTTGCTGTATGAGAAGGTTTGTGATTAGATTAACCCTGTTTCTACTCTTTTCAATGTTATTATATGTTTATGTGTTGAGAGACAGTGTGAAAAAGCTTATATAGAATTTTTTTATACTCCTCCCTCAACAAAAGTATATATGTACAGAAGGTATACATTTGGACCTGTCCTGGAGGATACTTTAAGATATATAGTGGAATCTGTACATGTGGTTAAAACCAAATAAAACCAATATTATAATTTATCCTATTTGTGCCCATATATGGGGGTCTCCTGTGGGTCAGGTCACTTTTTGCTAGTTCCCTTCATGAACAGGTCTGACTGTATATATACAGTTTTTTATAATGAACTATATTCTTATTGGTGATATGTATATGTAATATATATATGATATGTACTTGTGTCTAATATAAAAAAAAAAAAAAAAAAAGATACTCCTTATATCAAGGTGCTCAGTGTTTGGAGAAAATTGCTGGTCTTTGGCTGACAAACTGACATCGGTCTCACTAGGATGTGTTGTGAGTGGGATTTGAACTTAGTTATTAAGTAGTGGAGTGATCCAGAAGCTGACATTATGTCAACTCAGCCACAAAAAAATTGTTATGAAAATAGGAATATAATAATGTCAGCCAAAGGCATTAGAAAATATCAAATTCCAATTATTTCAATCAATCTGCCCACTTTAATTGATTTGCACCATAAAGATACATGTAGCATCTGTTTTTTTTTTTTTTTTTTTTTTTTTTTTTTTTTTAAACAGACAACATGATTTTAAAACAGTTACAATTTAGATGATACGTTATAATGTTTTGTATTTCAGATTTTGTCGTGGTTGTAAATTAGTCTGTGATTTATCGGAGTTTAATTTTGGAAGTTCGTTTATAGCCATTGATTGGGAACCAACTGCTCTACATTTACGATACCAAACTTCGCACGAACGGGTAAATATCTGGTCAGACTTATATTTGTTTTTCACACTACCTCTATAATCAAATCAAACAGCATTATCAGATCATGATTCATCACACTGTGTCAACCCACAGCATTAACTGTCAGTTGTTAGGTTCATGATGAAAAACTCTATAATATTTAGTATTTAACTGTTTCTTTAAGTTAAAGAAGGTATTTTTAGTATCCTTAAATAATTGTTTAATATACATCATATTTAAAAGGTTATTGGTGAAATTTTTGTTAATAATATCCTAAATATTCACCATGAGATGTTCGTTTTAACTTTTTGGGAAAACCTTTCAAATAAAACAAGACTTTATGAAATGTGATACCTAACTGCGTCTGTTGGTTGGTCAAAAAAATATATATATGAAGGTTTATGAACACATTTAACAATAATTTGATTGGTTATTGGTGAAATTGTATTCATATACTGTTGGTAAATGATTGACTGTTTTTTTGGACCAGATATGCAGGCTTCCTACACTTATGTTTACTGTCTCCATAGCAACTCTAACTGGCATTCATATTTCTTTCAGTTCTTTGAAGAACATGCTAGTGTTGAAGAAAGTCGTAAAAAGCAGACGGAGCCCATTGACCTTGACACTTGTCTACAAGCATTCACTAAAGAAGAGGAGTTAGGAGAAGACGAACTCTACTACTGCTCCAAATGTAAAAAACATTGTCTAGCTTCTAAAAAGTTAGAAATATGGCGACTACCTCCTATACTGGTAAGCATAATTTAACAGTGTTACCTGTCTAAACTTGACACCTGTCAGACAAAATGTTATGGTCTGATTAGACAGGTGTTTTGTTTATACAGGTTATTTTAAACAATATATGTCCAAATTGAGAAGTAGTTTATGCAGTTTCTTTAGTTTCCTCGGTTTCCACTAAAATAAGTTTAAGTTTAGTTCAACTTGTCATAAAGTCCATCTGGAAATTAAGACCACCTGTCTTGTAGTTTAATTTTATTGACATAGAACAACCACAATCAATAATTTAATGTAAAAAAAAAAAAAAAAAAAAAAAAAAAACCCAACAAATTAGTGAGTGATTTAATTGTCACTGTAGCTTATGCAAGACCACCTGCTTATTATACCACAGTTACTGATTCTGTTTGATAGTCTTTATCTGACTGTACTTTTTTGTGTGATAAAGTTATTTCTAAGTTTCAATACATAACAATTTTTAATATATACCATCATAATCTCCTGATAGTATCAATTGATTTTGAAAATTTGAAGAATCCTAGGGTCTTATGCATTATCATTCCTAGAAGTATCTACGCATTTACTGGTATCTTGTTTATCAAAGGCATGGATAAAAATTATTCAAAAATATTATATTGCCACAGGTAATCCTCTTTTCTGAGAAGTAATATTGTCACTGCATTTTGTCAAATCAAACTGTTTCAAAAATAATACAATGAAGATTGTATTTTTATAATATTTTGTTATTTTATGCAGATTATTAACTTAAAACGATTCCAGTTTTTAAATGGAAGATGGGTTAAATCGCACAAAATAGTCAAATTTCCCTCTGAAGATTTTGATCCAGCAAATTACTTAGCAGAAAGGTCAGGTAGCCAGGAAGATGTCTTTCCCCAAGGTGATTCACCAATTAACCAATCAAAACACAGTAACCATAGTCACAAACCTGTTGTACCAAGTGGCAGGATCCGCTCTACATCATGTGAAATTTCTAGATCTAAATCTGGTAGGTACTATTAGCCTCTGTTTCATTTTAGGTTTTGTAATCTGTTATTTTAAAGGCAAGATCAACTTAAAGTCAAGGTATGAAGAATGTAAATAATTTTAGAGACTGAAATATTGATGAAGAGAGAGAGAGAGAGAGAGAGAATATGTTATGTAACAAAATAAATCAAGTTAATCTTATATCTGTCCTTCAATCTCTGTTTATTTCCCTAACTTTAATTCTATCAGAATCAAAAGTTTCATTTATTACATATAAAGTTCTCAATAAATTTATCTATGTTTTTTTTATGTTGCCTTTACATTCCCAAAATTTACTTTCTCAATATTAGCAAAATACATTTGATTGGAACATGTAACTTAATTTCTCCGTATTATTAAGTTTGACTCTTTGACCTTTTCTTTTTTTAATTACCAATGTGTATTTATGAACTATTTAAAGTTAGTATGGATTTTTCTTTACAGGTTCTTTGTCTGATAAAGATGATTTAAATAACAAAAACCAATCGTCACAAATGGCTTGTCAAGAATGTCAAAAAAATTCCACACAGGCTGGCGACACAACGGACTACTCAGAAATCAAGTACAACTTATATTCCATGTCTGTAAGTACACATAATGTAGTAGAACATTTCGAAACTAAACACTGTATCTCTGTTTTAGTGTATCACATGTTAATTTGTTGAATAGTCATGGGAAACTACATGAATACTATTTTGTGTGGAGAAATCATCTGTCCTTGACAATGCATAGCAACAAGACTATACCTAGTATAGTCCCATTCTATACTCCCTCGACATCCAAGTATTGTTCCTTTGGGTGACACCCATGAGTTACCATCTTTGTATTGAAAGTGGGTATTTTTTCTTTTTAAATCGTAGCAAATAGAAAGTTTGGCAATATTAATGTATTCATATCAGCCACTGTTATTGTTTGTCTGGCCTTCATCAAGTACATATATATATATATATATATATATATATATATATATATATATATATATATATATATATATATAATTTCAAAGGTGTGTGTGTGTGTGTGTGTGTGTGTGTGTGATTAGGGCCTTATAATTCCTGTTTAATTGACCTGTTCTTTATTTTGTCTTTCAGTGTCACACTGGTATCCTTGGTGGCGGACATTATGTCGCCTACTGTAAAAATCCTACCGGTAAATGGTATATCTACAATGATAGTAGTTGCAAGGTAAGTCTGATATTTATGCTTTGTATGAATATAAATTTTAGAAAATTTATAATTTTTGTAAGTTTTGTAACTATATTTCACTTTAATATATTCAGTTGCATCTTCATTTGGTTGTAAAAGAAATAATCTTGACTTGCATTAAATGAATTTACAATTTCTATATAATCAAAACAATAAACTTAACAGAATTTATTAATTTTATAAGAAAATTAAGCATAACAAATTACTGAGATCTGTAAGGCCTAGGACCATCAGTTTTTAAACCAGGCCATCTGTAATTTTATGGGCATGTTTGCTTTTAACATTGTCTTGAATGCAAATTTTTATATATAGGTAAATTGTTTTCCAGAAATCTGTGACAGAATATAAACAATTCTTTATGTACAATTGGGGTCATGAGACTAGTCTGATTTTCCTCTGATCATAACACACTTAAACCTAATGGATGTATGTCGGGTCAGAACAATTTCTATATAAAAAAAAACCTGGGATTTTCCAATACCAACTGCTGACCCCTTCTTCCATTTACAAAACAAGTCTAAGTGACCTCACAAAGCCATCATGTTTAAAAAATTTGGAAGAAAAATGATTCACCTATAAAGATAAGAAATTTTTTTTACAGTTTCACTGTCCATCTTCGTCTGTCGTGCCTCATCCGTCATCCGTCGTGCGTAAACTTTTTACATTTTAATCTTCTCCTCCAAATTACTGGGCCAAATTTAATGAAACTTGGTAATCATCATGCCTGCATGAAGCCCTTTCGGATTTGCACAAATGAAGGTGTTATGCCCCCTTGGAGCCCCATAAGGGAGAAATAGTGAAAAACTTTAAAAATCTTTTCCTCTGAATCTTCAAGAGATATACTTTAGTTATTTTATTTATATCCTTAGTTCATCTATTTTTAGATTTGCACAAATAGTAGCCATGGGGCTCAAAGTGGGGAAATTGCTAAAAATTATATATTTGTCACTATATTCTTGCAGAAGAAGACTTAAATTGTTAATTATCTTGAAAACTATTAACTTTTTGTATAGGCATGTATATTAGAATATTGTAGGCATTGACATGGCCATCAATTTGATATATGGTTCAAGGTTATATGTTCAAAGGTCAAGGTCATATCAACATAGGAATACTAAGATTATTAATTATCTTGAAAGCTATTAATTTCATGCATAGGCATGTATATCAGAATATTATAGGTTTTGACATGACAATCATATATGGTTCAAGGTCATATATGTTCAAAGGTCAAGGGCATAGCTGTATAAGTATGCTGAAATTGATTAATGATTTGGAAATTATTCATTGCACTACAGTTACTTCATGCATATTATATAAGCTACTTACTCGGGTGTTCAAGTGGCGCAGTGGTTAGCGCTCCCACCTATCACCAGTGCGACCGGGGTTCGATTCCCAGTGTCATATGTGATAAGGAATGAGGTCACCTTCTTCAGCACATGGGTTTTTCTCCAGGTTCTGCGGTTTTCCTCCCACAATAAGACCTCATGCACGCTACAATTCGGGCCAACGAGCTAGATTAATATAAGTTGCACAGCTTGTTTCTAAATCGTTGTAAAAGAATTAAAGTTTAAATTTAAGCTACTTATGAATGAAATGTGAGTGGATATATTTCTGATTAAGTTTTGTGGGAGTTTTTTACTTGAGAAAACTTTTAAAGTTTCTGTACGTAAAATACAGTCTATTCCGATTTGCAAACAATATTGAACATATCTTCAGGTGAGCGTTAAGGCCCATGGGCCTCTTGTTTATATAGGCATGTATATTAGAAAATTGTGGGTATTGTGACAATGATCATTTTGATATATGGTTCAAGGTCATTTGTTGAAAGGTCAAGGTCACAGCTGCAAAAGAAGACTTAAATTGCTAATTATCTTGAAAACTATTAACTTTTTGTATAGGCATGTATATTAGAATATTGTAGGCATTGACATGGCCATCAATTTGATATATGGTTCAAGGTTATATGTTCAGAGGTCAAGGTCATATCAACATAGGAATACTAAGATTATTAATTATCTTGAAAGCTATTAATTTCATGCATAGGCATGTATATTAAAATATTGTAGGTATTGACATGACAATCATATATGGTTTGAGGTCATATATGTTCAAAGGTCAAGGGCATAGCTGCATAAGTATACTGAAATTGATTAATGATTTGGAAATTATTCATTGCACTAGAGTTAATTCATGCATATTATATAAGCTACTTATAAATGAAATGTAGTGGATATATTTCTAATTAAGTTTTGTGGTTGTTCTTAACTTCAGAAAACTTTAAGTTTCTGTACTTAATATATTGTCTATTGCACTTTACAAACAATATTGGACATATCTTCAGGTGAGCATTAAGGCCCATGGGCCTCTTGTTTCAGTATTAAAGGAAATTCAGATTATCATGAGACAAGATCAAGTAATCTTGCAACTTCACTAGTTTTTAATTCACATGTAAAACACAAGTTTGGTTATCTTAACATCTTAAGCAAACTTACTAGATCAATTATTTTTTCTGAACCAAACAGTTTTAAAAGTTCTGGATGTCCAGAGCCATCATCTTGTTCCAGATTGTTAGCTCAACGACAATAGCCAGCTGAGCTTATGGCATGGCGAAGCGTGCACGGGTGCGTCTGTGTGTAAACTTTAATCTTCTCCTCTGAAACTACTGGACCAATTTAACCAAATTTGGTGTGAAAGGTCCTTAGGTGATGCAGATTAAAGTTTGCACAAATCAACTTTCTGTGGCATCCAAGATGGCCGCCATTACTATAAATAGCAAAAAGTGATAAATGGCTGATACACAATTATTTTTCAACCGATTTAGTTCAAATTTGGTATATAGAAAGTAGATGCATAGCCATTTAACCTATATAACAGGTTTTTCAGAAACATTTTTTATTGGGTCCCTATTAGCGGAATATTCAAATAAGGTGCTAAATTTAGCCAATTCTTTGAAAATCTTCTCAGAAACTACTGGACCTATTTGAACCTAATTTGGTGTGCAAGGTCCCTAGGTGATGCAGATTAAAGTTTGCACAAACTGTGGCATCCAAAATGGCCACCGTTATTATAAATAGCAAAAAGTAATGAATGGCCAATATATATACATTTATATATCATACAATTTGGTTCAAATATGGTATATAGACAGTAGATGTATAGCCATTTCACATACATATAATTTTTTTCTGAAACATTTTAGCTCAACTGGCAATAGCTAGCCGCATGGCTGTCTGAAATTCACATGCTAAATAAAGTGCCAGTTGAGCGATACAGGCCCTTTAGGGCCACATAATTTAAATACTGTTAACGTTTTCTTTCTTTTACTTACAGGAAATAAGTGTTAATCAGATTGACACAAATGCAGCGTATATCTTATTTTATGAACAACAAGGCTTACAATTTGATCGATTTATGCCAAATTTAGATGGTAAAGAACCAGATATGCAGGAAATTGAAGATGAATTTGAATCAGACTTCAAAAAAATGTGTGTCTTACAATGATACTTAGTGTATAAAAAACCAAATTATACTCTTAAACTGTAGATCTAGTAGTCTGTAAACTTGACAACTAGTCATTCAATGTGTTAGATAAAAACAGTATGACATACTTGTACGTGTTGTCGTCGTCAAGCTGTGACTTGTTTTTATTACCAAGATACTTTTGCTGTTATACTCATAAAGAAGCCTTCTTTGTTAACTGTGTGATCCCTTATAAATTAATGGAAAGTTACTGTAAAAAACATTAAAGAAATTTTTCTTACCATTTAAAATCAGTGCTACATTCATCTTGAAATAAAGAGGCAATTATGAAAATATTTCCTCCAAGATAAAAACATATTGTCTAAGATGAAAACATTGTCCAAGATAATACTACTTGTATTTGAGGCAGGAATGTGTTTTAACAAATACATGTTTTAAGTGCTAACAGTTATTGTGAAAAAAGAATAAATTATAAAGTTTTAAAATTAGAAGTGAAATGTTTATGAGGAAATTAATTTGAAGAAAAAAAGTAATATTAAAAACAAAATATAATAGATTTAAAGTTACAGTAAAATGTTGTCAAACTTCTACTGATCCAGCTTCCATGGTTCTACGTAATATCTCCATGTCATCAAACAGTGAGATGTAGATATACTGTAATTTGGACATATTCTACTATACTGGTACAACCCAAATAATTTCATTTCAATGCTAAAGAAGGTATAGAAAGAATACAGAATAAATAACAAAGATCTTTGTTGATTCAACAAAGAAATGACAATGATAGGAGCATGGTTATCAGTGACATGTGACTTTGAACTATCTGAAGAACCAAAGGTATCAAATTTTCGGGGATTGAAGTTACTATACTTACCACTTTTAATCCAAATATTTACCTATGAAAGTTTGTAGCAAATTTGAGAAATTTATATCTTTATCTTGGAAATAAAATGCCAAATACCACAGAATACAAATAAAATTGCAGACTAGGACAATCGCTGAAGTTTGACAACTGTGGTCCTGAAGGACACTGGCTGGCTTGTAAGTTTGACAGCTGTGGTCCTGAAGGACATTGGCTGGCTTGTAAGTTTGACAACTGTGGTCCTGAAGGACATTGGCTGGCTTGTAAGTTTGACAGCTGTGGTCCTGAAGGACATTGGCTGGCTTGTAAGTTTGACAGCTGTGGTCCTGAAGAACATTGGCTGGCTTGTAAGTTTGACAACTGTGGTCCTGAAGGACATTGGCTGGCTTGTAAGTTTGACAACTGTGGTCCTGAAGGACATTGGCTGGCTTGTAAGTTTGACAGCTGTGGTCCTGAAGGACATTGGCTGGCTTGTAAGTTTGACAGCTGTGGTCCTGAAGGACATTGGCTGGCTTGTAAGTTTGACAACTGTGGTCCTGAAGGACACTGGCTGGCTTGTAAGTTTGACAACTGTGGTCCTGAAGGACATTGGCTGGCTTGTAAGTTTGACAACTGTGGTCCTGAAGGACATTGGCTGGCTTGTAAGTTTGACAGCTGTGGTCCTGAAGGACATTGGCTGGCTTGTAAGTTTGACAGCTGTGGTCCTGAAGGACATTGGCTGGCTTGTAAGTTTGACAACTGTGGTCCCAAAGGATGTTTTACTCTCTTCTAAATGATATTTTAATCTCTATACCAGTATAAGATTGTTAAGGTGTAGTATATCATTGTTATTCCTATTAATCTGTTATTGGGTCTTTTTTGTTCATTAGTCCGTGATATTGTTACACATTCAGAGTTTATTGTTAAAAATTGTCTGAATTTATTTTAACTAGTAAATTAAATGGGATCTTTGTAATCTTAATAACTAAATGTTTTGGTAACTTTTTGTAGCATTACACAAGAGGCTAGTTATATTGGGGAATTTCACTACAAGCAAAGGTTGTTGAGCAAAAATTTACGACACTTAAATAGAGTCTTATAATTTTTGAACAGGTCCTCACACCACCTAGATTCAAATTCCAATCTAGCAGGTTCTATTTGTCAAATTGCTTGTAGAAGATTGATGGTTTATCTGAGTTCCCTTCATCAGTCTTAAACTGATTGCCTTATATAAGAGAATAATTTTGTTGATTTGATTTTAAAATACAAAACAGCCAACCAATGGAATTTTAATAAGCATGTAACTCAGCATGTTTTGTGAAATTTTCAGAAAAAAGTTATAATGAAATTTAAGTGATTTACAGTTAGGTAGTTTAATCGGTAACCATAGAAACTGTGATCTTTGTTAAAAAATCACTACATTCAGATATATAATATGTTAATGAAATAATCATAAATGTTTGAACATATGTTCCAAGAACTGACCACTCTTACTATCATTACATGGATAGTTCAGCTATAGTCACAAACTGTATGTATTAAGTATATACATGCATGCACCAAATTTCAGAACATGAAGTTGATTGGTTACTGGCATTTGGTGGTAGCCAATCATATTCACAGAACAGTAAATAGACTAACAATATCTGCTGATTGAACTACCTGTATCTGTAAATATAATCTGTTTGTATAATTCTATCTAATCAGTCTTGTCACAGCAATGGGCGGAAAGCAGTTACGATATACACAAAAAGTGGCTTTCAGTTATGGTATACTGAAAAAGTAGCTCTCAGTTACAATATACACAAAAAGTAGCTCCAAGTCATTTCATTACAAGTAATCTTGCCATCCCTATTTACCTTTGGTATGGTCCAAAAGTCAAAAGATTTGGAATATACTATTTTATAATTAGGGATGTTAGGTATTTGATATCAGTTTGTCTACTGATATATGTTGGGTAGAATTTTTATATCTAAAGTATAAATATATAGAAATGTATAATTGTAACTAAAACAGAGTATTTATTAATCAAATATTTAAGTAAATCAGTATAAATTATAATCCCAAGATTGTGCGGTAGATGTAATGTCCATAGCTCAAGTGTTGTTAATTTCTCAATTTTTTCTTTTGTTAAGCATTATTTCATGGGACTTTTCAGCAGAAAAATCCCTTTTTAAAATAGATTTATCACATCTTCAATAAAACTATTTAATGATTCTACCAAAACTAATTACAATTTCATGAAGTTTGAAGTTTTAACTGTAAAATGAATTTCTTGACAATTTCAATATTGGAAAAACAATATTTGAACCTAGAAAAGTTTAAAACTTTCTTAATCAAAATTTAGCTAATTTAATGTCCAAATTTCTTATAAAAACTTCAATTATCTTATAAATATGTTAAGTCAATTGACAAGGTTCAAAATGAGGAATGGACCAACACCTACTGGTAAATTTAAACTGTCAGTGTACTTTGATTTCATGCAAACTTAGTATTAGTGTATGAAAAAATAGATGCTATTTATTCAGATATTTATACAAACATGACTTATAGATGTTGAAGTGAAGACTAGTACTTAGTGTTAGTAAGTCGTAATACATCTGCGTCTTTTGTGGTCGGTAGAAATTTTGTCATTGTTATAAGTGTACATGAAATCATTAATCATTCTTCACAGCTATTAACGAAACTTAGTGGGGTCTTCAATGAACGACTTGATAAACCTCAACTTTTGTTTAGAATTATTCTTTCCATTTGATACGAAACTACAGAATTTGATGGTATCCCGTTAAAATGATTTTCCCAGGAAACTGTGATGTGAACATTTTTTAAAGTCTGCCCACTAAATAGATTGGTTCATTGAGAACCCTGTTAGCTGTTTACATTCCATACTCATTCTTTTTACAAGCAATTCTTTTGTTATCTTTAAATATCAAACATTATCATTTAAAACCAGTGTATATTTTTGTTTTCCTCTTTTATTGCTATTGATGTTAAAATTGGTTGTGCCCCTTGAAAATCTTACTTTTGGTATTCATTCTTCAACCAAAGATCGTATTTTTATGTCTATATTTTCTGCCTGGCCATCGGACTGATTTTTGCTCAGTATTCGTGTTCATTACTCCATGTTGACTCCGTAAAGGAGAAATTTATCAAATATCCATCCAAGCCTATATCAAAACACATTTCCTTATGACATTTTTCTGCCAGTAATTTTCTTTATATTAATTTGGCTGACATCTTTAAACTGTTTGGTGTTTTGTTTAAATAAGATTTTTTATCTTCTTATTTTAGTACAGTTAAAAAGTTACAGTCAAACTGGTAATTAGTATTTACAATATTCAAATTTAAAAAATTGGTGTTGTTACAACATAGATCAACAACACATGAGAAAATTTATTTCAATGAAATTTTTCAACTTTAACTAAGTTAGATTTGTTAAATGCCATCAAGTTAAAGAAGTCTTCTCCCCTGTATATCTGTAGCTAGATTTAGGTACAGTTAACTCAAAATTAATAAAAAAAAAAATATCACTGCACTCTTGCACAACACATGAGAAGATTTTATTTGTAGATTAATTTATAAAATCTAGAAGAGGACGGATTTAGAATCCTTACTAGTGATAATTTATGTATAGTAAGAGTATATATGTTACTTGCCTTCAAACCAATCAAATCAATGCTTATAAATTACATAAGCATATTTTGTCAAAGGGAGATAATTGTTTGAATACGGAAACATGGATCTGATATGGATTACATCAATGACATCAAGATGTCATATAGAATACTTTGACAGTCATATTTTTTACTGTGGCATTCATTAATTTTAATTGTGATTGTTTTAAAATAAAATACATGATTTACATTGAGTTGCATGACATTATGTTTTCATCCTATCATCCCCTGAAAATGAATGGTATGTGCAACTTTTTTTATACTTTTGAACATACCAATTGGGTTTTATAAGTTACATATTTGATGTTTTATTATTTTGTAATATGCAATCACATTACTACCTCATGTATCATGTATCATAACTCATTATGTGTGTGGATCATTTAGCTTGTCTGTAGTTCCAGTTCTAACTTTGAAAAAAAAATTCCAAAGAAGAGAAATCAGTTAATTTCTTTAATATATTGATTTAAAACAGATTTATTAAAGAAGCATTGCTTAGCTGATACACATATTTAGTTATCTCCCTTGAAAAGTTCTCAAGGGGAAACTACTCCTGTTTTGAAATGACAGTTCCCTTCATGTACCATGTGATATTTCATGGCATTTGTGTACATCTATTGTTTCCATTGGATACAGATTCACTAAATTTGATGTTTTCCTATAAAAAAAATATTTTTTTCCACAAAAATGTGATTTTCTGTACTATGGAAACAGTTTTTTTTTCACAACTATCATGCAGTATCACATGTAACATGATCATTATTGTTTTAAAACTTTAGCATGTAATGAATGAACTATTAAATTGGCTATATAATATTAGTTTTATAAATTTGATGCCAATTAAAATTGTTAACATGTAAATCCTGCTTTGCCAATTAATTTTTAAACTTAGAGTGTTGAGGCATGTTCAAGATACTGGTTGCTTTCCGCTGTGCTCAGGAATACAATTTTTATGTCTATTGAACATAGGCAAATCTAAGTCATCATAATTATCCAGATGATTTAAAAATAATCTCCTTTAGATTTGGCACCTACATTTGTCTGGAGAAAAAATAGCAAAATATAAATAAATACCTAGTTTTAACTAATCCTTTCATTCTAATCCCTTCTAGAAAGATACCATACACTTGCACTGAAATATAAATTGAATTGCATGTTGGTTTCTGAATTTATTTAAACCATTTCTTATAAACTTTGTTCAAGGAACACCTTCTTGAAAATATGGCGAACAACCTTAGGATAGTGATAGTAGTCATTCTCCTGTACTTGAACAAACAATCATTCCTGAACGGCTTGAAGTCAATGTGAAAGCTTGCGTGGTCTATCTTGAACCGGCCTCAGATATAAGGATTTTATTGTTTGTCAATTTACTTAGAATAATTTTATGGTTTTCAAAAAGAAATTGCTAAATCTACAAAACAATGACGATTAGATTTTTTTCCTAGCCAGTCTGTATTAGTTTTATTATCTTCATCCAAGAGCATATTATATTATCTGTTGTTAAGATGACGTCACTTAAATAGTAAATATGATTATATTCAAATTTAAAATTAACAAACTGCAATTTTTTTTTTTAGTGTTGGCATAAATATTCAGAGATGCATCAACGTTTTATTTTATAATTATTGACTAAATCAAAGATTTTTACCATTTTGAAGGTATATTTTAGTCAGAAGTACATGTATTACAGTTACTTTGTAATTAGGAGACATTTTGACTGTGTATTATTTTTCCGTATTTTTTGTTATCTGTTTCAGTTTTGTTGTTGTCAAAGATTAATCACAAAAACTAATTCAAGAATGAAATTTAATTTTCATATTGTAAGAAACCTTCATAGAAATATGGAGTTTTTATACTGTGACCTCTTTCTGTACCAAACACCTTACAGACGGAGTTTCATTCAGCTATGACAGGTGTTTTGTTTATGCGGGTTAATTTTAACAAACAAATACATTAGTATGGCCTAAAAATTAACTTAATTTTGAAAGAATTTCTTCAGTTGTAACAGGTTCGACTTTACCATGAAATGACTCAATACCAAAACTGTGAAATTTACAGTTTGATGACCAGTTGCCATGGAAACTCTTTATACAAGCTGAGCGTGGCTACTTTGCCTAGCAACAGTCTCAGGGTTGTATTATCTATGTAATTATTTACATTGTGTTTGACAATGTGTTTATGGTTTGTGTTCATGGTTTATACTTAGCACAGTGCATTGATTTTTCCAAGCCAAGCTAAGCTGATTACCAAGTATGTAGTATCTCAGTATCCTGCATCTACATTGTGTCAGATTTCCTGTGATACAATCACATACCCTGGACAAAGCATTGAATTTTTATACTTCTAGACTATACATCATGCTGGATCTTTGCTTAGATATCATCTGCAGCAACTAAGATCTACATTATTTATGTAAAAAAAATTCAACAATAGTTGGCTAAATCTGATCTACTTTGTTTTTAATTTGCACATAGAAAACCTTATCCATGATTATATTTACATTGTCTTTGATTTCTGATGCTTCAATAAAATATACCATGCACAAAGCATTAATTTTGCTCATCAAGACCACACTGCATGTCCAGGCTTTCATAGAGGCCACTTCATGCTCCTGGTATCCATGTATTCATAAATTGTTTTCAAAAAAAGGCATTGATTTTACTAAATTGAGACCACACTGCATGTGCATACTTTGGAAAGAGGCTGGTCTCAAGCTCTCGGTATCCATGAATTTGTTTCTTGTTTGAAAATAAGACATTTAGTTTACTAAACCAAGTCCACACTGCATGGAGATCATCTCAAGCACCTGGTATCAAAAATTCATTTCTTGTTTGCAAAATTGAGCATTAATTAATTAATACTAATCAAAGTAGTATTGTATGTCAGTACTTTATAAAGAGGCCATCTTAATTTCTTGGTATCCATTAACTCTTTTCTTATTTGCAAAATTGAGCATTAATTATCACTAAATCTAGGCTGTACTGAATGTCGATAGTTTACATAGAGGCCATTTTTATCTCATAGTATACTCATTTGTGACAATCAGACTTATTGTCCATTATTGACCTGGCGACATTCTCATTATCAATGATATCATCTACATCTTTATTTGACACGGAGACATTCTCATTATAATTGATATAATCTACATAATTATTTGAGACAGCGACATTCTCATTATCAATGATATCATCTACGTCATGTTTTTAGTTGTGTTGACGATCGTGTGTAATATTATATATATATATATATATATATATATATATATATATATATATATATATATATATATCCATGTTTATGTGTGTTACTTTGGTATGTATTGTTGATACATGAGATGTTATCAATGTGTTGTGTATATTTTATATAGAACATGTATTAACTGTGATAATTCAGTGATTTATTGTTTGTTTTTGTTTTTTTTTTTAATTCTGTTTTTATACTGCTCAGTTGATGTCATCAAATGAAGACTTAAACCTACTTCACCATTCCCTAGAAAACTGATTAAACATGTCAAAATTAAAATATACTTCTTGTTGTTGTCTTTTCCATCTTGTTGTAACAAAAGGGTTATGTTGAGACATCTGTTGTTGTTGTAATGTTGTTTAATGTCACATCAGCAATTTTTTTAGCAATTTGCATCAAGAGCAAGGTTATTAATCTCTATAGACTACCACTGCGGTAGCTCAGTTGGTAGAGTGCTTGCTCCGTAAGTGGGAGGCCATGGGTTCATATCCCTACCAGGTCCAACCCAAGACTTGAAAGTGGGTGGTGACTGTTCTTTTGCCAAGCACTCGGCATTACGAAATGAAAGTTACGGTTCTTTCGGATGGGAACTTAAAATAAACAAGGTCCTGTGTCATGGTAGGCATGGTACAATAAAAAACCCTGCTGTATAATGCTTTCAGTGCAACACACAGGCAAAATTTCTGCACTTAAGCCTATAGCTGGTGACATTTCATATAAGTGAAATATTCTTGACTGGGACGTTAAACACTATTACTCAATTCAACTCTATGGATTAATAATCTAGGAATAAGTTCTTTAATGAGTGTGATGTACCAGTGTTTTATGTTGCCTGTTGTAAACTAACTAGCATGCACTTTTGATAACATGCTAGCTCACTGAGTCAGTATGCCACAGACAAGTATATAATATTTCCACATCCATTATCGGGGCACTGGGTGAACCCGTCAAAACTCTATCCTCTTAAGGCTGAGTGCCAGGTAAGGAAGTAATATCTCGAGGCAGACACTCTACCATTTAGGTATGAGGCAGTTTGAAGAATCTGTATGGCTTTCTGTTATTATAATTACAGCAGAAGCAAGACATCATGATCCCTCACCACAGTGGTCATCAAGACCCTTCAGTCATTGTGGGGATATCAAGGCCCTTCAGTCTATGTGGATATATCAAGGCCCTTCAGTCATTGTGGTGATACCAAGGCCCATCAGTCATTGTGGGGATATCAAGGCCCTTCAGTTATTGTGGGGATATCAAGGCCCTTCAGTCATTTTGGAGATATCAAGGCCCTTCAGTCATAGTGGAGATATCAAGGCCCTTCAGTCATTGTGGAGATATCAAGGCCCTTCAGTCATTGTGGAGATATCAAGGCCCTTCAGTCATTGTGGGGATATCAAGGCCCTTCAGTCATTGTGGAGATATCAAGGCCCTTAAGGTCATTGTGGGGATTTCAAGGCTCTTCAATCATTGTGGGGATATCAAGGCCCTTCAGTCATTGTGGGGATATCAAAGCCCTTCAGTCATTGTGGAGATATCAAGGCCCTTCAGTCATTGTGGAGATATCAAGGCCCTTAAGTCATTGTGGTGATACCAAGGCCCTTCAGTCATTTTGGGGATATCAAGGCCCTTCAGTTATTGTGGGGATATCAAGGCCCTTCAGTCATTTTGGAGATATCAAGACCCTTCAGTCATAGTGGAGATATCAAGGCTCTTCAGTCATTGTAGGGATATCAAGGCCCTTCAGTCATTTTGGAGATATCAAGGCCCTTCAGTCATTGTGGGGATATCAAGGCCTTTCAATCATTGTGGAGATATCAAGGCCCTTCAGTCATTGTGGGGATATCAAGGCTCTTCAATCATTGTGGGGATATCAAGGCCCTTCAGTCATTGTGGGGATATCGAAGCCCTTCAGTCATTGTGGGGATATCAAGGCCCTTCAGTCATTGTGGAGATATCAAGGCCTTTCAGTCATTGTGGAGATATCAAGGCCCTTCAGTCATTGTGGAGATATCAAGACAGTTTATGGGGTTCAAAATGAACGTGGATTCTATAAGAAGGGAGCTGTTAAGGGACTAAAAATTGTCTAAATTTAAACATGAAGATATTACAATGCCAAAAATAGTAACTATAACTCAAACTACTATTTTTCATTTTAGTTTTTATTTTATTAGATAAAAATGTTTTCATTTCTGTACATTATCTATCAATTTTTATTACAAATTCACAAAATGTACAAAATAACTATAACAGCACTATATAATGACCTTTGACCTGTACAAAGAATGACCATGACCTTTACAATGTAATACCTCTATGATGATGATGATGATGATGATGATGATGACCTTTACAATGTAATGACTACAATGATATAACCTTTACAATGAAACAAACTTTAATAACTCATTTCGGTTTAGCATACATGTATATATATTTACAATTTTTGAAATTTTAATTTCATTCAGCTGCTTATAATGAAAATTTATGACTTAACATAAACCCTACTACCCTCTTGAGGTTAAAAGTGGTATCACCCCTTTTTTAATGTAGGATTATACCAATCCATGCTCACAAGCAATAACAGGATGTATGTATGTAACTATGTATGTATGTATGTATGTATGTATGTACATGATTGATTGAACATGCAATTTGTATATGCCACACTACAATTTAAAACAGTAAAAATCTGAAAAACATGACTATGACAAATATAAACATTTAATTACTTACATATCTCCGACTTTTGGACAATTAATGGTTCATCATATAAAACCTGATGATACACTTGAATAATGATATGAATACATAAGCAACAAAATATTTCATTTCTGCCATTCTTATAAACAGAAATTACAACTGATCAACTAATGATCCAAAATTATTTAATACACCAGTTTAATGGTATAATTCACATGCAGCAGCTACAAACAATGAGTATGTTTTTACAATCATGATGTGTATACACTTTTTATTAATGAAAACACACTTTCGTTTTTTTTCTGTCAACATCTGCATGTACCTTTTAAATTTTGTAATTAAAATAAAAAATAAACTCTTTTAGTGCAGTTTTAAAAACAGTTCTAGAACAAGGGTGAAAATTATACAATGTATACATTTTTTTTGGCCATAAAACATCGTCAAGCACTATAAAGTGCTTAAAAAATCATTTTTGGGCCAAATCAAATGCTTGAAAGGATTTCAGCTAGTTTCTCCCAATAACGAAGTAACATGAAGGAGACAATCTGCTAGTTTCTTCCAATATGAAAGTTACCTGAGAGAGACAATCAGCTAGTTACTCCCAATAACGAAGTAACATGAAGGAGACAATCTGCTAGTTTCTTCCAATATGAAAGTTACCTGAGGGAGACAATCAGCTAGTTACTCCCAATAACCAGGGAACCCGAGGGAGACAATCAGCTAGTTTCTCTCAATAATGAAGTTACCTGAGGGAGACAATTGGATCTTTTTATAAACTTATTTTTATGTTTTGAGAAGAAATTTTAGAGACCTGGCCAGAATGCTGAATGACTGATATGATTACAAGAATATATACTTGTACTTCATACATCTGACTTAAACCAAATCATTTTACCTTAAGCTACAGAGTAACACTTTATAGGGTTTTCCAAGAAAAAATAACTTGTGCACTGCCAATTATAAAATGCTACATGTTTTTTAAGTGGCAATTTAATTTAATTTAAATCTTAACAATTTTTTCACTTCAACATTTAACATTGGTTGAGTTGAGTAGAGTATTAAAGTTTTTCACTAAAATCCAGAGGTCAGGGATGGTGGAGAAAACTGGAGTGCCCCGAGAAAATCAACAACCTTAGACAAGCAAATTGTCCAATTTTCTCAAACTATGTTCTGTCCCCAGTGGGAATCAAACCCATGTGATGACAGGTGTTGTGTTCAGTTAGTCAACTTGGCCACCAAACACTTGATGAATTCACTACAATCTATTTATCTATCATACATAGCACTATTCTATGTGGATTTCACAATAACATAAAAACTGACATTAATATCATTTGTCAACAGAAATCAAAACATTTCCTAATTTAACACCTTTTTAAAAACACTAAAACTGACACAAAAAATCCAGATTTGAAACATGCTATTATACATTTTACAGCAATGGGTTTTTCCTTGTAATGTAACTGGCCTTTTTGTAAAACAATGGCTTACAGATACTCATTGTCACAACAGCACTGCTCTTAAAGGTTTTATAATATACCAGACTGTTAGGTACCTAGTATGCTATATAATTTTTATTTTCTTGTTATGACATGGAATTGTGATGTAGAAATCCATTTCTGTTAATTCTTAAAAAAAGGCACTACTGGTATTATTATCCCTCTTTTCCAATTCATATATTTAAATAACCTGTTAGTAACTAATTTAATGGGTAAAATTACTAATTGGATTTCTAAGTTCTCATGAGTATACATAAATAAACATCTAGAATAAACAAAAGTTTCTAAGCACTTTTGATAGTAACATCATTAACAAACTATCTGTAAAATACAGATACAACTGTATTTCCTTGTGATATCGTAACATACATTGCCTGAAGATGGTTCTGTTTCTGAGTTTGGTTATACATATATATATATATATATATATATATATATATATATATATATATATTTACTGTACAAGTATTTATATTAGCGTGTATTATATTTGGCACTCCCGAGGGTCTAAGATATTTAGCTTGTATAAATTGGCACTGTAATTGTTTCCCCCTTAGACAGGTGAGTTAAAATTAATACTGAAGTGTATTCATATTGGCTGAAATTAATTTAATGCCAAAAGCGCCAATATTAATACACAGCCAAACAAATACTTATACTGTATATATCAACCCAAAATTTAACTTTCATATTAAGTTTTTGCAGCTTTTGACATTCATACAAATGAATATATCAAGGTGAATATTTATACACACTGTAAACCGATAATTTTTGTTGGAGAAAAGACAAACATGTAATGAAGATACAAAGAAATTATTGATTGGAACAAAGAATAATCGGAGCGTAACAGTCACAAAATTTACTTCCAAAAAACAATTTACTGAGAAACATATAACACAATAAATATTTTTCTCCTTTTAACATTTCTAGTTATAATGTTAATACATCCCAATATCAAAGTGGTAGATTTTTTTTCGATGTATAGATGTACAAAAACTGTATGCACACAGATGAACTTTGTATTTACTAAATACATAGAAAAGAAGCTTAAACGACAAATATTTTAGCTAGTAATGTTTATGTAATTTCTTAGTGAGTGATAATTTTTTAAAAAGTTTTTAAGCTTTCCTTATTATTTTTACATACATCTAAATAAAGCTAGCACAAACATTTTAGCTCCCAAAAAACTCTAAAATAGGTACACAGGTATTTCTACTTTGTACATTATATCATGAACCTAAACCCTGAGAAGAAATACTCATCTGTATATCATAAAATACCAGTACATAAACATAAGGATGGTGATTTTTATTATTTAATTATATTCCTTTCTTAAAATATCCCTAACAATTCATTTGTCTTTTTCAAAGAGTTTTTTCAATATTTTTTTTCAAGAAATGCTTAATAAAATGTAAACAAAAAAATAGCATGATTTTTTTTTCAATTTCAGTAAATATATCCACAAAAATTCTCAGATTTGAAGAACATATTTGATTGGTTTTTTTTTTTTTTTTTAAGAATTAGAATTTTTAGAATTACAATATGCAGTTACATCAGAAAACTGTTCAAAAGATTTCTATTCAAGATGATTTCATTCTTTATCGATAAAATTCATAGATTTCAAGAAAAATACAATTTTAATATTTTCAAAAATCTCATCTGTTACTCAAGTTTAGATGTGTGCAAGCGCCCTTAACAATTTTCTCATAAACTTGAGTCAATAAAATTTAAATAAATTTAAAAATATAATTCCATCTGGTTTTAATAAATCAGAATCAATTTTTAAATATTAAAGTTGATGTAAAAAAAATCCATTCCATTGCCACCAACAAAAATCTCTCAATAAAAAACAAAAATCTTTGGTAATGATTATTCAGAAGTATTATGGTGATTTTGTGATCAGACAAATGGATGGTGTGGTATTTCAAACTGCTACTAAAGGTCTGTATCAACATAAGGCAGTGTACATTATTTCTTCACTGTAAGGATGTAGCATGGTTACCTGTTTTATATACATGATGTATGAATGAAATATCATACAGTGAAATGAGTTGAGATCAGTCATGAATGGCTACTCTTCAGGCAAGTGAACTTCTGGGACAAAACTGCAACATCACTGAGAAGAGCCACTTCAATCCCATAGCAAACTGTGGCCATGTTTATGAGCTATTACACTAAACCAAGGGCACCACATTTGAACCACTTCAGTTAAAGTTGTGCTATAGGAAACCATGTGTAAGCACCACTTCTTTTGGAGGGGCCACAATACCATATCACCCACTCAAACATGCCATAACTTGATGTGACACCACATGTATGAACTAACCAAGTTCAAAGTGCCAACCAACACCCAGATACCGCACCAGGTATAAACAAACAGAATACAAATACATGCCACAGGTATGAGCCCTTTCAGTTCACTGTGTCACGACAAGCTCAGGCTCCACACAAACACAGTATCCATTCTTTAATAATTGGGAATTCATATTCAAATGTTAATTCAGATATTGGCCACCTCAGTTCAAAGTACCACGACAAGCCGGGGCACCACACAGACATGGTATCTTTTCATCCTCAATTGGGAATTTATAATCATATGTAATTTCTTCATTAACATCAATGTCTCGTTTGGAATAAATAACAATCTTCTTCTGCGACTCCACTGTGATTATCTTTGCATAACAGTTGGGCTGGAATAAACAAAAAAATATTATCACAAATAATAAACAAAATAGAAATGAAACACAATACAGTAATTATCTAATGATTAATACAAGACAACTCATTGATACATGTGATATTATAAGACAGCTGATAGATAAATGTGATATTATAAGACAGCTGATAGATAAATGTGATATTATAAGACAGCTGATAGATACATATGATATTATAAGACAGCTGATAGATACATGTGATATTATAAGACAGCTGATAGATACATGTGATATTATAAGACAGCTGATAGATACATGTGATATTATAAGACAGCTGATAGATACAAGTAATTCTTGGATCAAAGTTAAAACCTTATTTTTCCAATTCTACAAAATTGTGATACAAAAATTTTTAAACAGTCAGTTTCTTGCTTATATATGGAAAATTTGCTGAAGCTACCCATAAATCTAAGTGGTTTCAAGCACCAGTCACCAGTCAGGTTGTATGGTACATGCAGCACCAGTCAACAACCAGGTTGTATGGTACATGTAGCACCAGTCACCATCCAGGTTGTATGGTACATGTAGCACCAGTCAACAACCAGGTTGTATGGTACATGTAACACCAGACAACAACCAGGTTGTATGGTACATGTAGCACCAGTCACCATCCAGGTTGTATGGTATGTGTAGCACTAGTTACCAGCCAGGTTGTATGGTACATGTAGCACCAGTCACCAAACAGGTTGTATGGTATGTGTAGCACATATTATTTTTATTCAATTAAAACAGGATTTCTAATTATTAGATTAAGAGATTTGTAGTGGACTCAGCTTTATAGAAGGCTGGATAGCTCAGTCTGTAAGGCATCCCGCTAGTTCAAAATGGTCCCAGGTTCGAGTCCCGGATTGGCCTTTTTTCTTTTCTCTCTTTTCTATTACAGATTAATGGAATTGCTGTTTCAGTTTAATTATTTGTATAAGATGTCTATATAAATGTGAAATCTTTTGGGAATTTCTGGTGCTTGCATTAATGGAAATTATAGAAAGGGTTGTTTCTACACAATGGTCCATGGGCAGTTACATTTATATATATATATATATAGATTGTGATCTATATGTCACTTACTGCTTACAAGTTATAACATGTATACAATAAAAGAACACGTGTGAAGCTGTAGAAAATCATTTCATAGGCATTTTCATAATGAGGAAATTTAATGGTCAATTAACACAAAATCTACAATGAAGAATTATATGAAGCAAGCACACAAGCTCAATCCAGTCTAGAACTGATCTTACAAAGCTGATTAAACCTTTAATAAATATGTTTATATCTTACCGTACAACAATGATTGATAAATCTGGCCAAGTTTCCAGACCGTGTAGCATCTATAATACAATCAGAATCCACTCTAAACATGTAACTACTACCGATACCCTCAGCTTCATACTGCTTCTCTCTGAGATCAGCGACAGACTGTCGTATAGATGTACCAACATATTCTATCACCATTTCATCTGCTGCAATGGGCTCCAAAGCAAATAAACCCCAGTCATGAATGGAACTTCTTGCAAAACGTAGCTGCTTTTTACGGAACTGAAAAAAAAGATATTTTCTTGCTAACAAAACAGATACATACATGTATACATCAACAAAGTGTATGGACTTTTGAAAAGCAAGAAGTGACAATCACATACCAAAAGTTAAAGTATATCATCTTTGTTGATATTTATTTATTTCCAGCTAATTAATAGTTCAACAAAGACACCAAAATGTATCATTTTTTCGACTTTTGAATAGCAAGAAGTTACAGTCACATACCAAAAGTTAAAGTATATCATCTTTGTTGATATTTGTTTATTTCCAGCTAATTAATAGTTCAACAAAGACACCAAAATGTATCATTTTTTCGACTTTTGAATAGCAAGAAGTTACAGTCACATACCAAAAGTTAAAGTATATCATCTTTGTTGATATTTGTTTATTTCCAGCTAATTAATATTTCAACAAAGAGACTGAAATGTTATCATTTTTCCAGCATCACTTTTATCAGCATACATAATCTAGGACAAGAAAAAGACTCAAACTTCTCATTTACTTTCTGCAAAATGTTTCTTATTTTATTTTTAGCTACAAATTTCTATATAACATTATTAAATTTCATCCAAATCTGACATAGTCATGATCAGAACCGAATTGCTATAACCTGAAAATCTCCATACAATGGAGTGGAGTAATGGTGTCTTACACCCCAGTCAAGATTCATTCTCTTATTTTGAGGTGGACAGTTCTGGGATTGTGGAGGAAACCAGAGTGCCCAAGGAAAACCATTGACCTTCAACAAGTGAACTGACAAACTTTCTCACACTAGGATCTGTCCCAAGTGGGATTTGAATCCAGGTGGTGAGAGGTGCTGTGATCTATAAGTGTGCACTTTAGACCACTCGGCCACCGAGGTCCCTCAAGTTTGAGACACATACAAAACAAATCGTGTATTACTTACCTTAAGTTGATTGAAGCGTAGTAAATCACCCACGTCCAAATCTGAGTATGTTGTTTGTAATCTTCTATTTTCATGCCTGGCTTCCCTAGATGTTTGGGCTTTCTTTTCCTGTAAATAAAAAACAAAACATTTCCAACTTCAGAGATCATTAATTTCATTTTTTACCAATTTGAAAAAAAATTTTATCTCATAAAATTAAATTAAGTCAATTTAAATTGGAACATTTGTTATTTTTTCAAGAGAATACTGTATCATTACAGATATCAAAATATTACAATGAAACAATGTAATTCATGTACGTCAGTCTTTGGACATTCCAGACACTATGGTTTTTCAGTCTAGGGACATTCTCAGCACTTCATGGTATGTCAAGTCTTGGGATATTCCAAGCATCATAAACTTTACACTACAACATTTCTCCTCCTGAAAGAAAGTCATGTCAATGCATGTAATATGAGGTTTTACCAAAAATGTCACTTTTGTCAGCCTAAATCTCAACAGGGGCCCCAGATGCAAATGAGAAAAAAATTTTCTGCAGAGTTTCAGACATAAATCATGTTCTCTGTTAATAAAGATGAAAGGAAACTCCTTGTGCCACAACATCAGGCATTATACAATTGATATACTGCAATACAATGTTTCTATTTCAACCTATATCAGAAGAATTTTACTTGTAAGCACAACAGAATTTTGTCATTGTGTCTTCTCAATATTTTTTTCAGAGATACATTTGAAGCCATGAGTTGTTCACTCACCACAATACTAGCCAATACTTCTGGTTCTGTTTCTTGTGTGTTTGACTGGTAAAATGCTGCCTTATGTTTATGTGTAAGTTTGTAGTAACCTTCTGTTCTTGCACTGCCTAAAACCAAAATATTAAATATCATCGAATGATAAACAAAAAACAAACAAAGAACAACTGAAAAATGTTGAACTGAAAACTTTAACCTAAATCTTTATACAATGATACGAAGGCAATGATGAATATATATCTTTATACAATGATTATAACTATGCCTGATGGCACATATATATATATATTACTGTTATGCCCATGTGAATATAAATAAAGTATCCTTTTAATAGCCTTCAACCACCAAGCACCAAGTTACATACTAAATTCAAGATTGTTCATTCGCCATGAACACCATTAGTTTTCAAACAAGTATACTTCTACAGAAAATATACAAAAAACGTGTTACTTAAATTTGTTATTCAACTTTTAAAAAAAAAACAAAACTAAACATGGTCAACCAAATAACACCCATATTTTTCATGTAGTAAAAGTTTTACAAATAAGATGTTTATAATATAGAATGACAATTTTAATTGAAACAGATATAAGTATTTTGCCATATGCCTTGTAAAATGCACAGAAAGATTCCTTTACCTGTAACTGGATTTAATTTAAGACAATAATTTACCTGTTTTATGGCTGTGTTGGAATGTATCTTGGTCCAGTTTCCGTTTTTTTCGTGGTTGGACAGGATCCGGGATGTTAGTATATGGATGATCTACCCAGAGTATATCATTTATCCAATAAAACATAGGTTCCTCTGATTGTAATAAATTCTCATAAGTCCTTTTCAAAAATGAAATGTCTTCAAGATCTATACCCTGATTGTAAATGTCAAAAAACACTTTTCTCTCCTCCTGAAATTTTCTTGGATTAAATTTAATTGGAGGTTTTGGAGTTGGTAATAGATTAATTAACTCCCTTGAAATTTTGTCCCTATTTAATGTATCAGGAGTAATATCCGACAATGGTGTAGTTTTTGTTTTTCGTTTCCTTTTGGGCAGTTCTTTTGCTTTTTTCTCTACCTGATTTTCAGAAGGTTTAATAAAGTCACTTAATTCATCTATAAACTCTTTCTTTGCATTTTTAGATGGTATATTTTCTTGTGGTTTTATGGCAGGCTCAGGTTTGGGAGGTAGGCAGTAATTGTGATCCATAAAAACTTCATATGGAGTTGTATACTCATTTTCCTCAGCAGAAACAGTGCCATCTGTATCTCCTTCCTCGTTTTTACGATCTTTCTTTGGAGTAACTGGGGGTTGAGCAAAATAATCATGCTCAAATAAAAAGCTTGGTCTTTCTTCTCGTGGGGCCGGCTGTGGTTCAGAAGGTTTCAAAACTTCTGTCTCTACTTTTTCTGACTTTTGATCCTTTTTAGGAATTGGTGTATTTTTAACAATTTCTCTTAAACTTAACAACGCTGATGCATCTAACAATGTTTGTATTTTTGATTGCACAGATTCAGCCTCTGTTAATTCAGGACCATCACTTGTAACATCAATGGGGGATTCTGCTCTTTTTTCAAGTTCATTATCTAATTTATCCACAACTTCAGATATAGGAGATAGTCTCTTCTCTGCTGTATTCGTTTCTGGTACAAATTCTTTGCTGTTTAAAAGAAAATGTAAGGGAATCACAATACATTTAAATAAACAAGAGGCCCATGGGTCTTAACGCTCACCTGAAGATATGTTCAATATTGTTTGCAAAGTGCAATAGACAATATATTAAGTACAGAAACTTGAAAAGTTTTCTGAAGTTAAGAACTCCCACAAAACTTTATCAAAAAAATATCCACTCACATTTTATTTATAAGTAGCTTATATAATATGCATAAAGTAACTAAAGTGCAAAGAATAATTTCCAAATCATTAATCAATTTCAATATACTTATGCAGCTATGTCCTTGACCTTTGAACATATATGACCTCAAACCATATATGATTGTCATGTTAATACCTACAATATTCTAATATACATGACTATGCATGAAATTAATAGCTTTCAAGATAGTTAGCAGGTAAAGTCATCTTCTACAGCTGTGACCTTGACCTTTCAACATATGACCCTGTACTATATATCAAAATGGCTGTTATTGCAATACCTACAAAATTCTAATATACATGCCTATACAAAAAGTTGATTGTTTTCAAGATAATTAGCAATTTAAGTCTTTTTTTGCAGCTGTGACCTTAACCTTTCAACAAATGTCCTTGTACCATATATCAAAATGATTGTAATGTCAATACCTACAATATTCTTATATACATGCCTATACAAAAAGTTAATAGTTTTCAAGATAATTAGCAATTTAAGTCTTCTTTTGCAGCTGTGACCTTGACCTTTCAACATATGACCTTGAACCATATATTAAAATGATCATTGTCGCAATACCTACAATATTCTAATATACATGCCTATACAAAAAGTTAATAGTTTTCAAGATACAGTGACAAATATATGATTTTTAGCAATTACCCCACTCAGTGCCCTACAATTTCCCCATTTTGAGCCCCATGACTACCATTTGTGCAAATCTGAAAATAGATGACCTAAGGATGTTATAAATGAAATAACTAAGGTATATCTCTTGTAGATTCAGGGGAGAAAATTTTTAAAGTTTTTCACTATTTACCCCCTTATGGGGCCCCAAGGGGACATAACTCCTTCATTTGTGCAAATCTGAAAGGGCTTCACCCAGGCATGATGGTTACCAAGTTTCATCAATTTTGGCCCAGTGGTTTTAGAGGAGAAGATTAAAATGTAAAAAGTTTATGCACGACGGACGCACGACAGACAATGCATGACGGACAAAGATGGATAGCAATAGCTCATCTGAGCTTTCAGCTCAGGTGAGCTAAAAATCAAATCATACTGTGAAAATGACTACATGCATAATTATAACATTAATCTTAATCTGAAAGTAGAAGAAACTAACCCATGTTATAATAAACAGTAAAACATATGCTTTCCATTGTTCTATTTCACTCCCAATGATGTCAATATTGTTTTGACAATTTCACTTGAAGGGTCTTTGTAATGTGATGCAATTTTCATTTAAAAAAATTATCTAGTGTTTGCTGACAAGGTTGAAGGAACAGCTGACCAATATATCAAAAATAAACTGCTTTCAACATTACAATACCTTGCTATGAGGAAAGAATATGAACATAAATAATTTAAATAAGTTGTTTTTATAATGATTAAAATAAAATATCAACACCAACCTTATGTTTTATTACTGAAAAGTGTGTGTGTGTGTGTGTGCGTGTGTGCATGTGTGCATATGTGTGTGTGTGTGAGTGCATGTGTGTGTGTTTGTGTGTCTGCATACCTATAACATCATCTTACCTTTTCTCTGCTTCTATCTTTTCATTCTCAACCTTTTCAGCTTCTTTTGGAATTTTGACTTTATCAGTGCTAAAAAAATAAATAAATTATTAAAAATAAAGAATAAGTCATTTGGCTCAATTTACAGATCACTGGAAAAGATTTTTTTAATCACAGTTATCTGTTTTCACAGTCTAGCTATCTGTTGCCATAGAAACTGTCACCACAATGTTCTGTATTTTAATATCTGACTATTTCTTTGGTTTTAATAAGTTAAAGCAAAATTGTATGTCACACAAATTTTCACATCTAAATACTTAATGAACTAGTAATACACATGACCTGGATTACACAGCAGTTCTATATTTATAATGCAAAAATAAGAACAAAGAAATGTTACAATTAGAAGTTTAATGATTAACTTAATAATGAGTTTTCCTATAATTTACTCTTAAATGTGGTTATTCTTCTGTCTTTACAGTTTTATGGTGAGAATCAACACTCTGCTTTTAATAACACACAGACAGTTGACAATGTTATGCTTTGTAAGTGACTTCACAGATTTACTGTGAGAATCAACACTCTGCTTTCATTAACACAAAGACAGTTGACAATGTAATGCTTTGTAACTGACTTCTCAGATTTACTGTGAGAATCAACACTCTGCTTTTAATAACATACAAACAGTTGACAATGTTATGCTTTGTAACTGACTTCACAGATTTACTGTGAGAATCAACACTCTGCTTTCATAAACATACAGACAGTTGACAATGTTATGCTTTGTAACTGACTTCACAGATTTACTGTGAGAATCAACACTCTGCTTTCATTAACACACAGACAGTTGACAATGTTATGCTTTGTAACTGACTTCACAGATTTACTGTGAGAATCAACACTCTGCTTTCATTAACACACAGACAGTTGACAATGTAATGCTTTGTAACTGACTTCACAGATTTACTGTGAGAATCAACACTCTGCTTTCATAAACATACAGACAGTTGACAATGTAATGCTTTGTAACCGACTTCACAGATTTACTGTGATAATCAACACTCTGCTTTCATTAACACACAGACAGTTGACAATGTTATGCTTTGTAACTGACTTCAGATTTACTGTGAGAATCAACACTCTGCTTTTAATAACATACAAACAGTTGACAATGTTATGCTTTGTAACTGACTTCACAGATTTACTGTGAGAATCAATGCTCTGCTTTTAATAACATACAAACAGTTGACAATGTTATGCTTTGTAACTGACTTCACAGATTTACTGTGAGAATCAACACTCTGCTTTTAATAACATACAAACAGTTGACAATGTTATGCTTTGTAACTGACTTCACAGATTTACTGTGAGAATCAATGCTCTGCTTTTAATAACATACAAACAGTTGACAATGTTATGCTTTGTAACTGACTTCACAGATTTACTGTGAGAATCAACACTCTGCTTTTAATAACATACAAACAGTTGACAATGTTATGCTTTGTAACTGACTTCACAGATTTACTGTGAGAATCACAGCTTTCATGAACCACGGGCAGTAGACATTGTTAAGTTTATTTACAAAGTATATAACAAAATAAATTACTTACACTCCGGTTTTCTCTGCCTGATCATCCTTACTCTTTTCCTCTTCTTCTTCAGATGATGATTCCTCAGATGACGATTCTTCTGATGATGACTCTTCTTCATCACTGTCTTCATCATCACTATCATCCTCATCATCATCTTCCTCTTCATCTCCACTGCTACTCTCTTCTTCTGTAACAGTTAAAAGAAATCAACAATAATTTTCAAATTTATAATGAAAGGGGGAGGTCATAGTTTGAACCCTGGTTGGCAGGACCAAAACTTGAAAATAGGTTGTGACTGTTTTTTCGTCAAGCATTCGGTATTTAGAAATTAAAGCCATTGGGACCTTCTGAGGAGACCTTTATATGATACCATATGTTACAGTAGACATGACACACAAAAGAACTCATTCTGCACACTGCAATTAACCCACTGCAAAAGTCAAAATTTTTGCCACTTAATCTATATATACCTTGATATATCAATCAATTAATAAAAATTTATAATGCAAATTAACCAGATACTGCAAATTTCAACAAGAAAAATAACTGGCCTAGAAATTGAAAAAAAATTCACATAAATTTATATGAAAGTTTTGTTCTTTTTAGATAGTGTCATAAAACTGTAACATATTTTTTCTTTAAATTCAAACACTTTTTATCATTAAAAAAGATAAATTGCACTTCAACAAAATCAGTTGTTAATTTGTTTACCAAGCAGCTTTAAGTTCCAATTTACCCCTTTGATCAGACACTTATTTTCCTATTAATTTAGATTGATTTTCTTTCATTTTTGTTTAATTGTTTACATTATATTTTAGCCTTTATTACCTGACTCTTCAGATTCTCCAGATTCTCTACCTTCCCTCTCCGAGGCCTCATCTTCACTTTCACTGTCACTGAGGATAGCTCGTTTCCTAACTGGTCGGAGGGATTTCTCCTCAGAGTCTTCTTTATCTACAAAGCAACAAAATAATCCAAAGTAAAATCAAGAAAACCCTTAAGAGGATCTGCAGAGAATTAAAAGTATCAATTATATAAAGGAAGCTTCTTACAGCTACAGATACTGAATGGAGAGGTTTGTAAATCAGATGCTAAAGCTTTAACATACACATAATAAAATCTGAAATCAAAATAACCAATATCAAGAAATAAACTATGTAGGGCAGAATTCAAGTATTGGTAATTTCTAAAATCTATGCATGCTCAGTGCACAAAATTTACAAAAACTTGAACTAAAACCATACCTGATTCTCCTTCCTCCTCCTCTTCTTCTTTGACAGCCATTTCTGTATTATCTTTACTCTGATCATCATAACTTTGTTGTGGTGATGGGGGACGGAACTTTTTCTGCAATTATGACAACAAATAAGAAACATGTATGGTTTTTATTGATGCTGTTAAGCAACTGATTACAATATATTTTGTGTTTTTTCAGAAACATGTGACAATCTTCAAGACAAATTCAGTCCGCCCGTCACAATAATATCATCATTTTATAATTAGTTTGCTAGATGAACACAAGTTTATTGCAAGCAAAATTAACTTTAAAATTATATCTGTAGTATTTACTAATGAAAATAAATTTACCACTTTCTACTGAATAGAAGCTCTTACAAGTTTTGGTTAATATCATTCTTTATATTATATTTCTTTATATTATGAATACATTTATAATTTTCACAGGTAATAGCGCTTCATATTTTCATTTCAACTTTCAAATTTTGACACCAAATTAATGGAATTTTTACAACTTTAGTGTGCTGTTTACATTTATTTAGCATTATTTTACCCTTAGCAATTTTTTAACACAGTTTTAAATCATTTATACTTACCTTAAAAGATGGAAGCCTCGGCATACCGCCTCTTATTCCCAAGAATCCACCAGAGCCCATACCAGAGTAACTGTAGTTTATCTCGCCTTCCTTACTCCATGGATGATGTGTTTCAAACAGTGATGCTAGAGTAGAACTAACTTCACTCTTACCCACAGTTACCACAGCTTGTTTGGACGTTTGTGGTTTCTCTGTTTGTTTTTCAATAAATAAGGATTTCTGAGGCTGTAGCTGTGAAGAAAAAGAATTATTCAATAAAGAAATGCAAAATAAAAATAAACAATGTATATATTTTGTTTCATATAATTGAGTTAAAGTGATTACATGTATCTATTGCCAGTTTATTATCACAATGCACTTTTACAGATTTTCATTGAATATGGAATTCACAATGTAAATTCTTTCTATAACTTTCTACATAAATATGACAGGGTATAGTGCACCTAAAGAACAGTGGAATGGTGGACTAGTAAAGGTGTTGGCCTTCAAACTTGAGGTGCAGGGGTTGCTCTGTCATTTGCCAATTCAGCTAATTGCTAATTTGATCATTTCTGGCTCTTAAAAATTGATTTTGCTCAAATTTTTGAATGAAAATATTGGTGAATTTTATTATAAGGCAGAAAAAATCTTTGAATTTTTTTTTTTTTCACACAAAAATGAAAAGATGTTTTTTTTTGAAAATTATATTCAGTTTAACAAAATATTAATGATAAACAATTACTTTTGGGACTAAAATTTTATGTCTCTTTTTGTTTCTGAGGCTTACTGGTGCTGTTTGTCATTAAATGGCTCCTAAGTTTTAAAGCTGGTTTTGACTTTAAGTGAGAAAGGGTTTTCCTTGTCAAACTCCTTTAATAGTATAATGAACTGCATTGTGTATCTGTAACATTGTGGGCAAGTGTACAAGCACTAAAACGTCTCAATAAGTATGCATTTGTACAATGCAGATCAGAAACACTTGTTTACTTAACATAATAAATAACTAAAGATAAATCATCAAGATTCATAAAAGTTGTCCAACCATGAATAGCTTACAAACTGCTGATGTGATGCAAAACACCAACTAACCAGACCTGAATTAGCTCACTTTAAAACAGGTTTCTGGTTTACTCAAAGTTTTGATTTGTAGTATCAACTGTACTTCATAATTTTATGTAACTTGACCATCGTCATATTAACCAAAGAAACACTACAGGCTCCAGTCCAGTCTCAAGATGATATTGAAGTTTTTATAGATGAAGTACAATATCTATTACCTTATTTTTTAATTCCTCACTTGTCCACCATGAATCAAATGACTTAAAGGCAGAATTCTCCACCATTTTCTTACACAAATCTTTCTGCATGACTTGCTTGAGCTCTTTCACAAAGTTTTCCAACACACTCATGAATTTTTTCTCTGATGCTTCATCCAGTATTGATGTACTAAGATTATCACAAACACTTTGATTATTTAAATTATTATTAAGAATACTGTTACCGTACTGGTCATAAAAATTTGGATTATACATGCCATCCATCCCTGAATGTCCCATGAAATTAGTAAAATTAGAATAATTTGCATTGTATGAGTTTGCCATCCCTGCTTGCCACTGGTTAATTCCACCACTCGATGCCAGAGGCTGCATGGATGACATAAAATTAGCACTAGATTGAGACATATTGTTTAAATTAGAATTGCTATCATTTCGTAATATTTGTGAATTAACTTCTATTTTTTGATCATCACTTCCACCTGAAGAAATACTCATTCTGTCATCATCTGCGTCTGCTGCATTTACATCCACTGTTTGATGACTAATGTCACTTTGCTGAACATCGTAGTTCTTCACTTGTGAATTGACCGAAGTCTGATTATAGAAACCATTACCATTAAATTGCGAACTATTTATGGGCATCTCCTCTTCCCTAAAATCCAACTTATGAGTCAATTTTCTATCAATCCTTTCTTTAAATGAATCACTATCATTTGAATGATAGTCCTGTGTAAAATTATAAGGAGTTCTCATATTTTCACTATCTGTACCTACAAAAGGTACAGGAGAAGGCTGTGTCATTTCTGGAGTTTTAGGAACAGGTGTTTTTTCCCACTTATTATGTGGTGGAGTTTGTTCCTTTTTCTTAGATTCACTTGCTGAGTCTGATGGCGGACTTCCGAATGTATCGGCCATTCCTGTCCCTTGTAGTAAACTCTGAATTCTCGAATCGAGACTAAGAGGTCTATGATCGTCTTCCTGAGATGTTTGACGCTCAGGAGTCTTTGGTGTTATTGGCTTACTTTCCTTTTCATTATTAATACTTTTACTTCGCTCTTTCTCTTTATTCCTCTCTTTGTCTCTATCATTATAACGATCTCGATCACTAAAACGATTTCTGTCTTTATTACTATATCTATCACTACGATCAATACCTCTATCACGTTCATTATTTCTGTCTCTGTAACGATCCTGACCTCTTTCCCAATAATCTTTTCTACCATCATATCTATCGGAATCTTTCCGTCCATCAAATCTATCGGAATCTCTGTTTGAATAATAATTATTGTCAGAATCACGACTATTTCTACTATTCCGTCGCCAATCCCGATGATTACCTCGACCACCTCTATTGTTATAGATTCTTATCACCTTGATCTCGCTTCCAATGACGATTACGATCTCTTGGATCTGAAGAATAATTAGAATTATCAGGTTCATTCTGATAGTTATGCTGTTGTTGCTGAGGGGGAGGGTGTGGAGGTGGGGGCTGTTGTGTGTCTACAGGCATTAATGGTGTATTTGGTAAATTATTATATGACGGTTGCTGAAAACCATAGCCACTGTTATAATCCTGATTCTGCCCAATCCCATACTGGTTATGAGCATTATAAAAGTTTCCACTGACATTGGGTGTCATGGCAGGTGTCATCCCAGGTGTCATACCAGTGTTCATTATATCAAACACAGGTTTACCAGATCCTGTGCTGTAATCAGACACTGGTGTTGCTGAAGCATAACCTCTATCAGAAGCTGCAGCAAAGCTTCTTTCTGATTGTGGATAACTTGTTCCCATGTTGCCAGGCCCCATATTATTTGGTCCCAATGACCCAAAATTCTGTTGTTGACCCATATGAAACTCATATTCTGGTGGTTCATAAGCCTCAGGGTCATATGCTTCAAAGCTTGATTCAGACTGTGCTGAAGTCGACATATCAGACTGTAAACTTGAGGATGAAGGAGCATTTGGAAATCCTACAGATGACCGTCGCCGAGGGTCTGACGTTCTTGTTGGTGTGGGAGGGGCAGATGGTATTGCAGCAGCTGTAGTTTTAGGTTTTTCAGCCAGAACATCTTCAAGAATCTTCTGTCTTTCTTTTCCTATAATAGTAAAAAAGTCATTTTTGTTAAGTTATGCCAATATTTATAAAACTCAAGAAAAACATCATCAAGACAGTCAATTTCTAGTAAATTTTCTGACAGTAAATGCTTTTAGTTTTAAGTAAGTTCTTACATCTTTATTATTTGTATAAAAATATTTCACTTGAAATACAAGACAATATTTTTCAAAGTATGATATTACTATTTCCGCATAACAATTTTTATCATTTTAGATACATGTGTACTGCTATACTAGGACCCACAGTTCCTAATTAGAAATCTCTATTTTTGTACCAGGATATGGAAATGTTTTTCATAATCCGACATTAGTCATAAATGACATCATACTGCACAGTTTCTAATCAATTCACATCTATTCTTTTTATAATCACAAATAAAAATATTCATAAAGGTCACATTTTTTACAAAATTTTTTAAGACTAACTTTAAAATGTTTATATCATTTTTATAAAAGATTGTCACGGTAACTACATGTACATACCTCCAGCATCAATGAATACAGACATGATATTTCCCATCTTAGAAGTATTGTTAAGTTTCTCTGCACATGCTTTGGCTTGCTTTGATGAAGCAAACTGCACCTGTTTTTAAGATAAATTATTTTTGTTACAATAAGATGAATATGGATTAAACAGTTTGGTGACATCTGCCATTACATATGATTAGGCCAGACTTAAAAATATTTCTGTTTGCCCAAACCCGACCCACCTGTCTCACGTTAGGGTAGGTAGGTAGGGAAATTCTTTTTTTTTTTTTCCTTTTCAAAGAAAAATAGCGGTAACATCGATTTGGTCAGTTTTCATCAGCATAAAATCATCATCGCAAACTTTATCAAACACTTCTCTCAAAGTTCTTGTATTTTCATAGCGATAAAGTCTATTTGCCACTAGAGGTTTAGATTTTAATCCAATTTCATTTGGATCAAAGAAGAGAGGGTAAACATTTTGTCATATTTTCATCTTAATCATTTAGAGGCTTGCACAGCAGGAATCGCCCACATGTTAAAACACTGTTTTGACAGACAATTTTAAGTAACAAACTCTAAGACGGTTATGGATACAGAAAAATCCGAAAAAAAAACATCGCATATTTTGAACAAAAAAAGATTTTGAGTCGGGCGAAATTTTTTGGGTCGGTTGGGTTAGGGCAAACAAACATATTATTATTTATGGCCTTAACGACACATCTTTTGATTATCAAAATACACAAATATGATACCTTTAATTATGTTTAAGTAAACATATTTTGTTACAACAACAAAAATAATCACTGCATGTGTTACCATCAGAAAACTGAAGTGTCTTAAATGACATAGTAAATGTTTATAGAAATTTAGCTATTTATATAGAGAATGCATGTAAATGACTGCTAATATAAGGTCATGAAAAGTTTTTTTCAATTTATAAATGGCAAAAACTACTCAAATTTAAATTTTCAGAACAAATAGACACATACAAAAATTTTCTCAACCATTTTGACAAAATTTGTTAAAATCACATACATTAAAATTACTTTTACAGTAGTTTTTTTACTAAATGATTGACAAGAGTTTCCTTATTCAAAATTAAAATTAATTTAAAAAAAGTATTTTAAAAAATAGCTCTTCGGAGCCTAAGAAAATTATGAATGTAATTAATACAAATGTTACCTTTCCAATACCAAGATGTTTTTTATTCTTTGGGTTGTAGTAAATCTTGACCTCTTCCAGCTGACCAAATACCTTGACCATATTTTCCAGGAAATCTTTATTAATGTTATCATTAAGATTAGTAAAGGTGATTTCATTTGGTGGAGGACTTCCAACATAATAATGATCATACTGAAATGAAAAAACTTGTAATGAATTCATAGTAAATAGCTGATTAAAGGGTGTTTTACCACCTAAGTGATTCACTTAAACTGGACAACACATGTTCCACCTTTTTCAAACATCTCTATGTAATTGATATCTAGCAGTAAGAAATCAGAATTCTAATTTATGTCTTGCCTTACTCTGACAAAAAAATTTAGTTGAGTAATGGTGTTTAACGTCCCAGTCAAGAATATTTCACTTATATTGAGACATCGCCAGCTATAGGCGAAAGTGCAGAAATTTTGCTTGTACGTTTCGCCGATGGCATTATACAGCAGGGTTCTTTATCGTGCCAGCCCTACCATGACATGGGACCTAGTTTATTTTAAGTTCCCATCCAAAAGAACCGTGACTTTCATTTCATAATGCCAAGTGCTTGGCAAAAGAACAGTCACTATCCACTTTCAAATCTTGGGTCAGACACAGCCGGGGTTCGAACCCACGACCTTCCACTTTGACAAAGGACTTTGATAAAAAGTTTCATACAATGGACAAAAAAACATTTATTTCTTAAAGAAATAACAGGCATTACAAAATTTTAATTCACAGGTCCCTTGGAATTGAGCTAGTACTTTAATTTATGGAACAAGCAGTCTATACACCAAACTTGTAATGATACTATTCTGGTATGATAATTATATTGTTATATATCTGATGTTATATATTTGATGTAACTGTAAACAATAAAGGCTATGAAGCTATTTGGATATTCAGATTGAGATCAGTTAACATAACTACTGACAAATGTCATGGTTGTGAGTTTTACCCCAATGAAAAGGCAAATGTTACAACTTTTGTCTATAATGCAGATATTTTTATGGCAAGTATACAAGATCTAAGTGTTTATGAGAGTTGTCTCTCTTAGAATGAGACAAAAAAAAAAATAAAAAAAAAAAAATAAAAAAAATTTATCAGAATTTTTTTGGGTTGATTTCTCAGGCAAGTATACAAGATCTAAGTGTTTATAAGAGTTGTCTCTCTTAGAATGAGAGATTCATGTTATCAGAATTTAAGATTTTGATATTATACCTTGAATTTTGGTACAGGTAAATCAGCAGGTTGTCGTCTTGTCCATAATCTGGTTAATCTTGATCTAGGATCTCTTACACTTATTGGACGATTTTCCTAAAAAAAAAAAAAAGAAATATTTAAAATGAGCTAATTCACCATTTTAATTCAAATATTTACCCAATCATCAAGGAAGAAAACCATTTTACCGATCAGCTAGAAGACAAAAGTCACTTTTATCATTTAACAACATTTAGTTAAGGATTAGCTATGCACTTTCACAATGTCAAAAATTGTGATTCTTTTAAGATTGGTGTCAGATTTTGGTTTCTGTGGATTATTTTGGTGGCCTCAAATATTGTTTAAATTAATCCGTTTTAATTTTTTTTTTTAAATTGGGCAATACTTTACATCTAAATACACTAACTGATAACATAAATTGGCTTTCGATGATATTGTGAACCCAAAATTTTGAGCTAGAGTTAACCCTCTTATTCTCTCATTTTCTTTTATTGACTTAATATGAAGTCAGACTTTTGATATAAATGTCTCTGGCAACAAATATGTTGTAGAAAAGGAATCCTTTTTGTAAAAATATCTTTTTTCCATGTGATCAGGTAACTGCAAACTTAATTCAATTATATATCAATTTCCAATTTGCAATATTATATCACAAATTAAATACAAATCCATTTTTAAAGACCAAATCCATATTAATATTTTTAGCCAATAGGCTAAGGCTAAAATACATATGTGTGAACATATGTAACAGCAAAAAGAAAAAATGCAGCTAGCAAACTGGGACTTGAACCTGAGAACTCAATACTAGCAGGATACTAAAATGAGCTACCCAGCCATCTATCAAGACTGGTCCTCTACACTCCCCACTTCCTTTTTTCTTTTATTATTCAACCACATCAAATCGAAGCCACCAGGTTTCAAACTAGGACCAACCTGCTGGTCAACCATCTCCCAGGGTCAGACCAGCCCCCCCCCCTCCCCCCAATGTAACAGAAAGGGAAAAATACAGCAACCAAATGGAGACTCGAACCCATGACTTTTCCCAATACTAGCAGGACGCTCTACAGACTGAACTACCTGGCCACCTATCAAGCCCAGTCCGCTACACAAAAATAACTCTCTTAAAGTACAGTCGAACCTGTAAAAACCAAACCCAGAATAATTTGAAACAAAAACCTCTCTAATAAAAAAGGATATACCAATAATAATGTACCTAATTTAAATAATAAATTAACTTGTGTAATCGTAATACCTGTCTTGTCCAAACAAAATTTTCTGTTCAGAAGTGTTCAGTCACAACAGGTTTTACTGAACCTTTTAATATTTCATTCTCACATTTCTTAATTTTTGTCTTTATTTCCTCTATATGCGTTTTTTTTAAATCTCAAATACTATTAAGATTTCAAAGACAAACATTTATTTTGAGCTCACTATTCTGACCCATTGTCTTTTAAGAATTTAACCCCAAAAATTAAAATTCAAAATATGTGAAAATTTCTTGGGATAAAATCTTTTTTAATCTCCATTTTTTCAACATCATTTAAATGATCCTGAAATTGTTGACAAGACCCAAGATTAATTTACACCTAAATAATTAAATTTTGCGAAGCAAAAACAAAATTTGATGATGCACTGAAAACCACCATTTCCCAAAAAAAATGTATTAATGAAAAAGATGTCTCTAAAACTTAAAGCATGTCAAATTTCAAAACAGAAAAATCCTTTATCTCCAAATCTGTAAACAGCATGTCTGGTATACCATGTATGGTGTGACAATACTGTCAAAGATGACATGGTTTCCATGATCTTACCGCTGGATCTATCCCTTCAAAGCGATAAATCTTTTGTCCACCTCCCCTAAGCATAGGATCAGCAACCAACTTATAATTTCGTCTCTTCTTATCATCCATCATGTTCTTAGATAGTCCATTCACACCTGTAAATACAAAAAATACGTATCTGTTAATAATCTGTACCTAAATATATACAAATAAACATTTTTCGAATGTGAAAGTGGCAATGTTTATAACACAAACGTAAACAACCAAAGAATCTCACTTGAGTGGTCATATCTTCTATCATAGTCCATGCTTATCACGATGAGGTAAGATAAAAATAGCGATTAGGTTAAGTAGGAGATACATTTAAAAACATAAATATGACAACAAGTGGCATGTGAGTTATCTACAAACGGTAAATAAGGTATACGTTTGTAGACATAATCACATTTCCACAATTTCATTCCAAACAAAATTTCCCTTGCTATCCCACAGTGCATTGCAGATATATGCAAAGTTGGCGTCTGCTGTTATTGGTTGTAGTTTCGTAAATATTTTTTGTATTGAAACGTTTTATCCTTATCATAATTTTATTTATTGAATGCTTATTTTTCTGAATGCATATATGATTTTTCGGTTGACTTGTTGTAGACGCAAATATCGTGTAAAATTGTTAAAGGATTTACGATTATTTATATAGCTGTTTTAATTGGTCAATTGAAGGGTAACCCCGAAAATTTTTGATCCAATCAAATGTAATGTTACAAAAGACTCATAGGTCCACGTGCATTTTCCAGCACTATGGAACAAAATAAAAATGTTCATAAAACCCACAAGCGATGTAAAATATTTGTGAAACGGTTAGCCTCAAAGTTTCAAAAAGGTGAAATTCTGTAGATTATCCAAAATATGTCACAGTATATACAATGAATTTATGTTGCAGAACTTAAAACAAAAATTTCATGCATTTCGTGTGAGGATGTCATGAAAATCTAAACCAGAATAATAACAAAATTATTTCAAAAATAATATATATTTTTAAATTTTGATAGAATTTTATTGCTCAGATTGGTTGATACACTTCTTTCTACATTGATATTATTATAACCAAAATTATATGGCACAAACATCACACCATCTGATCATTGTGTGTGTAGTTTCGATCATCTATCATTGTGTGTATAGTTTCCCGGCATTTTTGATATACCATACTTAGTGCTTTTCTGAAGTCTAAAATTTTATTGGTCAATAGAGTTTAATTAAAGTCACTGAATGTTGCTAAAAGGTGACATTGTATTTGATTTCATCACAGTTGTTTCAGTGAAACTGACCTTGGAAGAGCAAGGGAGACAACTCTGAACCTGAAATGAAAATTTTGAAGTCTTTTTTCAATGTTCATCAAAGATTCACAGACATTTCTTAGTCTTTGTGTAATCTTCTGTTTGCTTTTTACATGTTGTTAACTGTCTTTTTGAAATATAGAAAGGCTAGTGGCATTATTACTGATGAGTCGACTTAGTACTTACTTATATGTTTAGTAATAGTTAAGTAGTTGTTTTTAAACCCCAATAAATCTGACTGCTGTGAGTATAATCTGATTGACTACATGCAAGAAAGGTTTTTCTCTTTTGTGTAAATTGAGTAGAATGGAATCAAAGTCTGTTATTTTGAGTAGTAAAGTACTAGCACACATACAATATTGACATAACACAAACATAAATATGTTTAGAATTGTCCTTCAGATATTAATGTGTGCTATTTTAAACAGCTGATAAATTATGACATTTTGCAATATACAAAGCACTATATTCCTGAAATTATTTTTTTAATGACATTGATTTTATTTGAAGTTTATATATACATATTCCACCATTGCATACACATGATATATTTACAATTTATATCTAGATTTACCAACTTCAAAATTGAAAAACAGCCATTTGGAATCTGCCTTTAGAGATACTGTAGACAGCCTACCAGAGGAATCTCTCCGAGAAATACTGCTGACAAACTTTGACAAATATGCCAAACTTTTGCAAAAGTATGTATAAGTTTTTTTGTCAAAATAATTTATTTAAATTTTAAGATTGATGGATATGTGCTTCATAGATAACAATAGCAAGCAGTGGACTATGATCACATAATCCTTTCCTAATAGAGTAGAGAAATGATGTTTCATATCCATTTTGAGATTATTTTACATTTCATCAATATTCATGTAAATGCTTTTAAACAATTTTATAAATGTTTAACATGGACTAGTAATGATAGAAATAAAAAATTAGGCAGTTGAAAGTGCAAGATAATGAAGCTATTCTTATAGCAAAACAAGTAAACAAGAACAAGATCAGTTCATAATACTTTATACATATGTGTAACTAAACACTTAATATATACTAAATTTACTGATTTATGTTTTTGTTTGTTTCAGATATTGTGATGTTAACAAGGATAAGGAAGAAACTGTTCACTCATACTCAAATGTTGAGTTTCCGTATAATTTGTACCTGAAGAATGGTCACATTATCAGTGATAAAATACCAGACTGTGAAAGATGTGCTTTGTGTAAGTATAACCAGCGAATTGTCACATTATCATTGATAAAGTAACAGACCCTGAAAGAGGTGTTTAGTGTAAGTATAACCCTCAGTTTGCTATAGTTTACAAATGGTGTAGTCTTCTGTTTCCATGGCTACAGGCTAACTTCCTCTTTTTGACATTTTTGACATGTGATGTTGGTTAGTAAGATTTCTTTGTTTGATGTGTGTGATATTGATATGTTAAAGTCAACAAAATGATATGAAGAAGTTGAATTCAGTCAATTAATTCAGTAGCTTCCATTTATTGGTCATATATTGATTCAAATATTTAACACAAATTGAGAAGTGAATTCTTGGACATTTTTGGACATAAGTTGCATTTACATCTATTCAATGATTTGGTAGAATAAACTGTAATCACATGTAATCATTATAAATCTGTTGTTTAATATACATATAGATTTCTCATGTTTTGGCAAAAGAACTGGAAAGGGACTCTGTCAGCAGAGGAAAGAGGAGAGTTTTTCAGGTAATAATTCACCTCCATTTATTGGGAAAAGTTCTCTCATTTGAATTATCCTTGCTAATTTTGAACAAAACTTGAAAATGACATGTAATATAACTGTAATATAATATAATATAATGCATATGATATTATTTAATAAAAATAATGTCTTATAATCTGAATTTGTGTACTATTGGACTTGCCCAGCAATTATCTTACGATTATTATTGGTCAGCTGTTTATGTCCACTAGGAAGACTCTATATTTTAGACTGCCTTCTATAGAGTTAATATTTTTAGCTCTTATAATTGTTCTTTGTAAACAGGCTTAACTGCAATTTCAGCATAATTATTTCCCTTGAAAATCATGATCAAAACTTAGCTGAACTATGCATATTAATTATAAATTAAAATTCATGAAATAGAAATTGGAAGAGGCGACACCACCACCGAGTGGAAATTGTTCAGAAGTTGAAGAAGGTTTAAAGATGATAAAGCTTTGTACTGGAATTAAAAATCCACAAGTTATTTTAACAGTCATGAAAATGTGCTTAAGGTAAGAAATTCAAATAAGTTCTTCGTGGAGATGGTAATTTTTGGCAAATTAAAACAAATTCATTTTTATGTCTGTCACTCTGAGCAATATACATACACAGTTTTCAGCTATTCATAGTTTTGACCACAATAAGGGTGGGGATAGGTTTACCTAGGAGAGGTATTTTAATGTCTTTAATTACCAAAAAGACGATTTTGAAATAAGTCCAACACCATTCAGCTTATGTATCTTTCAAATCATGATCAGCACTTTAATATTTCATTAAATTCAATAGAAAATAAGAAATTTTAACCATGTTACAATTTAAAAATAAAAACGCTTATAATTTCACTTTACTATCTGTTTCAAATTATTCTTCATTGGATTGCTATCATTCCAACAATAGAATTTTTATCTCTTGTTAGGAAAGTGAAATAGTACATTTGCAGATAAAAATATCCTCCTATGAAAATTTTGTGAGTTAAAACTGTTGATGTTAATAATATTTTGATAATTTTTAACATTTCAGCAAATTTCAGTCATGTTCAGAAGACTGTATTTCAAAAGGGAAAGCCAAAAAGTAAGTTGAATTCTCTTTTATAGAATTTGTTTGTGACATCTGGATGAACATTATCAGATCAGATTCATGACAATGGCAACCATGACTTTTATAAAAATGACCTATACATTTTGATTAGCTTAGAAGGTATGACATGATTTACGAGTAACTAACCAAATCTATAAAAAAAACAGTCACATGGTCTTTAAAAACTGTTTGATTTCCTCAGACATTGTCAAATTTCTTTCATTCGTTAAGTTTTTACTAACATGCTTTTTAAATTTAAAAAGATTAATTAAGTTTAATTGTTTTAAATTTAAATTTAAAAAGATTAATTAAGTTTAATTGTTTTAAATTTACAGTAAAATGAGATTTTATAAGTTGGTTTTTTTTGTGTGAATGTATTTAAAGGTTGAGTCTGATAGTTAAAAATTAAAAATAACTTCTGTAATGGAAAAGATTTAAGTTTATTCGCTAACTTTCTTTTTTACACCTGTAATGAGTATGACAGAATGATTATTTGTATAAGAGTAGATTTATATGTACATTTACAATTTTTTACAGAATAGCAGTAGGTATGTTGAAGATTTAAATGTGTCCAGAGGCACAAAAGCTTATATATATAAAGGTTTTTGTTTTGTTTCAGAGCTAGAGAATTGTCTGAAAAAGTCCAGCAGTTCCTGATGATATGTCATATAAGATACCACAATATGCAACAGGTATTGTAGTATACTGTATATATGTAAAAATATCTACTGGGCTAAACTGTTAAGTCTCATGCTGGTGTAAGGCAGCAGTTTTATGTTTAACAGTTAAAAAGTCATTTATTGACATTCTCCAAAATTTTAAATGTTCATACACAGAAAAAATTATACTGACACAACAATATGCCAAGGCTCTTAACTGAAATGGAGTGTGTCTAACTTAGTTATTTTATATCACTTTCCAGGTCTCAAATTATTTTTCACCAACCAAGTATTAAAAATTTACAAAATGATTAATTAACAACTACATACATGCAATGTTTGTACAAACTTCTATTAAAAATTTTACATGTGAAGTGATCGAAACAACGAATGTTTTTAAAAAAGATGTAGATCTACATATATTAAAAGTATTTTAGGAACCTATATAAATTTTTAATGATTATGAAGCCTTATCATTGGACATTATACTCACAGCATGTAGAAAAGACAGAAAAAAGTGTGAAAGACCTGTTTAATTCAGATAAAGAGAATCCTTTTTAAAAAATACTAACTGGATACTTTTTCACAAGCTAACTTTTCACATAAATTAAGTATAGAGATAGGGAGTTAAACACTTAAGTAATTGTACATTGTTTGTCTTCAGAACAAACCAAGATGGCTGCCAGTTGTTTGCTTCCTGTATGGCAAACATCAAGTACAATTTACAAGATATATTTAAGTGATTTCAGTTTTGATAGATTTAATGTTTTATGTTTTTCAGATGTCGAGTAAAAAAGGACCACAATTTGAAGATTTAATGGCAGCCTATCTATCTATTTATATAGATCTTTGTTTTGTCGTCTCAAAGTAAGTTAATTGATTGTTTATTGCAGTAGAGCTTGTCTGAATTGAACATCATCTCAACTGAAGATTTTGTTTTTATAAAACAGTTTTGCTTTTTAGAATGGTTCAGTTAAGACAAGATTTATACACAGTGTTTAAGATGGTATATTATGGTGTATAATTATTCATCCATCCCTCCATCTGTCTGACATCCACATGTCTCAGAGTATCTTGAAATTGCTTGCCATGAATCATTTCAAACTTCACTAGTTTTATGTTATGGTCTGTATATTTTTCAATATTTCATTCTGAAGTTTTAGAATTTTAATTTTGTATATTTTTCGTCGATCATTCTGAAGTTTTAGGATTTTAATTTTGTATATTTTTCATCTATCATTCTGTATTTTACAACTTCTTCTTGTTAAGATTTACCTTAAACTCTATTGTCCTTTCATATTGAAATTATGTTGTACTATGTATATTTACAGGAAAGAAGAAAATTGTACAGCTTTGTCAAAAAGAGTGTGTAGTTTTACTGTGTATTTACTTTCCCGATGGCCAGATCACATGTTAGATGTCTTGTTACAGTTGACAAATCTGGATTTAGATAATGCTGATATTGTTCTACCCCTGATCAGGTACGGATGTTATATAGAAAAACACGGGTAGTATTGGAGGTTTCTGTTGATAAAGAAAACAATTAACACATTTTATAATTGTTCTATGTTTAGCATGCCTGCATGAAGTACAAAAGAGCTATTGTCTTAATCCCAATTTCATATTCCAGTGTTGTTTAGGGAACGGCCTCCAAAAATGCACATTTTTTAATGTCATTTGTCCCACTCTAGTAGCTAGTATCACAGTCTCTTGAAAAAGAGGTAATGAGTCTGTTCATTTAAGATTCCTGGAAAAAATTAAAACTTTTCACTCAAGTATGAGAAATTTCTGATTTCCATCATTTTTCAACATTTTTGACAATTATGATTCTTTGATTTTGTGTAGCCATAATGAACTTATTACATGTAATAATCAATGAACACTTTATTTTACATTTCTTTTGTTCAGGAAAGCTCTTCAACATAAACCAGAGCCCAATAATAATAAACATTATTTGAAGTACATTTTGACAGTCCGTACACTAACACAGAATTTAGACATTAAAATGGAAGAAATGAAGCAGGTTTGTTGTCTGTTTATATCCTTGGAATATGTATCTTCAACTTTATTATTTACTCTACAAACCAAAGTCTGATAGAGGGTATAGGATTCAGTTCTATGTATTTTTGTTCATTTATTCATTTGTTCATTTATATGTTGCACATGTTTGTCAGTGCTCCAATAATTTTATTTCTTTGAAGAAACTTAATACCAAAGACAAGATTATGTCTCATATCATTTACAGACTCTTTGTCTTTTTTACCTCAGTTGTTTTGTCAAAGCCCTAACAACTTATTTCCTCACAGAACTTGATTTAAGGTATAGAATCATAATATCTCAAGACAAAATTAGCTCTCTAATAACAACGAACAAAATTCCATGAAACTTGATATACATGTATGTGTGGTATCTTTGAAGAGTTAACTGTTTTTCATTTAGCTTATTTTTCGCATCAGCAAACTAGTGTCTTTATACATTTACATGTGTTATACATCATTTCCATTTTTAGGGGATTTGTATCACTTGTGATGCGTTGTTTAGTTCTATAATTCAACAATAAAATCAAAAGTTCTATTACAAAATTGTTTTTCTTTATCTGAATCTGCTGGAATGTAAATAAATATCTCCTTTTGTAACACAAGAAATGTTTTCACCTGTATTTTTTTTAATAAAAAGGAAACATTGGGTATAAAAGCACCAGAAAGTTTTCTAAGTTGGCTTCAAGAAGAAAAACCTGAGACCCTAGAGGAAATGCCCGAAGACAGAAAATTTAAGGGGAGACAAATCACTAGATTTTTGTTGGAGGACATATCTGAAGAACTAGAATCACAGTTAATGGATGTAAGTTGTTATAGATACATAATTTACATAAAAAAATGTTTATAAAAATATGAAATATTATAAAGTAATAGATAATTTACAGAAAAAATGTTTATAAAAATATGAAATATTATAAATTAAGTTTAATCTTTCCTTAAAAATGTGAGGTATAGTAGTCATACAAACATCCTTAAATATGATTGTTTTCCAGTACTACCATATGATTGACGGGAATGTGAAACTTGGCATAACAGAATTTGATATATTTTTCAATGAAATTTTCAGCTATTCATGTTGAGACAATTGTGCATATTAACCTCAAGGATTTATCTAAACAGAAGTTTACATGATGTTGGAGTTTAATTCAAATCCAAGATCTGCTTTTTACAAGTGCACAATTTAAATAACAATTGAATACTAATTTAACTTGCCATATCACATATAAACATTGTATTTCATAGCCATTTTAATATAATGATTCTTATATGTACAGTTATTAACAGATGACAGTTCAGAAGAAGACAGTAATGAGGAACAAATTGAAGAAATCAACCAGGAAATTAGCAGCAAATTAATCAGAAATCTGAGAAACCTGTCCCTGTTCCTACCAGAGCCAGCTTGTTTTATTTCGATACAAAGGGTACTGGAACCAATGATGAACGGACTGAACAGGTATGACTATGGTACATACAGCTGGTGGGAATTTCAAATTTTAAAGTTTGGCTTCTGATTGATGTCAGAGGTTAATTTTAACTAATGGGAGTTTAGATAAACTTATATTTAGAAGTCCTTCAAAGTCCTTAAATCTATTCTGTACAATCATGGCAGTTTGTGTAATAGCGTCTTAAATATCTTAATGTTGGTTTTTTTTCTGTTTTCATATTTATGTTCAGACCCAGTTAGGTATATCAACAGTAAAATTTATGGAGTGGGTCTTACCAGCCCTGTGGTCTAAGTAGTATTGTGCTTACAGATCACAGTGTATGTCTTGACTGGGTTTTAATCCCTGTTAGACTTATCCTAGTGTGCAAATTTTTCTTGCAATTGGTCAGATGTTTCATATACCTGTGTTTCACAGTCTTAAACAAATATAACAAAATATTTACATTTGCTTTGCAACTTTACTATATAAACATGTTTTAGACATGTGGCAAATACGGTACAATAACTGACATTGATCACATGATCATTACACTATGCATATGAATATTTCACTAACGCGCGTTATTCAGTTTGCCTGGCAAAGCTATGTCATTTATAATCCAATAACTGCCATAGCTATGCTGTTCAATGGTTAATTATTATGTACATGATTGTTGTAAGAGCTGTAATATGATTTCATTAATAAATGTAGGTTTGATGTTAAATTGAGCTTGCTTCCTTAAGGTTTTGCTCAAGCAGGAGTTATTTGAAAATGTGACAATTTTTGTTTACAGGAAGTAGAAGACAGTGAAGAGTCACCAGACAAAATTGTGTTACTTGATGACAACATAGATGTAGATGAGGATGTAAGTAGTTTTCTTCTTCATTTTAACAGTTGTTAAATTAATATATGCTATTGCAAACAATCATCTATTTCACAATAATCCTGACTTTCCAAGTTTACCAAATGAAAATTTAAATAGTTGTGTTGGTACAAACCATTTTTACAATACCAAAATTCCTATAGTAATAATCTGCATTTCTCATTACAAAAGTTGTCCCAACAACTTTCATTTACAGAAGGGTTGACAAAAATGATTATACAAGTTTTGGAATGTTTTTTATGTAAATCAATGATTATTTTGGCAACTTTTAGCCCCTTTTAAGCAATTTAAGTTCATTCTTGGGCAGGCTTTCATTAAACAGACAGAATTCCGCTTAGGTACATGGTTTTGTGTGTAAATGTATTTATATATCCTTAATCATTTAACTTGCTTTTCAGCTAATAGTTCTTGCATACAAACAGGTTAACTTTACATCGGAAATTGTAGTGTAAATTATTAAGTCTATTACAATGTAAAACTTGAATTCATCTTTTCTGTTTATTGAGTCTTGTACACTTTATATTACTCAGGAAGAAGAAGACACTGAATCAAAAGTGAATGGCTTGATGGATGATGATGATGATGATGATGATGACGATGATGATGAAGATTCTGGTCCAGAGGATGACACAGATATATTCTTTGTAAGTATCAAGTTTCTTTTAGAAATTCCATTACTTGTGTTTCTTTGTATTGTTATTTTTGTTAAAGTAATTTCTATTTTGTCTGTAGATTTCTCTCTAGGGAAATATAATCTTTATTGCATTTCATTTGTTACATTATCATTAAGGAAGCTAAGAGCCTACATGTAAATCGTATATTTTTTGTGTGTTTAACTATTACTTCTGTGAGATTTGATGATTTCTAGAGAAAAAAAATGTTATTCCATGAAGAATGAAAATTATGGGTTTTTTTTACCAAGAGATACATTTTTTTTTTCAAATAAGTCATAATAAAGAATTCAGTTGAGTTGAGTAATGGTGTTTGACATCCCAGTCAAGAATATTTCACTTATATCGAGACATTGACAGTTATAGGCGAAATTGCAGAAATTTTGCCTGTGCGTTGCGCTGATGGCATTTTACAGCAGGGTTCTTTATTGTGCCACGCCTGTCGTGACACAGGGCCTTATTTGAATTTCCATCAGAAAGAACTGTGACTTTCTTTTCGTAATGCCAAGTGCTTGGTGAAAGAACAGTCACTATCTACTTTCAAGTCTTGGGTCTGACCGTCGGACCCATTAAACAATTCAGGAAAAATCTGATGATAATCTCCAATTAGTATTGCTTTTAATTGATATGTTGTCTGATATAAATGGTTTGTTGTAAATTTGTCATTGACTTAATAATCATTGAAATAAAAAGTTGTTGTGACACGGATCTTCATTGAAGATTATGCTGTGACTATTTTTTTTTTTTTTAGTTGTCTAGGCTTCTGATAGTGATATATTTTGTTACATTTCTATTTAATTGATAGATTGACAATAAGAGTAACAATGACATAGAGATGGTAGATAACTCTGATGAAGAAATGACTGTCAGTAGTACAGGACACTATAAATGAAGTTAAAGAAACACTGAAAAATGTCCGCATGACCAAACATGCTAGAAAATTATTTGAAACGTCACAAGTGGACAGAAAATCAAAAAAATTAAAATCTTCAACAAAAACTAAAGAAGTTAAACCAGCATTGAAACAGAAGAATGTATTAAATATTGAAAGTAACCCAGCAGATACTGAACAAATAACAAAAATTGCCTCTGATAAACTTTCACCAAAGAAATCACCGTTGAAGTCTGGAATTTTAGAGACATCTTTTGAGGAATCCAGTATTATCCCAGACTCTGATACAGAGGAAGCGGAAAATAATTTGAAATTCAACTTTGTTCCAGAGATTTCCTCACACTTAAAACAAACCCCACTTGGAAAAAAGTTAGCCGGAAATCAGAAAACACCAATTTCCAGAAGGGTACAAAAAAATGATGATAATTTTGATCAATCAAATAATGATGAAGAAGAGAATGTAGATTTAATGTCACCTGTCATATCACAGGTCAAAGTTCAGCCAAGTAGAAAGACAATAGAATCACTGAAAACAGAATTATCACAGACAACAAGACTACGAACACGGTCATTGACAGAAACAGAGTCGGATAAATTAGGTTTAGATAAAAAATCCTCAAAGCTTTCTAGTCGTAAATCTATTACTGGGTATAAACCAGTTGTTATGGATGAATCATTACAAATGGAACCTATTGAGGAAACAAAAACAGCCAATTTGACACAAAATAATTCAGACACAGCTAATAAAAATACAGAACATGATGTCATAGTGGGCGGATATTCATTAAGACAAACAAGAAAAAGGACTTTATCAGAAGCTTCTAATTCCTCTGTGATGAGTCATCAGTCTGTAACAGAAAAGATCGAAAAAACGAAGAAACCAGCAAAAACACCAAAATCGAAAACCAAAACAAAAATAGATGATGTGGTTTTGATTGAAATGTCAGATTCTGAAACATCATCACCGAAGAAGAAACCAGAAAGCACAACAAAAACTATAAAAATGAGAATTGGTGATATAGATATAACAGAAATGTCAGACTCTGAAGGGTTAAGTCCGGAAGATGTAGAGGAGAATACTAGTGATAAAACATTGCTTAAAGTGGATAATGAAATTACATTTAGTATGGAAAAAACAAAAGATCAGAAGAAATCAAGCAGACGGTAAGAACATAATCTCTCTCCTCTTGTATGGCCTGGTTGTGGAGTGGTCAGCATCTGAATCGGTGCTTCTCACTACCTAGGTTAAAATCTCCTTTGGGGCATACCTAGGTTAGAATCCCACTAGGGCAGATCTTAGTATGAGATAATTTGTCATTTCACTTACCAAAGGTTTTCTGTAGGTGTTCTGGGTTCCTACTTCATCCCAGAACTGACCAGGGGCCTCAGTGGCCAAGTGGTCTAATGCGCACGCTTATGGATCACAGTGCCTCTCACCACCTGGGTTCGAATCCTACTCGGGACAGATCCTAGTGTGAGGAAGTTTGTCAGTTCGCTTGCCGAAGGTAGATGGTTTTCTCTGGGCACTCTGGTTTCCTCCACCATCCCAGAACTGACCACCTCGAAATAAGTGAAAGAATCTTGACTGGGGCATAAAACACCATTACTCCACTCCACTCTAGAACTGACCGCACTGATACAAATTTCTTGACCAGGGCAAAAAAAACCATTAGTTCAATCAAATCCAGATGACGGAAATTTTAATTTAAGAAAGTGTATACAGTTCTATTACAAAGGTCACTGGTTACCTATTGCATCCTTGTTCCTTCAACCATCTCTTCACTCAGAATTAAACATTATTTCACTAAACTTTATCAAAAATGTAATATTCCCGGCGGCAACAGCAGCGTATCAAAATGTGAAAGTTTATGTTAAAGTAATGTATTTTCTACATGATCAAAAACTAACCAGACAAGACATTTAAATCTGTGGACTGTATATCCTGCTGAATGTATCTATTTATGATATATTGATAATAATCATGTATCCTTTTAATTGTAGAAAATCAGAACCAGGAAAGAAAACATTAACTGCCATTAAAGATTTAAAATCAACAAAATCTAGACGTAAGTTATAATTCACTTTTATTATGGTGTTACAATTTCTTATCTGTCAATGTGAAGAGTGTTTTGAAGGATAATGAACATGGACTGTTTCTGTTTGTCTTGTTTTCTCATTCCTTCATCACAAATATTTATTACTTTATTCATGATGTTTACAGTTTAAACATTAAGTGAACAGTGTTCTTTAAAATAACTTTTATTGTATTAATGCTTATTTGTATGAAAAAGCATATATCTTTTTAAGTCATAGCTTAAAATTGATGTATCTTATAGATTATGAAAGAAAAATTGTTTTTCAATGGGAATGATTCTTTTTTACTTCTGCAAAAATGAACTGCCAAAAATTTGGATCTGTTTTCTTTCTTTTTCAGGTTATTCTCTTCGGCACAAGTAAAGATATTATCGACAGAAAAATATCTACATCCCATTTATTGAAAGTACCTTACTCAAATCAATATTGCCAAATTTTAAACTTTTTAAAATGGAACATTCATTATACATTAGCTATTCAACAATGGATCTTAATGTAAAATATTGTGATTATTATTCATATGAATAAATTTTTTAAAGAATTTACATTCAAATAGAAATATTTTTATGATAACTAGTATTGTATTTGGCTTTTTATATGGTGTATACATGTAACTCAATCATATAGTTAAATAAGAACAATTTTGAATGCTCAATGCTTAAGTTATGAAAGGTCTGAAGAGCCCAATTTCAGATCACAGTGCGTCCCTCCACCTAGGTTCAAATTTCACTCTGACGGATCCTAGTGTGAGAAAGTTTATCATTTTATTTTCGAAGGTCTGTGGTTTCCTCTACCTCCCCAGAAATGATCACCTCTATATAGGTTAAAGAATTTGACTGCGAGGTAAAACACCATTAATCCAATCCCATTTAATCCCTTTAGTCTTTAACTTATTTGTCTGCATGTGAATAAGGAGCTTTTCCATCCTTTCACTCATTTTCTTGTTGGATGTAATCAGATCAGCCGTTTACAGGGTCTTGTTGTTGCTACATGAACTAAAGTTTGCCTCTCCTGGTTACAGTAAATCATCTGATGTTTTTGGCAGCTAAATTCTTTTATTTTGTAAGCAGTCTTACCAGTATGTGACAGATACTGAAATGGGTACTGGATTGAAAACTCTGAGGTATAAGATACAAAAGAAATAAATGATAAGAAACAACAGATATTAAATTAAACTCAAAATTTTATAAATTTTAAATGAACTTGATGTATTTGGTTAAAATAGTGCATATACCCACTGTGATTTATTTTATAGTGACTGAGAATGGCTAAAAACTGTCGGATAAAATGTTATAACTCAAATCAAAATACTGCCCTTTATATAAAACATGATGCAGACAAGAAGTGTGTGCAACTATAACTAAAATTGAAATAATTTTGTTCACGAAGTGTTATTCATAATTGTATCTCAGTTAAATTTAAAGCTCATTATAAAATTTGTTTAAAAATATTTGTAAACATAATTATGGTCTATAAATGTAAAACAAATAATAGTATAAATAAGTTTAAGTTAACAAAAACAAGAAATCTAAAGAAATAAAAATAATCTGTTTTAATATAGTGTTTTTAAAAGTTTTACCAATAGATTCAAATTAGGTTTCCTTGTCTGTGTAAACCTTAAACAATTCAATATAGTACATAAAGCCATCAAGGGAAATTCATATGACAGGTGGTGAATATATTTAAAATTTTTGAAGTGTTTTTTTTTTTTTAAATTCAAAAAAGTTTCCAATAATTTTTCCAGTTACATAAATCTTTTTTTTCATCTAAACAATTGTAAGCCAGCAAATGGAAAATGTAAACGTTATAACAACTGAACATTAACAATAATGAAACTGCCAACAATAACAAAGACAGCAATTGTCTATCTATGAGAACCTTCTTCATCAGTTTGTGAACTAATGATGGATCCTGAAAAAAAGACCAAGCAAATATAATTACTTCTCATAAAATCTAAACCAATAAAACATCAATTGTCACTTCATATATAATACACAGAAAAAAATCAGCCAATCAAATATTACTTTATATAAAATCTACACCAATAAAACAACAATTGTCACTTCATGTATAATCCATAGAAAAAAAAATCAGCAAATCAAATATTAATTCATATAAAATCTACACCAATTAAACCATAATCGTCACTTCATATATAATCCACAGGAAAAAAAAAATCAGCCAATCAAATATTACTTCATATAAAATCTACACCAATAAAACCATAATCGTCACTTCATATATAATCCAGGAAAAAAAAATCAGCCAATCAAATATTACTTCATATAAAATCTACACCAATAAAACGATTGTTACTTCATATATAGTCCACAGAAAAAATCAGCCAATCAAATATTACTTCATGTCAAATCTAGCTCTTTTCAGACTTAATTTTTACCTTCACCCGCTAAATGGTAAAAGGCAGTAAAGTTGGTAAAATGTGACAAAATAAGATTTATAGTATAAATTTGGGACATAGCAGAACCGTGTGATAGCACTGTAAACCACCTTAATTTCAATGCACTAGCTCAAAAATCTGATAAACTTGTACACTATGTGAAGTTCTGTCTGCTAACATAATATTTATTGATACCGATTGCACTTAAAGAATTAATCTCAAATGAAATGAAGAGGCATAGATACATGCTTACTCTAACTTGTGTAGAAAAATCTAAAAATCAAAGAAACAATTACTAATATGTTTAAAATTAAATGATAAAAACATATGTATTTATAAAGAAACTTACACGGAATTTATCCAACTCATTTAAAAAACCCATTATAGCCCCATGTTGAAAGACAAGGTTTAGGTTAATGTTTGAAAATTGCGCATCTGAAAAACAACAACAAAAGGCATTTAAATCATGTTGAAAATAAATAGATTTTCAAGAATGAAAAGTGCATGAATGTCATACTTAAAAAGTGTGAGACAATAGTGAAAATTGGAAATCACTGGTCCTCGTACATTTAAGCATTGCCTTAAATTTTTATTCTGTCTATTGAGAAATAACTTGAATGAAGATTGTGCACTTTGCATAAATCCCGCGTATCTGTAGTGTCAAAATTTTGGTTGCATTGTTCTAGCTATCGCATTTGCCTCATCCAGAGAAACCAAGGATTTCATTTCAACAAACCGAATGCTTGGTAAAGTAACAATGATTTTTTTACGTACCAGTTACTAGTTTTAGTATTTCACTTATATTGAGGCATCATTTGCTAAATGATGGCTGTATTTACTTGTACCATTGCATGGAGCTTACGGCAATGAGCAATGAGGACTCTTTGTTTTACACTGATGCTGTAATTTGGGTATTGAGACCTGTGAAAACTACGGATCTTGACTTTGAAAGCTAGACCCTAGTCTGAAATTCCTTTGACCTTAACACACTTTATGCCTGGCGGCTGCGTCTAGTTGGTATCGGAAAATTCGGGTTTTTTGACATGATCATTATTCTGATCCTGGTGTCGGTAGGGTCGCTGGCTCAATTCGCTTCGGACTGTAAACAGTGGAACTGTTGAAAAGTTATTAAATTTTATTGGTAATGTCATATACCACTTTTTGAATTTAATCATATACCACTTTTTGAATGTATTTTTATGATTAAATTCAAAAAGTGGTATATGACAGTAATAAATGACAAGCCTGACCCCAAATACATAAGCTTTCCTTAACTTGAATCTTGAAAATTTAAAATCCCAATTGTTTTTTTTTTCTGAATTGCCAAGATGTTCAGTAATTGCATGTGTCATTTTGAAGATCACCTCATGCTGAAATTCCATCTAAATTCTAAATTCATCTTAAAGTTTTATTTCTAGTACTATACTAGATTGCAAAAAAAAATAGTAAAATTAAGAAATATTTTAGTTGAAGATCATTGGTAAACTGACAATGTAATTTATAAATCTGTTATTCATTGGTAACAGTAAATGTTTGGCATGGCATGGAGGCTTCCTCAGTTATTACTTTTATTATGAAATATTGATATACACCAAATTTAATTAATATCGCAATTTTCGATGGTCAATTCTATATTATGGTGGTTTAATTACCTCGGTCGGTATAGATTTCTATCTAGTTCAACCATGTATATAGGACATTGTCATTAAATATACTTATAACTGCATTAAATTATGTCTACAGCCGGGATTAAAAGTTGTCCTAAACGCACTAACTGTACAAAATCAATATACAACCGGGGTGACCTAATTCCTCTCTCTCTAATCCCCTACTGATGGAATCATAACACTCCGAACAACATATGTATGTACATATATTTATATGTTTGAATGACATGATGTAAATTTCACTATGAATGAATGACTTTCCAATGTAAATTTCAATGCATGCATACAAGTAAAACGTGAATGAGTTTTCAATACACTGTTCAATATGTAAGATATCGTAACGAGTTGAAAGCGTGCAGAGTTATATATTTTCAAAAATACTATAAAAATCACACCGAATCGATTTATTACGCAATTCATGGATATTATAAAACTACAATGAGAAAAATATGATATTTGTCCCAAATCTGAAGTTTTTTACTAATATTTTTCGATCAACAAATGGCATGGTATTGTTAATTCAAGATAAATTGGAGATAATAAATGGTTACATCCGGGAGATAACATACATCCGCGAGATAAAATAATCACATAGAATACCATAACCCCAAGACATGCATAGAAGATCGATTTTAAAACATTTATCTTATTGATTTCATGGGAATTTGATCCAAGGAGGTTTAAATACATGTATATATATAAATACATGTATAACGTGACTGATTTAAACATTTTAAATAGAAGCATTAAGCATGCTTGTATAGTAAATCCTTCTGATATGGAGCTGGTACTAGTATTAAGATTGTGATTGGAGAATTTTGAAGTTGTGATTTTTGAAAACACAGCCATGGGTTTAGGTAGGTATTTCAGATATATTGTAAACCATGAAAAATAGAAAAGGTCGATAAGAGCCAAAGGGAGTGATAAGAGAGGAAAATCCTAATAAGCTGGGTCTTTCAACGTAATCGGGATTGGGATTTCCGGTCCATCCCAAACTTCTAGTTCCCATAAGCTGGCGCTATGAATCGATGTGGTGATCAATTTTCTGTTTCTAGATATGCCGAGTTTTAAGCTTTCAGATAGCAGAATCTTTCCAAACTGATTGTCTTTCTAACATTACGTACAGTAGTGATCTTCAAGATGCTAGGGTTGTTCAAAACATAATTTGATTATACAAATCTAAATAAAAATCATTGTGCAATCGATATAATTTGTAACAAGTTGATGGAATTATATTCAATTGAAAAAAAACAACAAAACAAAACGAAAAGTAGACTTAGCTATTTGAACATTTGTACCTTCTCTAAGACCACAGTTGATTATTGAATTAAAAGTCTTGATCAGCACTGATTTAGAGGTTTGGGTACCTCTGTTGGGTAAAACTGCCACCCTCCGAACATTCCGCTGAAGACTTGTGTCACTGTAGGGTTTCTATATTAACTTACTTCCAAGGAGATGCGCTTGTTTTATCTCAAGAACTTCGGGAAATAATAATATTGATATCCCTATGAACTTGGGGAAAGGATTCGGGTTTCGAAGTAAAAAAATAATAATGTCACACACACACACGCACACACACACACGTCATTGCATAGTATATAACTGATAAAAAGATGTAAATGTGTGTGGTACCATGGAATGCAGAATAGTTCAGGACTGGTACCACGCTGTTACGGATAATCTTTCACTCCGGGTGTAATACACCCACATTAACTTAAAGTCACTACTACTACCACCACTACTCCCTACAACTACGTCTAAAGACTACTTGATGTCTCAATTTACAGACGAGAATTACAATTTGTATTTAAATCATTTAAAGTCAGTCACGTGAACATATTTTATTTAATTGTGTCAATTAGTTTGTTTTGAATTTGTATGATTTTTGAAATTCTAAAGACATGTCCTTATAAAAGGGTAAGAATTTTAACTACTTAAACACAAGTTACTTTAAATAAATGTCTATTTTTAATATACATAGGCTATATAATATTAGTATTGTCCTAGCCTGTTTGTCTCCGTATAAATGCAGGTTAAGCTACTTCCGACTAAAACCTTTTCTTGGTAAAGACAAAATGACTACCATACATAATAATAATAATAATAATCATAATAATAGTAATCATAATAATTATAATTTTTATTTGAAGTGCAACCCGATTTACCGGTATAATTATATAATTTCTAGTAATATTACAAATGAAAAGTATTATTGTATCGGCCAGCTTAAGTAGGCTTACGATGCACTACCTCCAATGTTCCTATTTAGAGCGAGAACTATTACGTTTAATTAGAGAATTTATTTTAAGAAAAGTTTGCCACGTGCTTAATTTTTGAAGAAGAAAGACACGGTATATTCTTCACAAGGTCCTCATCAGGTAAAGCAATATCAATATCCAATTTAGCGATGAAATCAATCCGTAATTCGTTATAATTGCTGCAGTATAAAATAAAATGTTTCTCGTCCTCAATTGATTTAGTGCCACAGAACTTACAATGTCTATTGTCCATTGGTATGTTTCTATATCGCCCTTTCTCCAGTTCGAGAGGGAATGTTCCGGTTCGCATGCGCGCGATAACTGAAAGCTGTTTTCGTGATATACTCTCTGTACATATTGTCCCGTATTATAATCGAACTTGATGTCTTTATAGATTCGTAACTTTGACATTTCCTGTACGTCTGATTTCCAATTCTCAATATGTTGTTTTTCCAATGTTTCTTTGGTTTTATTCAATATTTGGTGTCTTAATCGTCCAATAAAAGGTTTCTGTACAATATCCGAAAGACCGCACTGGTTTAAAACTTTTTTACACTGTTTGCCCAAGTGTTTTTATATGTTATAGATAGTTTACGGTACCAATCTAAAACCTTTTTCGTTATTCTATTATTTGGTATATCCATTATTCTGTAGTACAGTTTTGTCATATTTAACGTATAGCTTATATGTGCTGGAAACCATCCTAGATCACCAGTTATTGCGGGAATGGGAGTACTTTTCCCTACTCGTAAAAACAACTGTACACGATCATTCCAGAACGGTTTTCCAGTGTGACGTTTCCTTTTGCTGGGCTTTCCGATATCTTTGTATTTAAAATTAGTATCCATTTTGTTGTGTAAGGCGTCTATTAGAGTTTCGTATAACGAGTTAAGTCTATGTTCTATTTGTCTCTTATCCAATAGACCATCTATAACAGATTCTATTGCTCTTCTACATTTATCACTCTTGAACAAATCGGGTGGAATATCGGAAACAATGTACTTGGTGAAAGGGTTTTTGTACTTTCCGACGTTGCAAAATCTTTAGAGTATTCACAGTTAATTTTGTCATAGTCAGAAAGTTTTACTTCACACCTTAATAACGAATGATCTGTTTTTCTACACTTTGATGTCAAACTGATATCGAACTTGACCATACATTGTACTTCTATGTCGGTGTATACAGGTATCTTGTAGAGGCTGTCCCCATCTTTATTACTTAACTACATGTAACAGGTGACAAGAAATCTCGTAAATGTAAACAAAGCATTGCATATATCAAATTGTTAACTAAAATTATATCTACACTAATTCCTCTGACCGGTTGGTCAGTGTTCTAATATGGTAATTATGAGCTTGGAGCATGCGCACGGATGTACGGAAAAGCCTAGAATCGAAAGTGAAACATGACAGATTGCATTAATTGTCCTTCATTAATATCCAGATGTATTTGAAATGGTGTTTTTTGTCTCTTACTAAGTCACAAATGACAAATTCAACGAAGTTCTGTGTTTCATTTATCGTATTTCAACATTTTGAAATATGTGTTTAAATGACCCGGGTTTTGATGACGTAACCATGTTCTAATATTAGATCTCAAATGCTGCATCTCGCTGGGTAAATACTGTAATTTCTGTATTTACTCTAGCTTAAATTATCTTTATCGTTGAACCAAATGTAACATTGTTCATTAGGAACATCATTTATTAGATTAACACCGTTTTAATTTTTTCTTTGGAAAACTTAATGCAGCTTTAAGAAACATTCTCTCGTATGGTCTTTGGAAATCTCTTTTCAATGTTTTAACTTGTTCTTTACTTACTGATTTAGCTGTTAAATATTATAACGTTGCAATTTATAAGGAATCTGTATGATGGAAAGGTTGTTTTGGCAAATTTCAAGGTCGCTAACGATTGTTTCCACAGTCATATTTCTGGCAGGTTTGAATAACAGCTATGTTTTATCACGTGTGTCGATATTTCGTTAAAATGTCAGACAATTCACCGATAATATCATTCATTCATTCATTCATTCATTCATTCAATAAATCATCCCTTTATTCGTTCGTTATTTCGTTAAGGCTTATCAAAAACGTTTCCCTTCCCATTTTTTTTATATCAACATAATAAATATATACCTGAAAAGGTGAAAATTCCATGATGGGTGTTGAGCATTAGACTAAAAGGTTAATTAGTTAATTAGTGAGAGAAATTATCAGTAATTAGATAAAAATCATTTTAACACGTAAGTAATGACGGTTTGGTTATCGTGGTTTGACGAGTGCTGTGTACTCTAAGAGTATAGAGATGTATTGTTCAGTATTGTTTAGTGTGATATTTATACTACTAGTATATGTTATATCATTTATTTATATATGGCCAATAAGATACTGTCTATATCATTCTGATACAATATATAGCAGATATTCATACAGTGATACAATCTATCACTGCTTTGTTAAAACAAACCCCCATATATCACGACTTTATACAAATGTTTTAAACACTATGTATCACGATCTGACGCTACAAAAGACTGTTTTATTGGTGAAATACTTCGATGACATCGACATTTTTTGTTGTCATTGCAGACTAATAAGTTAGTTTCTTGCCAGCTGTAATAATTTCAACAAAGCTTCTAAAATGATACTACAATTGAAACGTGAAATTATTCATATAACAGAAACATTGTATGCAACAGCATGTTATAATATATCATAACGATTTCGTGATCAATTAAAAAAAATCAAGGGATGAAAAACGTGGAATGGTGACGATTGACATCAATGCCAGTATTTCCCTGACTCAGTCAATGCATCATTTTTATGATTTATTCCAGAGGAAATATTGTATATACATTAAAAACATTCTGAACACAAGTGGTTTCTTTTTGGTGTTCAAAACAATGATCTGAACACCAGTGGTTTCATTTTGGTGTTCAAACAATGATTCTGAACACCAGTGGTTTCCATTTTGGTGTTTGAACAATGATTCTGAAACACTAGTGGTTTCATTTTGGTGTTCAACAATGATTCTGAACCTAGTGGTTTCATTTTGGTGTTCAAACAATGATTCTGAACACCAGTGGTTTCATTTTGGTGTTCAAACAATGATTCTGCAATTCTGAACACCAGGGTTTCTTTTGTGTTTGAACAATGATTTTGAAACCTCGTGGTGTTCATTTGGTGTTCAAACAATGATTCTGAACACTATGTGTTTCATTGTGCGTGTTCAAACAAGATTTGAACACCAGTGGTTTTATTTTGGTGCAAACATATGATTTTGAATACCAATGGTTCGTTTTGGTGTTCAAAACAAGATTCTGAACGCCTGGCGGATTACACTTTCGTGCGCTTCAAACAGTGATTTTGAACATCAAAAATTCATTTTGGTTTCAGCAGGTGAGAATGAACATCAATGGTTTCATTTGATTTAAGACATTGATTCTGACAGCAATGGTTTTCAATTTGGTACTCAAACATTTATTCTGAATAACACACGTTTTATTTTTATGTGCAAGCATTGAACTTCTAATCATCAATGGTTTCATTTTCGTGTCAAGCTTTGGTTCTGAAAATCAGTGGTTTCATTTTGGTGTTTAAGCATAGGTTCTGTTCATTATTGGTCTCAATTTTGCGCTCAAGTATTGATACAACATGATTTTGTTGCACAGTTGTAAAATCTGTATTTCAAAAATCGTTGTTAAATGTACTTTTCCTTTACAGCTGTGGCAGCACTGAGTACAATTGCATTTATATGTTATACAAAGCTGATTTGGCATACATCATATAACTTGAAATAGCTCAATTTTACATGCTTAACGACAAACAGATAATTGTCATAGGATCGCTGATTCCTGATCACGGATCGCTAAATTCTGATCAATCGATTCCTTAACTGTTCGATCTCAATGTTATATTTTTGTAAATATAACAATAAAGGGGATCTTAGTCGAGATCTTTACGATTTAAAACATTACAAATAAGTATTTGTTAAATGTCGTCAGTGTGGATGGACACGAATACACTAATTTTGTCTAATAATCGTCTAGATGTTTAGATATGTGTAACAATCTATTTTGAATAAATATCTGTATTGTTATTTTCCAAAACATTTGACCCAATATTTCAAATAATTAGTTACTTTTTGTATATTAAAACACTCACTCAGTTTAAATCAGCCTTATTTACAACCCTACTGTGTTACTATAGTTGTAAGTTAATACTCTTTACACATTCGAGGAGGTGTTAGGTCCACTTCTTACTTATTTAAAATCATGACAAACGAACGAAAAAGTAAGTATAGATTTCACTCTAATTTTTTATTTACAGCATTTAAATTATTTCGTAACAAATTGAATATTTTAAATTCAGGTGTATTTACAAATTTGGTTTTCATTTAGTTGTCATGGAAAAATTAAATCTGTCCCCTTGCTTGATGTGCTGTATGATCAATCAATATTTTAGGCTTCATTATAATAAAGAAAATAGCACGTGACACATGTTTTACAAAGAGTCATAAAGATCTTCATTCTTCCAGATTTTTGTGGATACTACCCACCAATTTAAATGACAACAATTATGTGTAAAATTATGTTTAATTGTAAAAAATAGCAAATTTATATAATAAAATTATGGGGTTTTTCGAACCCCAAAAAAGGTTGGACGCCAGAAGTATTTTTTGTGATTAATAAACCCATTTATCATATCAAAGTATTATCGGTTTTTGAAAGACATAAGATTGTAGCTGGAAAACATGTACTTGACAAAAGTCAATGTAACCAACAAAAAGCGACACGAAACAAGAAAACAATAATAAGAATAGATAAACCTTGAACGAGAGACATCTACATATAATGATGACAGTTTGGTTGGTCTATAAATATTTAAGGACCACGATCATCACGCTAGGTTACACCCGTGGTCTGCAAACATACAAGAAAGCCGCAATATTTTTTACAAGAGTCCTATCTTCACACAGTAGACAATAGTACAGTTGTATATAGTTTTAAAATATCGTCTCTTTCTTCTAGTATTTAAAAATTACATTTGTAATTTCTATTTTGAAGGATATATTTAATTAAACGTGTTATGTATTTGGACTAAACACATATTTTTATAATGTATATAATTGCTAAATAATTATGTACAATGAAAATAAATTATATTTATAAAATCAGAACAAAATACAAGTACATGTATAACTCCATTTAGATATTGTTGCTTATATAACTGTAAGGGCTGGTAACCAACGATAGGTTAGGTACCATTACGTCGCTTCTATGCTTCCTTAACAACTCCATCTCAAAATGAATTAAATAATTTAATTTCTGTTGTTTATTTTTCGTTTTTATTCATTTATTTATATATGGACCAATGTGCTGTGTTTTCAAGAGAGCCAAGCTAATTTATACTTTTACAGTTTTTCAGAGTGGTAGACCAATAAGTACTTTATTTTCTTTATTACAGAAGGTCAAACTGATATGTCATTATTTTCTGTATTTCAGGGAGTCGAGTCGACCTGATTTATTTTCTGTATTTCAGAGAGTCGAGTCGACCTGATTTATTTCTGTATTTCAGAGTCAAACCGATGTCATTATTTTCTGTATTTCAGGGAGTCGAGTCGAACTGATTTATTTTCTGTATTTCAGGGAGTCGAGTCGACATGATTTATTTCTGTATTTCAGAGTCAAACCGATGTCATTATTTTCTGTATTTCAGGGAGTCGTATCGACCTGATTTATTTCTGTATTTCAGAGTCAAACCGATGTCATTATTTTCTGTATTTCAGGGAGTCGAGTCGACCTTATTTATTTCTGTTTTTCAGAGTCAAACCGATGTCATTATTTCCTGTATTTCAGGGAGTCGAGTCGACCTAATTAATATTCTGTATTTCAGAGTCAAACTGATATGTCATTATTTTTTGTATTTCAGGGAGTCGAGTCGACCTGATTTATTTTCTGTTTTTCAGAGTCAAACTGATATGTCATTATTTTTTGTATTTCAGGGAGTCGAGTCGACCTGATTTATTTTCTGTATTTCAGAGTCAAACCGATGTCATTATTTTCTGTATTTCAGGGAGTCGAGTCGACCTTATTTATTTCTGTTTTTCAGAGTCAAACCGATGTCATTATTTTCTGTATTTCAGTGAGTCGAGTCGACCTAATTAATTTTCTGTATTTCAGAGTCAAACTGATATGTCATTATTTTTTGTATTTCAGGGAGTCGAGTCGACCTGATTTATTTTCTGTTTTTCAGAGTCAGACTGATATTGACATTATTTTCTGTATTTCAGAGAGCCAGACTAAGGGCTCGTCGTATGATTGGCAAGCTAACAAATCTCTTGGCGAATGTAACAAATACATGTTAACCAATCAAATTGGCTGTGACGTCGGGTTCTTGGTTGGCGATGATTCTGAAGTGGTATTTGCACATAAATTTATACTGATAAGCCGAAGTTGCGTATTTTATGCAATGTTGCACGGATTGATGGCAGAACAGACGGACAAATATATAACAGTTCCTGATATAGAGAAAGAAACATTCAAACTAATGTTAGAGTACGTAATGGTATCATTATGATCCTTTTGAATAGGAATGAAAATTTGAAGTTAATTATATCAATGAAAGAAAAAAAGAATTAAACTAATGTTATTTTACGCCCCAGTCAAGATTCATTCACTTATATCGATAAAGTCAGATCAGGAATGGTGCAGAAAACCTACGGCAAGCGAAATGACTAATTTTCTCAAATTAGAATCTACCTGAGTGGGATTTGAACCGAGGCAGTTAAAGACACTGTGACCCGTTAATGTTTACGCACACTTTGGACCACTTGGCTATCGAGGCCTCAAAAATTCGAAATAACTAAAGCAACGAAGAACATATAAAAGTGCGGAGTAAAAACGAAACGCAAGATAAAATATATTGTGTGTGTTTTGTGTTACATAAATTAAGAAAAGTGAGTAAGTAAGCAAGCAAAGCAAGTAAGTAAGAATAGGGACAAAGAGAAACTATAGTAAGAAAGAACAAAAATCAAATTAAAATTACTGAAAATAGAAATGTGTTTTTTTCTTCAGGTATATGTATTGTGAAGACACAAAGATTGAAATGAAGAACGCATTACCTCTTTTATACGCAGCACGGAAATATTGTATTCCTGGCCTGGCTGAAAAATGCGTGCGATGTATGGAACATGGAATCACGACAGAGAATGTGTGCAGCATGTTGTTACAAGCTCATAAATTTGACGAAATTCATTTAAAAAAGAGATGTATTGACCATATATTACATCAACCAAAAGACGTGTTAAGATCATCTAGTTTTTGCGACCTTCCAGAATCGTGTGTGAAAGAAATTTTAAATTCTAACGATTTGGACGCAAAAGAAGAGGTTATATTTGAAGCAGCGTTGAGATGGTCTGAGATGGAATGCATGAGGCACGAAGTTTTAGTGTCAGCCAAAAATCAAAGGAAGGCACTCGGAGGTATTCTGTATTGTGTCAGGTTCCCGGTCATGGAACCGAGCGTGTTTGATAAACTCGTACCTAAATGTGAAATTTTAAGTCAAGAAGAAACTGATGCAATCAAAGACTATTACTCTGGTAAGAATAAAAATATTCAGCGCTTTACAACCACCGTAAGAGCACGTGGAAGCAATCAGACATTACATTGGAGATTCGGTCCTGTGAGTTGCATTCGAAATGATGAAACTGCAATATCGTTTTCGACTTCAAAAGCGGTGTTGGTAGAGGGTGTCCAAATAGACGGAAGTGATTACGAGGAAGAGTTATACGAGGCAAATTTATCAATATTTGACATTTCCAATAAAGAGTTAGCTCGAACAAAAACAAAAATTTCGATTAAAAAGAAACAGCCCATTTTTAAAGTTATTTTTCCAGCAGCTCCTAAAATTGAAAAAGGTTATAAATACACCGTGATCTTAAAAATTCAGGGATCTCATGGATATTACGGAGCCAGTGGAAAATCCTGTCTGTCTCTACATAGTGCTACTCCGACATGCGTGAATCCAGAGGATGATTTTAACAAAGTGGCCTTCCCGTAAAGACACAGTACCCGCCATATTGATCAAACCATACTCTCCTTGTACATAATTTTAAATTTCCTCAGGGACTGACTAGAAGCAAAACATAACATCGTTATTCAAATATCCTTCCCCTAACACTGAGGAAATTTGGCGTTATACTTTCTGTACTAGATGTGAGAGATATGGTTTAGCAGACCCAGGGATATGTTGAGTAATTTTGGCGTTATACTTTCTGTACTAGATGTGAGAGATATGGTTAAGCAGACCCAGGGATATGTTGAGGAATTTTGGCGTTATAATTTCTGTACTAGATGTAAGAGATATGGTTTAGCAGACCCAGGGATATGTTGAGGAATTTTGGCGTTGTACTCTCTGTTCTGGATGTGAGAGATATGGTTTAGCAGACCCAGGGATATGTTGAAGAATTTTGGCGTTATAATTTCTGTACTAGATGTGAGAGATATGGTTTAGCAGACCCAGGGATATGTTGAGGAATTTTGGCGTTGTACTCTCTGTTCTAGATGTGAGAGATATGGTTTAGCAGACCCAGGGATATGTTGAGGAATTTTGGCGTTGTACTCTCTGTTCTAGATGTGAGAGATATGGTTTAGCAGACCCAGGGATATGTTGAGGAATTTTGGCGTTGTACTCTCTGTTCTAGATGTGAGAGGTATGGTTTAGCTGACCATAGTTTTATTCTTGTTGCATTTGTGGGATTTTTCAGCTGAAGAGGCATTATGATAAAAGTGTATCAATACATTTGACTGTTATTGCAAAGATTCCATTACAGTATGAAGATAGTAATGCGTAAAAATGCGGCACTGGTTGGTTTCACGCAAAGGCATTTCCATTATAATTGCGCATAGTTGAATGTTGGTTGTCTTCTGATATTTTCTAAATGTTTTATTCCATATTTATATATTGATTAGCGCATATCAAAACATGTATTCATTTTACTCCAAAAATGTTAGTAGTACGATGTTTTTTTTTCTTTCTTTCTTTCTTTCTTTCTTTTTTTTTTTTTTTTTTTTTTTTTTTTTTTTTTTTTTTTTTTTTTTTTTTTTTTTGGGGGGGGGGGGGGGGGGTGGGGGCGGGGCGTCTCTCACAAATCAAAATAAGTTTATCATGTGGAAATTCCAAATAATCATGATGACGCTCCTATAATATGTTCCAAATTTTGAAGCTTTATTACTTCAGCTTATCTCGTATAACAGTATCGAAGACCAATGCGAAGTCAATAATTGTATTATACGAAACATCGATAAATGAACAATTTATAAAATCGACTATTTCGACTGTGACGAAACTTAAAATGAAAGATGATATATACAAATTTTACTGAGTAAGTTCGAAAAACGTTTGTGTTAATTTCTTTTTAAATGTACATTATACAATAACTGGACATTTACGTTGTGCAATACTTTATTTCATGGTCGTATCGATGGTGATTCACGAAAAGCGTTATTGTCATGCACTTCCTAAATCTATCAATTCCAGATCCCAATAAACCATCCTCGTAATTCATTGTTATCATTTATCTTGGTCATGACTTTCAAGAGTGGCTTAATAATTGTGAATAAATTATTAACCATAAAAAAAGTAGAAATATTATGTAATTTTCACTATAGCAATTATAACAATAAGTGCAATTGTATGAGGAAATAGCATGATGTATAAATACTCGTTTGTTGAATAAAACATTTGATATTTCAGACCTAGTAAGTATCGTTATATGTTATATATGTAGACGTCCTGTATTCTGCCGTTTGCAATATCAGTAGATACAGTATTTTGTGGATTTTGTACGGGTGGACTAAAGCGTCATCTAATGGATCACGTTTCATCTAATGGATCACGTTGCCACTTACCTCCTCGACGTCGATTTTAAAGCGTCATCTAACGGATCACGTTGCCACTTACCTCCTCGACGTCGATTTTAAAGCGTCATCTAACGGATCACGTTGTCACTTACCGCCTCGACGTCGATTTTAAAGCGTCATCTAACGGATCACGTTGTCACTTACCGCCTCGACGTCGATTTTAAAGCGTCATCTAACGGATCACGTTGCCACTTACCGCCTCGACGTCGATTTTAAAGCGTCATCTAACGGATCACGTTGTCACTTACCGCCTCTACGTCGATTTTAAAGCGCCATCTAACGGATCACGTTGTCACTTACCGCCTCGACGTCGATTTTAAACACAAGGTTGCTTTGTTGTTGTTGTACCCCACACCAGCAATTTTTTAATTACTAATCGTGACGTTTCGATCTTTATTTATCTCAAAATTTTAATTTAACACAACTTGAGTTCATGTAGTGCGTGTGTACTCGAGGTGAGTGATGATGTTTAACGACCCAGTCAAGAATATTTCACTTATATCGAGACGTCGCCAGCTATAGGCGAAAGTGCAGAAATTTTGCCTATGCGTTGCGCTGATGGCATTATACAGCAGGGTTCTTAATCGTCCCATGCCTGCCATGATATGGGACCTCGTTTAATTTAAGTTCCAATCCGAAAGAACTGTGACTTTCATTTCGTAATGCCGAGTGCTTGGCGAAAGAACAGTCACTACCCACTTTCAAGTCTTGGGTCAGACCCGGCCGGGGTTCGAACCCACGGCCTTCCACTTACGGAGCGAGCACTCTACCAACTGAGCTACCGCAGTGGCACGTGTGTACTCGTATGCAAGTATTTGTTATCTGCATTGTACAAATGCACACTTATGAAACCTTTAAAGTGCTAGTTCACTCACATGCATTCTCGCAGATAAACATCCAAGACCATCTATTTTACTGGTAGCGAGCCAACGACAAATACAAACTTTTCTCACTTGCGGACCACCAGGATCGATCCCACAACGGTTAGACGCCTTTAGTTTGAAGGATAACGCCTAAAGTTGCCGTTCGGCCACCACGGTGCCCTAAAACAAACATTTTGTTTCATTGTACTTTTGCTACTTCATGAATTGTAGCTATTTATACATATATTGTGACTAGACCAAAGATATTTTTATGCTTATGGAATGTTAAATTTAAATAAGAAATATTGTGTTAGCGGAGTCCTAACAAGTTTCCGTATTTACCGCAATTGTCCATTGTAAGTTAGAAAATTGAAAACATGTCTCAGGTGAGCGTTAAGGCCCATGAGCCTCTTGTTTTGTTCATGTTATTGGTTGTTAGTTGTTCTGTTACTTAAATGCACTCACGAATACCTTTACCGCGATAGAAATTTATTACAGTAGTCATCTATGCGCTACCGTAATCATACTTACTTATTCAAATTACCGTTCATGATAATGTCAAAGTGTATGTCGAGTTTTTGTGCGTTCGATTGTACTGTAAAAATCACCATTCGATAATTATTTGAATCCTCCCCTCTTGAGAAACTGACAACCTGTCGATCATCAGATAACGAATATTTTAAGATTACATTTTATCGTCACATATGGTCACATGATAATGCGCGCAGTGTGTAAAAAGTCAAATTAGCAGCTAACTGGTCACGTGACTATCCAAAGTTTAGTATTATCATCTGAAGCTGATCGTCAGTCAGTTACTTGGGGTCACTCGTACTGGACAGTCTATCTAGAGATCTTCTTCCTGAATATTAAAAATTAACATCAAAATGGCAGCATTAGTTGGAAACTGGACATTTGCATCTGCAGAAAATTTAGAACAATATATGGAGGCGTCAGGTAATTTGTATTTTTCTAATTTTTAAAAAAAAAAAAAAAAAAAAAATTAGTCTGCATTCAAAAAAAAAAAAATCAAATTCAACTAATTTTATTATATGGTTTCCAAATACATGTGTAATTCTATACTAGTATATATTTGTTACACGTTTCCATGACATTTTGCAGTTTTAGTGAGATTCTTGGAAAAAAATATCCTAAAGTAAAAAAAAAAAGTTTGATTAATTTTCTTTTCAGAACATTAATTTGTGTGCGATCATCATTGTTAATTAATTTTTGTTGTAAAATAACTGAAAAAAAACATATTCTGTAGAAAACAAGGAAAATAAACAATAAATACTACATAGTATACATTTAATTAAGATTGCATTCTGCTAATTAGTGTGTCCTTGGTGGTCAGTTTACCGCCACTTAACAAAGAATTCGAGGTATGATTGCAGACTAGGGTATAATAATAATAATAATAATATTGACCTTTAGGATGTAGAACACAGATTATTTTTATTTTCTGGTGAAGGTAATGTCAGTGGCTTTAAATACGTCAATTAATTACAACAGGCATATAGTACAGGTTGCCCACGAGGAACATCTTAATATTCATTGCTGTATATCATAATTAACAAACTTAATGTATGAAATAAATTAATCTCTCTCTCTCTCTCTCTCTCTCTCTCTCTCTCTCTCTCTCTCTCTCTCTCTCTCTGTGTGTCTTTTGCTAAAACAAATCATTTGGAAACTGAGAAATTGATCAATGTTAGCAATGTTTCGGTATATAGCGTTATCAAAAAATTAGCTGGGGTTTGTATTTTACCGCATGGGTTCGAGTCCCTAATAGGGTGAACGGAATCGAATCTTACTTTCAAGGCGATCTACTTCATTTATACCGAGACATCATCAGCTGTAGATAGTATTAAAGTTTGAGACCTACAGCGTAGCCTTTGATCAAGCTCACAAAGATGACATGTTTTCATGCGTTACCGACCTTTTTTCTTTCATTCTTTTATTTTCTTTTTTCTTTTCTTTCTTTTTTTCTGTTTTCTTTTCTTTTTTTTTATAATATTCGTTGTTGGCAGTATTTCACAACTGACTTATTTAATCACTACATAAGTGATCTTACGAGATTCGTATAGATTAAAAAAAAAAAAAAAAAAAAAACAGAAGTGCGTTTGAACCATATTTTACTGCTTGCATCCGAACCCATGTCGAGTCAATTGTAGGATCATCGTTTTCCGTTTTTTTTCTCTTTTTGCAAGTCAATTTTATTTATTTGACAATACATCTTCGCTTACTTTGAGAGGTCACCAACCAACTTTGGAGTTACACCAACTTAAATTGGGAGGGAGCGCTGTGCAGAGAGAGAGAGAGAGAGAGAGAGAGAGAGAGAGAGAGAGAGAGAGAGAGAGAGAGAGAGAGAGAGAGATTAATTTCACTCTCCTCTTTCTTGTATGGAATGTGGGAGGAGTTCTATCTATAGAGGATGACCATACCTTTTAAGGTCAAAAGGTCGGTCATGTAATAGGGTCAGAAGGGTATATGACAGACAGGTATTGTCATGAAATTACATGATAACCCGAGTTTTATACATCCTGTACCAGCTTGGTCTCCGGCGCTGATAAGTCATTTATTTAACAATAATGTTAAAACCCACTCCTCAATCCTTATTAAACCACCTACTCTTCAATCGGAAAAACGGGCCCCTGATTAAACCACCCACTCCTCAATCGGAAAAACTGACCCCTGATTAAAACATAGGTCACACGTGTACAGTTAATTGCAAAAAAAAAAAAATAATAATAACAATAATAAATATAATAAAAAATTGAATGTACATGTATATTATAAATGTATGATTGCTGCAGGTGGGTCTAGTTTGTCTAGTTTCTGTACAAAATAACTTAAAGGTATAAATATTAATGTTCAAGTCGGTAATGATCTGCGTGGAGGATGAACTTCATAAAGACAGTGGTCACTTTGTTTATTTTATAAAACATATGGCCCCAATCAATTTGAAGAAACTTGTAGCGGATATACCCCCTCCCCGGTACCACATGTATAGATTTATACATGTTGTACATGCCGAGTATTGTATAGGAATACTGGAGCTATAATGATTAAATGTCAGGTTTGTCAATTAACAAGACGGAGTCATTAATTAAGTTATCAGTAAGAGTTATGACATGTAAAACATTTGATAAAAGCATCTCTGACGTGCTAACGAAATGTCATCTTATTTATACCTCAAAGATAATATATAGGCTTTGCCACTGGTTGTTGTCGGATTCCGCCCCCACCCCACCTCCTCTGAATTTCGTATTATCTTATATTTCATCAAATACATAGTGTATCATGTACCATTTTTGAATTTAATAAAAAATAATACATTTTAAAGTGGTTACATTACAATATTGTCTTTGTTGGCTTAACTGTGAATTGTGTAATTATAAAATAAATAAATACATTTTGTAAATAAATAAATAAATAAATAAATAAATAAATAAATAAATAAATAAATAAATAAAATTAAACAAAACAAAAATTGGAATCGTGAATTTTCAGTTTTTAAGGTTTTTTATATTTCACAAAATACATTTATAAGACAGTTTTTAACATTATAATTAAATAAATAAAATATCACAAATTCACAAAAACTCTAAAGCCCATGCATATCTAGCGCGATTATATAAAAGAACCTTTCCCATAATTTAAGCGATATGTTCGTTCTATTATGTTGGTCGTTTATACAATTGAAATCCATCTTGCTAAAATTGGAACTCAGTGGCCGAGTGGTCTAAAGCGTGTTTACAGATCACAGTGCCTCTCACTGCCTGGGTTCGAATCCTTATCGGACAAATCCTAGTGTGTAAGTTTGTCAGTTTGCTTGCCGAAGGTCAGTGGTTTATTTCGGGCACTCTAGCTTTCTCTACCATCCCAGAACTGACTGCCTAGGTACGAATCCCACCCGGGCAGACCCTAGTGCGAAAAAAGGTTGCCAGTTCCTTGCTGAAGGTTTTAGTTTTTTCGGGCATTCCGGTTTCCTCAGTCATCTCCGAACCGCCTTGATATAAGTAATAAAATCTTGACTGGGGCGTAAAAAACGCCATTTCATCTAACTAAAAAAAGTTCTCGGGAGTTCAAAAACTAGAATACTGGGGTAGTATAACATGTACAGATACATGTCACACAGATTAGATATGATATTATCACAGGGCCTGGTGACTCATAGTGGTTTGATGATGATTAAATACACGTATTTATTGTTCTTATCGTGAAAATTTATATTTATTGTTATACATGTAAATCTGAAGTAAATTGGCTTATTTATTGGTTTATTATGAATATTTAGAAATATTGAATTTAAACTTTGTATACTTACATGCTAGTAAACAGACTGTCAGACCTGTTATAATTGACAGCTGAAAACCATAGATAAAAGTTCAACTGTGAATTATAGAATTGTATACTAATGTACACGTGTATATAACTGTTTTTACAAAAAAAAAAAAAAAAAAAAAAAAAAAAAAAACCTCTCTCTCTCTCTCTCTCTCTCTCTCTCTCTAGAAGTGTATCTTGTACACATCATAATAGGGGAAACTTTCACATAAAGGCTACAACATGAAATTCTTTACAACACCATAAGAAGAGTTATCGTGAAAACGCGACGTTGTCAAGAATATCTGATCAATACTGCTGATACGACGTCGTAAGAAATATCTGATTACAACTGCGGAAACTTCGTCAAGAATATCTGGCCCCAGTTTCACAATTATTCACTCAAGTCAGTTTACACTCAACCCACATTTGGGAATATTTCAATGTCAGTTTTTAAGACATTACAAAGTTATGATTTAATATTTAATGTTATATTTAAATTGTTTAGTGTAGTTTTGTTGATCGAAACAAGACATTGTTTCATAAAACTTAGGTTTTTTAAAATATTGACTAGAAAAAAAAGGAATATTTGAGTTAACTATACACTCATTTGAGTGAATGATTGTAAAACTGGGGCCTGTTCAATACTGCGGATACGACGTCGTCGGAAATATCTAATTAAAACTGCGGAAACGAAGACGACGTCGAGAATATCTCAATAGTACTGTTGATACGACGTCGTCGAGAATATCTCAATAGTACTGTTGATACGACGTCCAATATCTCAATAGTACTGTTGATACGACGTCGTCGAGAATATCTCAATAGTACTGTTGATACGACGTCGTCGAGAATATCTCAATAGTACTGTTGATACTATGTCGTTAGAAATATCCCAATAATACTGCTGATTAGACCAAATTAACGGGCCTATTTTTGATGATATGGGGCCGTGGGACGTTGACGAAAGAAATACTTCGGTCTAACTGCTGATAAGACGTTTCACAAAATGCAACCAGTTGGTTACATGTATATTCCATGGGCAACAATTTTACGGGTTTTTTTTAAGATATACTCACGCTTAATTTCATGTACATGTATATATCTTATTTTTAGGTGTTCCTGAACAACTCCGGGAAGTAGCACGTAACAGCAAACCTTTAATGGAAATAACAAATTCCGGAGATTCCTGGACCATCAAAACAACAGTAGGAGACAAAGTCAAGGATACAACATTTACTATTGGTCAGGAATTCGAGTCTAAATCACTTATAGGAAGTCCTTTAAAGGTATGTCTGGAATTATATAGAGTTGTATTTTTATTATATAACGGTTACATTTGTACATACATACAGTTGTAAAAATAAAAAAAAGAGAAGATTCTAAAAAACAAAACCTTAGCTAATTATATACATTAAAAAGACTTAACATATCCGGTTTGATGAACAAAGAAAGAAAAGAAAATGAAAAACAACAACAACGACGACGACGACCGCAACGACGACGACGACAACCAGGCCTATAGCTAATAATGTAAAGTTAGGTTATTGTTGCAAAAAAAAAAAAAAAAATTAAAAAAAAAAAATAAAATAAATAAATAAATAAATAAATAAAATAAATAAATAAATAAATAAAATCGATTATGCATATATTGAGGCTCTCCTGAATATCTTTGTATGGTAAACTGCAAACAGGACAGTAATACTTCAAGGACATGCTTACCTCGACTGTCTTGCATGTATAAATGAGGTTAGGTATCTGTTTGCTCAAGCTTAGACGCCATCTAGCGTTTCAACAATGAACAGAATTGTTAGACAAAAATAAATATCATATATATACAAGTCTAGACGTTTTCCTTCTTAGTCATATATATATATATATATATATATATATATATATATATATATATATATATATATATATATATATATATATATATATATATATATAAATAATACAATTGGAAAAACCCAGTCAAGCCTGGTTTAAATAAACGAATAAATCCTCATTAATTATTTGACCAACAACACTGTGTTAGCTGTGACGCTAGATGGCGTTAAGCTACTGTTGTCACGCGTTATTACCTTATTTTAGACTGAAGTTGACAAATTGAATATGCTAATATCTTATTTAGGTTTATAAATGATTAAAATAACATGCTGAGTCAAATTTTAACAATATAATATTTTTAAAACTTTGTAGTGTATTGTGAAATTAGAGGGAGACAAAATGGTAGAAACACAAAAAGATGGAGACGCTGAAGTAATAATAACTAGAGAAGTCAATGGTACAGAATTAGTATCAGTGAGTATCTTTAACTGGATTTAAAAGTTAAACAAACTTAAGTTGAAATAACAATATTTGTAACGATATAAAAAATTAAAGAGAATGTCGATTGATTGTTTAATTGATTGTAGTTTTGGGTTATAGTCAAGAATATATCACAATGTCGGGACGTCACCAACTATAGATGAAGTGGCTTCATTAAAGGTTTATGATATGTTAAATCTTAGTTCTCATTTCCATTTCCGCACCTCATGTCATAACAGGGACGTAGATAACAATCAGTTATAATTTATAATCCAGACAAAAAAAAAAAAAAAAAAAAAAAAAAAATATATATATATATATATATATATATATATATATATATATATATATATATATATATATATATATAGCGCCAATATGACGCTTTAAATCTTGAAGGTCTGGCGGCATGCTACTCCACTATTTGGTTTCCAATATCAAAGAATGGACAAAATTTTTTTTATTTGCTGGTAAAATAAAACAATTGAACATTTTGGGACCTACCGAATAATGCACTGTGCAAAGAGCAAAAGTAGAGGAATTTATGTCATTTCTAGTATATGTAGCTTAATTTACAAAACTTTTTAAATAAAAGAAGTGTATTTAGTACTTTTACGATTTTAATGAGTAAATGGTATCGCCATGACGTAATAACATGCATACACTGTTTGCGATGTCAAAAACCAAATCTTTCAAGCAAAAAAAAAAAAAAAAAAAAAAAAAAAAAAAAAAAAAAAAACAAAAAAACAGACAACTGCCCAATCAAAATGATTGAAACAAAGAACTGATTTCAAATGATGAAACATGAGTAGATTTAAACATTTTTAATAAATTTTTTTCAGACCATGGAATTTAAAGGAACGGTAGCTACAGTACGCTTCAACAAGTCATCATGAATCCAACAGAAATCAATACCCAAATACTCATTTACATTATACCATGCATTTTGAAATAGACAGAATGACAGGATGTAAATATCAGTCAGCGTGATGGTGACGTTTCTGGTTGGTCAGGACTAGGAAGTTTAGACCCAAGAATTTGGTCCAGCAGAAAGTGGGCGTGGTTATGCTTTATGTGATGGACCAATGACGATTCATATACATGTATTTCATCTTGCATAATAAAACATTTGAAAATCATTCCATGTTTATCATTTATTTTACAAGGCAAGTCTGACTGTGGTAATGCCACTAAAGTGAAGCTACATAACTAAATTCAAATATTTATTATGACTAGTCTAAACAAATTTAGTAATCCATCCAAATAAAACAGATGCAAAACTTGGTTTAATTTTTAAACGGGTTTTACATCCAAGTCAAGAATATTTCACTTATATCGAGGCGTCACCATCTATATAGGTGAAGTGGCAGAAAGTTTGACCTTGCAGTGCGCTAAAGGCAATGAGTATGGAGGGATTCTTTGGCGTGCCACGATGCATCGATTTTTAAGGTACTCTTTCGAAGAGACACTGTGACTTTCATTTCTAAATGCCGAGTGCTTTGCGAAAAACAGCCACTACAATTTTCAAGTCATGGTCAGACCGCTTTGAACCCCAACCTCCCACATACGAAGCGAACACTACCTACCGAGCTACCGTAATGGTAAAACATACTGTTGCCAGAATATACCGATTTTTTTTAACGAAACGTGCTGGTCAACAGTTTAACCAAAACGTACACATACAATTACCAGTCAAAATCTACCTATATAAATAAATGAATAAATTTTAATGAGATAGTATCATAAAATAGTTTACCAAAATTAAGTCTGCCTCTATAACTTTAGGTCGTGTATTACATTTAAAATTGTATTTCATACAAATGGACTACAGAATTAATCACTTGAAGATTTAGTAAAAAGTGCAGTGGTAATCCTGGTAAAAAGAAATAGTTACTACATGTATAATAAAATACACCATCATTGCTGATCATGAAATCAATTTTGTTATAAGAATGCCAAAGGTTGGTGGTTTTCTATGGGTACTCCGATTTCCTCCACCATACTGAAAAGACAGCCTCAGACAGATAAAATTGTATCTCAAACTAGGGTGTTTTTTTACAATGAAAGTGATAAAGGCAAGGAATCCCTATAACAGTGGGCTTAATGCATTATAAGACTTGATGCTCATCTTAAGAATGAAAGAATAAAGACAACTGTCAGTAAAATAGATAATTTTATTATTTATCTAAAATCTTAAAACAATTTAATATTGAATTCTAAAATTTAAATAAAAGTATTTCATTTTACTTGTATTTAATATCATTTTACAATAACTTTTAAGTCAGAATTTAAAATTTAATATAATACTGCTCAACTGACAATTAATATATAAACTATTCACACCTGATATCAACCATCACCAAAAATCAACATAGACAAAGGTATCTTTGTAAATTGTGACAAAATATTGTTTTTCTTCTTCTTTTTTTTAAATCGCAAAATAAGGTAAAATTTCACATGACTATATCAGCTGACAGTTCTAGATATTGCCCTTCAATGATGTCTATGTCTACCAATATCTTATAGAAAGTTTCAACTTGGAACCCTCCTCCCTTCACACACACACACACACACACACACACACACACACACACACACACACACACATATGTTTGAAAGGGGTTTTAAGTGTTTCTGTCCCATGCTATCAATACCACATATATACTTATGTGAAATTTTCTGGAAAGAGATAATCTGTTTTCACAGAAAATATAACCTTAAAGTACAATGGAAATAATGGATTTGCATATTTTGTAATTTTGAATCAAGATTCTACAATGGTGAAAAAATAAACGTTAATACATTACAATAATTAATTAAATTTCTGCACACACAAAGACATACAAAACTTCCAATTTTGGAAATTATTTGTTACTTAAACAACTTATTCTAATCATAAGTCAATTAATGGATTTTACAAAATAATTTGTGTCCAAAATTGAAGAGCTGACATAATTTGAAAAACATAAATACATGGAGGACATATATACATTGACCTACCTGTAATTAGCAGGTACAAACATTTAAATGAACTTTCTGTAATTAGCAGGTACAAAGATTTAAATGAACTACCTATAATAAGCAGGTACAAACATTTAAATGAACTACCTATATTTAGCAGGTACGAACTTTTAAATGAACTACCTGTAATTACCAGGTACAAACATTTAATAATGTTATACATGCCAGTTAACAGATCTCTTCAAACTGATAGAACTATGTGTTAAACAAACCTTGCTTATGCTATTACAGACTCAATATTCATATTGACCTTTTCAGCAAAATGTGCCAAAAACAGCCTGATAATTACAAATATTGCAAACATACTTTAGACCATTAAATATCACATCAGTTTTAATTTTTTGGTCAAATTAAAGCAGAATTCCACAGAATTAGCAAACCTACATTAATTATGCTTACAGTAACCATAAGACTAAACATTTCTCATTTTGACATACTCCTGCTTACACCACTGAACATAAGAGTGGCAAATGCCACCAGACGGCTTGCAATCATTATTTGCTGGAGGTTGCTATGGGTACAATAGCATTTTTGTACATGTACAGAGGCCCGTTCAAGATAGACTATGCATGCTTTTGCATTGACTTTAAGCTGTTCAGGATTGATTGTTTGTGTGAGGGCACAGGGAGCGATGGCTATCACTATCGAAAGGTTGTTTGCATTTGATTCAAGATGGCATCCCTTGGACAAAGTTTATGAGAAATGGTATAAGATGATGACTTACTTTCAATGTGAGTACTTGTGTCCGTTCAATAAACATAAAAATTGTATTCATGTAACTTGAACATGCCTCAGGTGAGATAAAAGTAACACCCAAATTTTTTCTTTCACCAGGTGAGACAATAATTGTTCTATTTATTGTTCTATTTAGGGGCTTAAAGTATATAGTAAATATAAATAAGCCAAATTATCTAACCATCAAACCTAAGGTAAGTCATATCTTAATCTGGCAGTGATATCTGTCTAATTCTAAATTAGACAGGTTTCACTCTCCCATCACAACCGGCTTCATTTTTCTAAAACTGGCAAAATCATTCAGACTAGGTAAAATATATGGTAATATCACCAAAAAACTGGCTGACAATAATAGTTCAATCTCATAATAAATAAAATTTCTAATGATAAAATTCCACAAACACAGAATAAATGTATCATGGATTTGGAAGTTTTTCAAGAACACATAAAAAATCACAACACAAATGGTCATCCTAAGAATTAAGCCATGGATGTGCTTCTAAAGACTCTTTATTTCTGTCACCATAATCATAAAGAAGTTCCTCTCCGACTTTAATATCTTGAGAAGCTATTAAGATTAAAACTGGTTTGTCCTTGACTTCTATAAGTTTTGTATGACAATTCCCATTTTTACTATGGTTTAATAATCGCCCTAGTCTTCCACTTTCAGCTGTTGCATCAATACTGAAAAAATAAAAATAAATAATATATAATATGCCTCCGATGTCTCCTGATTATTTCTGGATAAAACTGTGTTTAAACACCAGCTATTCTGAGGGAAACTTTGGTGCAAGAAGTAATGCACTGAAGTCATATTTTATTTAACTATACAAAGATCTGATTGTAGGGATGAGAATACATGTAGATACATCGACTCTACATGTGTAACTAATTGTAGCTTTAATAGAAAGTTCAAGGCAGAGCCAAAAATATATTATACATGTATAATATACAAATGTATAATACATTATGCTTTTCAAAGGTCAATTAAAAGATGCTGAAAATCAAAACATTTTGATCTACTTTTGTCCCAGATCTGCTGCACTGTCACGTCATTTCAATCATTTTAAAATATTTCTATATACTTTGATAGTTACATCTGAAGAATGGAGACACTCAGTATTGCTAAGATTGAATCATGTCTTTCTACATGTCTTAATTAAAACTAAATCTCTAATAATTCGAGTAATCATTTTGTAATAAATAATTTGAAAACATGGATCAAAGATTAAAATGGACAGTTGCTAGTATGTTGAAAAAGTACTCCCTGGCATTCATCACTTTAAACTGGTTTTGCACTGGTAGTCAATTACAATTTTACACACATAAAACTAAATCCAAACATTCTGGACCACCTGATCGTAAGATAAATATACACCTACAAGGTAATCTCAAAATATACTGAAGTAATCACATAACTAAAAATATTTGTATGACATAGTAAATTAGGAAATTTTCTAACACAAAATGCGAAAAATTGCATCCATTTTCCCAGTGATTAGAGCCTGTATTCTGTCAATGATGACTCACAGAAAAACCCATTACATGTTTATGAAGATAATTCTTACCAATAATTTTTGTTTTTGAAGTTAAAATAATACATATAACAACCAAACTTTGGGTTCTTAGAATACTCCTTCTCTCTAGATTTGGCAGTAGTTAGATCTATGAGATCCCCAGCATATTCAACCACAAAATCTCCACGTGAAAATGCTTTTGTTGCAATTACACCACGACCTTTCATTTCCATATCCACAACCTGAAAAAGAAAAATGGTAGAAGAAATTATTCATCATTACCCTACATAAGTCATACCCCAATGATAACTGTCATTACAAATCTACCTGTCATGCTACACAGAATCAAAGATTTCATGATAAAAAAAAGTCTCATTCACACTAGCTGGAATTTTAGACTATCAGGCTAAAATGGTCCCCCAAAAAACTTCTAGCTATCGAACAATAATGAAGTTATTTCTTCCTTTTTATATTTATGCATATAACACATCTTTCCATTTTTTTAACTCAATAAAGGTCCCATTAAATACAAACAATACCACTGAATGAATTCTTACTATGCTGTATAACCATTAAACTTAATGAAGATTATTAAACAATACCTTAATTCCTTCCTCTATACTTTCCAATATTTTTCTTTCAAGATCACTCTGTATTTCTTTCTAAATAAAAATACAAAATTAATACATTTAAAAAAATAATAACTGGGATTTGTGAAAAAGAAACCCAACATAAACACACTTTCAAACAAAAATGTCAACAAATTATATAAAGCAAATACTCATTTGCTTACTAATGTTGCTGTTACAGATGAAGAATGTAGCAATTCATAGTTCAGGAGTTGTGGGTTCAAGATCCAACCTAGTTGTATGTTTTTTAAGCATGATATCTTATTTCACACCCAGCTGGTGGTACTAACAGACATGCTATCATTTTGTGACGGACTTGTCTGTCCTATTGTACTATCAGCCAGAAATGTCACTGAAATTTTAAATGGCCTAATCAAATTATAATATTGGATAGATTTGAGAAACTACTAATTCTTATTGGATAATAATCTGTTAAGCGGTAGTTCTTGATCTATTTATATGTATTCAAAGTATGGTTGTTCGAATAATCGAAGTTTTACTGTGTATGTATTTAAGTATATATATTTACCTGGATATCAGATTTACATCTTCTATTACTGCGACGGATTGGATAATAATCTGTTAGGAGGTAGTTCTTAGTATCTTCTACTTGTTGCTCACTGGGTTTTCTGTAACAAATACATTTATACAAACATCATAATGACACAAGGAAATTTCTTTTGGCTCATTTTGTACTCTGGTAAATACTAGAAGATCTCATAAAAGCATTCTTAACATTGTGTTGATTATTTACATAACTAATCTGTTCATTAGAAATTCTGAATACACAATTTTTTGTTTGTATATTTATCCTTTCAATTTCCTACATACAATATACTTTTACTTTTACATGTGACGACTGGGCTTGATATGTGGTTAAGTAGCTCAGTTGGTAGTATTGGGAAGGTCCGAGGTTTGGGGTCCTATTTTGGCTCCTGCATTTTTCCCATTCCTGTTACAAAAGATACCTTACATATAGGATACCATAACTCTTGATGTTTTAACATTTATAATGTTCTAACATTACTAAATTTTACCATTTAAACAAAGAAATAAAAATTTTTTCAACATATTATACATGTTTAATTTGTTATCAAACTGCTGCTTCATTATCAAAAGAAACTAGCGAGTTACAAACTAACTTTTTTCTTGCAGGTTTTTGTCGTGTAGAATTTGCTGCACTTGTACTTTTTGCAGTGCGTCCTTTACTTCCTTTTTTCTGGTTAGTTTTACTGTCTGGGACCTTTGCTGTTTCACTTTTATCTAGTAATACCTGCAAAATGGAGTACAATAATTTTTTCTTTGAACATATTTTCGAATTATCACTTGTTGTATTTAATGAAGAACCACCCTCATATTGTAAATGTGAAACATCCGGCACAATGCCACAACATGACCTTGCCTATATAACCTCAGCACATTTTCCATGAAGGTTGAACTTTTCCACAAGGTATTTCTATGTAAACAGTGTTTAAATTAACATCAACTTTAAAATCTACAAGTCCTTACAGAATTTAGTTTAACAGGTGTCCAGTGAGGGCAGATTTAATGGTACTTGTGGTACTTACCTGTTTACAGTGTGGTGGATCACTAGACTGACTATCTGTATCACTTTTAACACTTTCTTCACCAGCTGTTGACTTGGATTTATCTTTTTGGGGTGAAGGTTCAGGTGTTAATAATATGAGTGAAGATTTTATAGTCTTATGTACATCTCCTATATCATTAGATACTGTGGTAATATCTTTATCTGAAATAAATGTGTATAATAAAGTTTGCAAATTCATAATTACATTGAAATTTACAACAAAACAAGACAAATTTCACACACTGAACTTAATCCAAAAGCCAACAATGTTTGAAAATTAAGAAAAACTAAAGATATCACTGTAATATATTATATAACCCAAAACCACTTTCATAATGTTCTTTAAAGCTTTAACAAAACTAACCACAAAAAAAGACATTCTATTTGAAGAACTATAAACTCCAGTGGTTCGTCAAGGTAAGACTTGTTCGACACAATGTAGGACTTTTCGTAGTGTAGAATAGTTGATTGGCTTAAATGGCTTGAAAAAATCATGGGAAGTTTGGTAAGTGAACAGGGAACCATTCTCACAGTAGGTTCTGTTGGATTCACACCCAAAAAGTTATCTCTGAAGTAAGCTGCAGATGCTGAAAGGCCAATACTCATTCAAGAGACGTGGTTGGTGGATTCATCCCGACCAAAGCCTCTAAAAAACTATGGCTGTGTTTTCAAAAGTTGGGTTGACAATAATATAACTTGAGGCATTTTACTTGAAAGGATCGATATTAAGACAAAGAAAAATTATAGATGAGATAGAGGTAAAAGTTTGTTCACCACTTTGAAAGACCGCTTTGTGTCAAGCTGCCCATTACTTCAATGAAGAAGGAAGATAAACATAACAATTAAATTTTACATGTATATACCATTTGAAGATAAATCTATTGATGTGTCCAGTTGTGTTTGTTTGGATTTTGGACTTGGTGGAAAATAATCTGTAATTTTTGACGGAGTTGTGTTGTTCACAGGTGTCTTATCTGTAATTTTTGACGGAGTTGTGTTGGTCACAAGCATCGTATTGTCTTCCTCTTTATTCATTCTGAAATATAAATGTTTTATTTAAATAAATACAAAGTACATCAGTTGTATCATGAACCATACAAACTTTTATCATTTCTAGTGAGTTTGAGGTCTTTTTGACTTCACTGAAGTTGCAGTTTTGGGTGAAAAATAAAGATCAGATGAGACATAATATTTCCTCAACTGCCTAAATATCATGATATGCTTCGTACATATTGGTACTGTTGTATAATCTGCTTGTCAATTATTGCTAGAGCCATGTGATCCTTATCAATGACCACATGTTTAGCAGCTCAGATAAATGCATTAATTTATAATATAGTCAGAACTAAATACATGTATTTAGTACTTGTGTATCTAGAAACAGCTAAATTTGTAATTCATATCAGAGACTTTACAAGGTTGGTAAAAGCACATCACCAGTCCATATTGATATCAGACTGGTTACCGAGATTTTAAGTATATGAAAACAGAATATTACATGATAAAACCAAAATTATATGCCATATTAGATGCTGACCATTATTTTCTAAAGCTCTCAGTTTGATGTGATATATAATATGGATGAATATCATCAACTATTTTCTATATATAGAAGATAAATAGAATCTGTGGTAGATAGAGGTATCCCACCAGAGTGGGCAGATTTTGTGTCTGGAATGAGGATAGAAGATAGATTTTTTTTTAAAATTCAAATACAGTCAACTCTCTTTACCAAAGCATATTCAGTTAACGGCAAAAAAAACATTGCTGGGAACAAATTTGTCATTAAGATTTTATTATACTTTATAATGGTCCTTTTTGGTTACCAGCTCCGGCAATGAAATGTCAGGCACGAATGTTTAAAATTTTAAAATATATTTCAATATGCAATATATTATAAAAAAGTTCAACAAACTAGTTGTGCTTCAATGTTGATATCTTATAAATATTTATAAAGTTGATTTAATAAGCTGATTAAGATATTTAGAAATATTAAGAAACATGAAAACAACTAAATGTATAAACACAATTCATAATGTAATGTATAAACCCCTGGATGCAACAAACTAGCCACTTCACTTTGAATAGAGGGACATAACTCTAACAAATGCCAAATTCATTACAATAGCAAATTTGATGACCATGGATACGGCTGTTGTATTCTTTTAGCTGCGAGTCAAACTGAACAGGAATTAATCCTGACACCCTATTAGACTGTCAAGTTACAATTAGTTATTGTTGTTGTAACATTTGTTGTTTTACATAATATCTGCAATTTTTTTTAGGTACTGGTATTTGCAAAGAGAGCAAGTTTATAAATCTCTATGTATCAATCTTAGAACAAGTATACATCAGATGTGCAAGTCCATATTATGACCTGTATTGTACAAGCATATTACTCGGGAAGACATAGTAAGGTGCTTACTCACGTCAGTATGCTGCTGACAAACATACCACTCCCCCAAGTCTATTATCCTGGATGAACCAGCTGAATGTTCTATTAATGTCCAGCACCAGGCGAGGAAGCCATATCTCAAATTTTAGTCTTATGTATGACCCAACCATGATTTGAACCTAAGACTCAAGCTCTAAAGAGAAAAAAATTGGGGCAAGTGTGACTATCTCAAGTTGTGAACTATCATAGTGTATCTGTAACAGGAGGGAGAAAAAATGCTGGGTCAGATTGGAGATCGAACCCGGGACCTCCCACACTAAAAGCAAGTGCTCTACCAATTGAGCTACCCAGACCGCTACATATCTAAATGAATTTATATAGGATCCAACATGTTGAATCTCAAGAAATGAGAAGAATACGGTGGTCTAGGTAGCCTAGCAGGTAAGGCTAGAGCCATTTCATTAATGCAAAGCCGTTTGGGTTTCAAGCTCTAGTCTAATTCTGTAGTTTCTTTTTTTCTCTGTAAAACACTTCTATGCCTAAAAATCAAATACCATTAATTGGGAAATTAATTGACAATAGACCTCAAAATACCACACGAATTTATATCACATTGTATTGCAATTTGTACTTTTTTACACTTCAGGTGTTCAACATTTTCAACTGGGAACAAGAACATATGAGTTAACAATTAAACAATACACTGTATATTATAATTAGCCTTGGATACGTGTACTTATTACAATGATGTAATTATTTAAAAGCATGTGGTCCTTGTACGTATGCTTACTCTCACTCCTCCCCCCCAGTCCATTTTGTTTTAGCTAACCCCGACTGTAGTATGAACCATTATCATTAGCCAGATAGACCTACTGAGATTTCATTATTGAACATCATAGTACTAGAATTTTTTTACCTGACTTGCAAACGTAAAATTTACAAACGGACAGTCACAATAACAAACACACAGAACCCCGCGAAATGGGACTATCCAAAATTCATCTTTTGTTGATATTTTCTGATTGGTCAATATTTATCTCGTTTTCACGAGATAAAAAATAATATACAAAAATTATTTCAAGTTATCAAAAACTATATTTATGATTAACATTTACTGCTATAAAATATGATTCTACATATTTTTTCAAAAAATCAATTTATTTTATTTTACGAAACCAAAAAATGACGTAGAATACGGAATTGTGGGTAATAGAACATGGTCGGTTAATCGCGATGATCAGTGTGCGAACGTCTCTCATAAGTTATGGCCAATGAAGAGAACGTAAGAAGAATATTGACTTATTTTCATGTCTGATTGACAGCATGTTAACTGAATATTTCAAAATTTAAGTCAAGATTCAATCGCATCCCTTTATAAAGATTAAAATAAGATTAATTTGGTCCACATGTTCTTCCTCTTTCTGATCTTGCTTTCATTTTGGCTATGACGTGATCTTTTGATGCAATCGAAAAAATGCCGTTGTTTACTTGAATGACACCCCATAAATTGTATTCAGAGTGATTTAACTTAGGACTTTATACATTATGACTAGAATTAATTTCGATAAACTTATTTAGAAGAAGTTTTTTGAAATGAAATTGGGGTATATAATTAGTTGCATTGCATTAAAATTGGTAGCATCTTCACGCTGAATTTTTTTCTAAAAAAAATTAATAATATATGATTAAAAATATTTGTTAAATCTAAAGTGCATCCCATTTAATCAATCAGTTAATAGTCTCATGTATATGCGATTGAAAGTTAAAAGATTCAAATAGATATAGTCTTTACATATTAGAATTTAAACTTCCTTGCAGATAATTTTTCTTTATGTATGTTATATGGTACAGGTTTGAGCCAACGTCTGAATTCAGTGATATTTTTTTTCTTAAAATGACTATTGAACACCAAAGTTGGTTTTGGACCTAAAGTAATTAATTCCAATTTTTTCATATACAAAACAATTATTTGTCAAACTCAAAGTTATTTATTTTTACCCAAATTATTGTCCAAATTTCCTCTGACCCTAACTCAATTTATGCCTGGTGAAAATGGGTACGATAAAAACCGTTTCAATATAAAAAACCAAGGATTTTCTTATACCAAGCACAGTTGGAAGCAGTACCATCTTGTTTTCCTTCATACTGAAAATATTAGTGGAACTGTAGAAAAATGGCTAACCTCATAGATGAATGATTTGTCTCAAAGTATTTGAATGGACTAGTTTTGCTAACTCAAGAGTTATTTTGTACCCCTACATAATATATACTATATTTTACCTGTGTAGTATATATTAGTGTATGTTTGAGTAGGGGTAGAAAATGAACTCTTTCCTGTTTTTGTTTTGCAGAGTGGTTTTACCGATATTTTATCAGCAGCTTTAGATGAATCTGGAATTACTGATGATTTTGGGAATGACTATGACCTTGACCCTGTACCCATTCCTCAACCACAACTGACTACAGTTCATAGTTATGGAGATTTACAACAAGCCAATACACAACCTGTAGGATTCCAAGTTCCTCAAGTTGTGGTAAGTGTTTTTAATTGAATTAGTGAAGCTCATCTGGCTTTTGGTTTATGTGGACTTAATAGTAAGTTGTAATATATGATGGAAGTTATAAATTTGATTCATGGTTGGGTTTTGATTTCAATCTATGGTGAACAAGACTTAAGAAGGTTGGTGTTGATTCTGTATTTGCCAAGCATTGAAAACTAGTGATCCTTATAATAATTATAGTAAACTGGGCAAGATAAAGATCCCTTATATGGAATATGAATGTTTTGCAATTTTACCAATTTCTGCATTTCATCAGTCTGAGATAATTTTCACTGATATTATTCACAATTGATAAACATAGGGAATCTATCACAGTAAAGAAGGTAATTTTTACAATTTCACATGATAATGTGACCGAGTTAGCATTACATTGACTCCGTGAGCAAGCACCTGTACAAAAAATTCCTGAGTGTGTTTTAGTTCATAATGGACCATAATACACACATACTTGAACTCAGGATTAATCTAGTTTTTGGGAGAAACTACTGTTTTACTGAAGAAAGAAAAAAATTATGGATGATCATTGCATTGGTAATTTGATATTTATTTTATGGGAACATGTGTAACATTTCTCTGGGAAGGAAATACCGATATTTGGTATTCAAGTAGGACTAGATTAAACTCTGGAATGTAGATTAATTCTCAGAAATTAATAAACTTGCTCTTGTTGTGAAAAGCTGAAAAATTGCTGTTAGACAAACAGTATTACAAGTAATCCCCCTTCTTCCTAAAAAAAATAAAGTAAGAGTTTGACATTTAAATCTTTAAGATAAATAATACAGCAATCTGGAAACAAACAACTTTGTGTTGTATGTAGATAGGATGTACATTTTGATAAAACTGGCATTAATTTTTTAAGTGTCATATTTTGTACAGTGCTACATAGGGTAATCAATCTCCACACTGTACATCTGAAAGTGCAAATGTCCAGGCCCCAGTTTCACAATCATTCCTGAACTAAGATTTTCCTTAACTTAAATCTGGCAAATTTTAAATCTTACTAATTTTGTTAATTGTTGAGATATTTAGTAATTTAAAGTGTCATTTTGAAGAACACTTCAAGATTGTAACATCTGTATTTAGTTTTATCAAAAATGTTTATTTGTAACTCAGATAGAGATTGCTAAAGTTTGCTAAATTTAAGTTAAGGAAATTCTTAGTTATGGAATGATTGTGAAACCAGGGCCAGAAATGCACTGACCATAAAACAACATTGTGGTGACATAGAAGAACTGTATTAAAAAAACTATCTTGTTCAATCGACAAGCATTTAGCCGAGTCTTATTTTAATGCACCAAAAACATCCATGAATAGTCAATATCAGTAATTCATTTAAAACAATGAAATTCATAGACAGTCATGAAAGCTGATAGTAATCACCATACAATCTTCCTATGAAGTTGCAGACAATTCTAGTCTAAATTTAATATTGATAATGTTACTGATGGGATTGATAATGTGACTGACTGGTGGGATTGATAATGTGACTGGTGGGATTGATAATGTGGCTGACTGGTTGGATTGATAATGTTAGTGATGGGATTGATAATGTGACTGACTGGTGGGATTGATAATGTGACTGGTGGGATTGATAATGTGACTGACTGGTTGGATTGATAATGTTACTGATGGGATTGATAATGTGACTGACTGGTTGGATTGATAATGTGACTGGTGGGATTGATAATGTGACTGACTGGTTGGATTGATAATGTGACTGGTGGGATTGATAATGTGACTGACTGGTTGGATTGATAATGTTACTGATGGGATTGATAATGTGACTGACTGGTGGGATTGATAATGTGACTGGTGGGATTGATAATGTGACTGACTGGTTGGATTGATAATGTTACTGATGGGATTGATAATGTGACTGACTGGTGGGATTGATAATGTGACTGACTGGTTGGATTGATAATGTGACTGACTGGTGGGATTGATAATGTGACTTGTGGGATTCTTGTCTGTGGTATTTCAGTGATAGATAGCTTTGATCAGTGTTGTATCAAAAGAGTGTTAATGTCATATCAGAAAAAATGTAATTCTGAAAATGAAATTAACAATTTAGACCTTTCATTTAAATTTTTATAAATTTTTTGTATCTATATTTTTCAGACACAAAACAATGCTATAGTAAATGGTAATGTTTCTGTAGTTAGAGGTGAACTCAGCAAAGATGTATTCTCTCAAGCATTGAAACAACTTGCATCATCAACTACATCTTCACCCATTGTTCAACCATCTAGTCAGCCTCAGGTAAGAGTCTGGTGAAAAAGTTAATTGAAATAACACTCCAGTAGTTGCTTTAGTATAAAAGAATCTCTACTGCCCAGCCTACAATAACTGGTAAATAGACTCAAACTTTATAAGGTTTTAGAGCATGTGAAATGTTACAACAGCTAAAAAGACTCATAAATTTGATAAAGTTTTAGAACATGTGAAATCTTATTTATTCATATCTAGAACTATCTGGCAAAGAAGGTCACTATTAAATGACACATATCATTGATTAACTGTTGGATATTTTAATTATTATAATAAATTATAAGTGATGTCTAAATTTATAGGTCTGCATTTTTAGCTTACAGTATTGAATGCATTTGTTTGTGAAAAGATAGATTTTTAACATGATTTTTGTAAGTGTGATCTAATCAATGCCAACACTTGGCATGGCACTGTACATATAAGTATATTTATTTTATATATTTATTAAATCAACATACTTCTACCCAAGTAGGTGTAACATTTATAATCAGTGTTCTATTTATGTTTATTTTGTCTGTCTCATTGCTTCATTCTTTTGTTTGGTGTTTTAGTTGCACTGACTAAAGTGGACAAACATTTTGTAATGACTATTTTATTTCATCTAGAGCATTTGGGATTTTTACTTTTATACTTAGATTCCATATGTATCTTGTAAAATTTTCTGAACAGTTAGATATTATGAGTTTGTTTTAATTTGTTTCTTAATAGTTTAAAAGAAATACAAGGGATTTTCGACGTCAAGTGAATATCAATGATTTTGCATTTTTTAGGTCACAGTTATCAACAGAGGGCAACTTAATGGACCTGCCACACTTAATAGATCAGCATCATCACCTGCCATCATACGTGTTCCAATGTCATCAGTTGGCTCTCCTCTTGCAAGACAAATAACATTACCCAATTCATCTTCATCAACACCAGGAACACGTCCTAGGATCATTAAAATCACTCGTGTTGCCCAGCCTGGTAAAGCACCACCACAAGGTGCAATAACTCTGTCTAATAGTACAATTGGTGGTAAAAAGATTATAATTACAGCATCATCATCTAGTGGATTGAATTCAGTACAGGGGAATACAGTGCAAGTGTTACAGTCCACAAATTCTGGAACTGTTAGATCTGGGTCTCCGTTACAAGTGATAAGTAGATCAGGACTTACTGGAGGAAAAGTGTTGTCAGCACCACCCGGTGGTAGTGTGTCATTACTACAAAGTAGTCAATCATTGTTAAAAGATAATTCTCTTTTAACACATTCAGCATCCTCGCCATCATTAGCACAGAGTGTTTTAAATGTCTCAAATGCTCACCACAGCACCACTCCACTTCATCGAGTACATTCTGATCTCAGTAATGGGGATATTAACAGTATTAAGACAACTGTGTCACATAAAGATTTATCTAGATTGTGGTCCAATGAAGACATTAAGTGGAAAAATATCAGCTCTGCCATACAGGTATATATAATGTTTTGTAATAAATATATTCTTGTCTTGTGTAATGTAGGGCCTTGGTGGTTAAGTGTACGGATCTTAGTCTGAAAAACGTTTGTCAATATGCATATTGAAATTCTTTGGTTTTCACCTGGTAGTTCAGTTTCCTCCACCATCTAAAAACTGACTTTCTTTATTTAAGTAAAAGAGTATTGACTGGGGTGTTAAAACCATTACTCTAATAATGTGAAATGTACTCTGTTGGTTTATTTCATATGGTTTAACCTATAAGTTAACCCATAGCATTTAAGCACTTGAATTAATTTAAGTTCTTAAAAAGGGGATAATTTTGAATTCCTTGTCGTAATTGAATTAAGAGATTAAAGAACTGTGTAAACCGAGCACTGTCTCATTAGGTTAATTAATAATCTCGAGTAGCACTCAACATTTCAGGAAAGTAGACTTATTGTTTCGTTCCACTCTATTACATTTATTGAAATCTGTAAAATGGCTTTAGCTTGTGTTTTGTTTACAATGACCTGGGTCACATGTCATTCTGAAAAAAATGTATTCGGGCGAAAGAATTTGAATTTTCCATAATTTTATACGTTTGAAAAAAATTTATTGTTCGAGCGAGCAGGGGTATTCAAGTTAACAAAGTTCGAGCCATCGAAGTTTAGTTACATACGATATTATAGGAAATTGGTTGGGACTGACAGGTGACTGAGTTATCTGGGGTATTCGAGGTAGCGTCGCTCGGGCGATCGAAGTTTTACTGTATCTGTTGTGTGTTTTGAGGTAACCATTACCTTGTTTAGTTTACTAGTCATCTTGATTTTTCTTTCTCTTTTCAAACAGAATCAAATTCCCAGACAGAGAAGTACATATGCTCTGCCGTCCATCATTGATGATCAAGAGGAAGAGGAAGTACAGGAGGAAGTTGAAGAATTAGGACATGCTGAAACTTACTCTGATTACATGCCTACAAAATGTTAGTCATAAATTTTATAGCTCAGCTTAACTGTGACCACTGCGGTAGCTCAGTTGGTAGAGTGCTCGCTCCGTAAGTGAGAGGTCTTTGGTTCAAACCCCGACCGAGTGTGACCCTAGACTTGAAAGTGCTAAGCGACTGTTCTTTTTGTCAAGCACTCGGCAATATGAAATTAAAGTCATAGTTCTCTTAGATGGGAACTTAAAATAAACAAGGTCCTATGTCACAGTAGGTATGGCATACATATGATAAAAAAAACTACTGTATAATACCATCAGTGTAACGTAGAGCGAAAATTTGTGCACTTTTGCCTTTAGCTAGCGACGTCTCGATATAAGTGAAATATTCTTGACTGGGATGTAAAACACCATTACTCAACTCAACTCATGATCAGCTTAACTTTGTATTTTGTTATTGTATTAGAACACATTGCCGAGTAAAAACAGGCGACAGTGGTAATTTGTAGCCAATGGAGAAATGCCTCGGAATTATGGCATGTCCTTGAGAAATACATACATAAACTGAGTTTCTGGTTTGAAAACAATGAAATTCTAGATTTTTAAAAATAATTATTTCAGGTTCATGTAAACTTGAAATGATGCAATCTGTTACTCTTCTCTATCTATCCCTTAAGATATTTCCTAAAGCATCCCATTACTGCTAAATCTTTTCAATATGCTTGTGGCAATGGGAAGTAACCCAGTGACTTGATGTACTTAACCTCTATCCACAAAACTATGAAAAATGAATGAAAACACAGCTCATGGTAATCAAGTCTGAATTAGGCTTCACTAGACAGAACTTGCTTCAGCAGGATTTCTAATAGAGCTGTAATCATGGGACAAATGTGTATCGCGATATATCGCCAATTAAATGGCGATATCGTCGCGATTTTTCCAGACTTTCTGAAAATACAGTACAGTAAAAAAAAAAATACGGTGTCTGCGCACCCAAATCTTTGTGGTTAGTAAAAATATACAATGTATACAATAATGTCATCGATCAGCAGTAAGATTTTATCATTTACATAATAATCATGACCAGTTCACGCGACTGTTTTCTGAAAGATTCGTAATCAAGATGATTTTATTACTGCATTTATGTGTGTTTTTGCTTTGTAAAATCAACAAAATTTCTATTAAACTGTGATCTGCGATATCGCGATTTTGACTTCATCACGATATCATCGTCTGTAAACTTTCGGCGATGACGATATATAATAACAGCTCTAATTTCTAACAGCCCATTTCTTTCTCAGTAAGTTAGTTAGTAATTTATATGTAAGTAGACCTATTTTTGCATTTAACAGTTTATTACTCCTCTACTATCATACAATTATTGTCTTTTCTTTGATTATTTTACAGTGAATATTGGTATAAAACATCCTGATCCTGTCGTAGAGACTAGTTCATTGTCCAGTGTAGAACCTCCAAATGTATATTACGAGTTATCTATCCCAGATAGCACCATTGAGTATGGGGATCTGTCTGCGTTACAGTTAGAGGCCATTGTATATGCCTCACAGAGGCACAACATTATACTGCCCAGTGGAGAGAGAGCTGGATTTTTAATAGGTAATGTTTTGATGATGTTGTGGTTCACTTTTCTTTTTGCTGATAAGATTTGGCTGATATCATAAGAAGTACTACATGGAACATTTGACTGTTAAGTATTGATTATTGAGATGTATTTTGTATACAGAAGGTTTTTGCTATTTTAGCGCATACATGTAAAATCATTTTATGACATAAACAACAAATAGAAAAATGGGGGTGAATGCTACAATAGATGTTGGTTTGTGATGTCACTTTTCACCCATTTCATTTCGTAAGTGATTCAAAACAGATCTCTTCTATAGGACAAGTGTATTCATACATTAAGTTACACGGTAATGTTTTTTTCCTAATCATTAGATTTTGTTTTTGTTAGGTGATGGTGCTGGTGTTGGTAAAGGAAGAACAGTAGCTGGAATTATTTATGAAAATTATCTTCATGGAAGAAAAAGAGCCTTATGGTATGTCTATTGTAATAAAAGAGCATGTGATTACATTTACACTTGGTGTAATATGAATCTATCCATGTTTTGGTATTTAGAATTATGTTTCCCAGTTCATTGAAAAAAAATTTGCAGATGCATGTATTTTTTATTTTATTTTTTTTGTCGAGCGAATGCCATTGCCAAAAAGCGAGACTTAGGTGTTACTTTTCCAGTGTCATAGGCGGTGGCCGCATGTCTAAATGTGAAAATTGATGTTAAAGTAATTTTTTTTACTTGATCAAAAACTAACCAGGCGAGAGAGACATTTAAATCCATGGATTTCTTGTTTTTTTGTTTTTGTTTATTTTTAAAAAAAAAAACAAAAACCTCTGAATAAATAGACTTGTTACTCTATAAATGTTTTAAGACAATTTGAAGCAAATTCTTTGATTTATAATGATTATAATTAATAACAATAATATTTGCTTTGTTATAGGTTGAGTGTGTCTAATGATTTACGCGTAGATGCGGAGAGAGATTTACGAGATATTGGTGCTGGTAGGATAGAGGTTCATCCTCTGAACAAGGTAAATCATGTTAAGTGTCTTCTGTCTAAATGTAAATGTAAATTATATTTATATGTGAATTTGTTGGATGTATATAATGTTTTTGTCCTTTATATGTTGGTTTTCTGTCATTTTATATTTTTAGCTTTAGTTTAAGCTTTGTTCTGAGATAGACAGCTGCTTCAGCACAAAAGCCTTGTAGAAAAGAGTCTCATAACTCATAAATTGTCTAATAACTGAAAACAAAAAATAACCATTGTATGATAATGTCTTAGAATCTAAACATTAAAATTAAATCAAATATTGATGTTTGGTTGGTTACATTTGGGGGAAAACACAATTAAAAAACAAAAAACATGCAGGTGGTTCAGACATGTAAATGTATAAACTTAATATACCCATATGAACCTCAAACTCAAGTTATCATTGCTTAGACACCCATATGTACCTCAAACTCAAGTAATCGCTGCTTAGACACCCATATGTACCTCAAACTCAAGTAATAATTGCTTAGGCACCCATATGTACCTCAAACTAGTACTCACTGCTTAGGCACCCATATGTACCTCAAACTCTAGTACTTCCTGCTGAGGCACCAATATGTACCTCAAACTCTAGTACTTCCTGCTGAGGCACCCATATGTACCTCAAACTCTAGTACTTCCTGCTTAGGCACCAATTTGTACCTCAAACTAGTACTCACTGCTTAGGCACCCATATGTACTTCAAACTCTAGTATTTCCTGCTTAGGCACCCATATGTACATCAAATTCAAGTAATCGATGCTTAGCCACCCATATGTACTTCAAACTAGTACTCACTGCTTAAGCAACTGTGTGTTCCTCAAACTCTAGTACTCACTGCTTAGGTTCAAATCCCTGTCGGGTCATATCCTAGTGTTAGAATGTTTATCAGTTCCCTTCCTGATGGTTTTCTCTGGGCACTAGAGTTTCCTCCACCATCCAAGAACTGCCCGCTTTGATATCATTGAAAGAATCTTAAAGTGTTCTTTGATAACAAACCACTTTGGTTTAATTATTTCAAATCATTTCATCATATTTAAGTGATAAATAATGTACATGTATGTTTTAATAATTACAAAAAAACAAGTTTATGATAAATCTTTATCTTGTTTTACAGTTTAAATACGCCAAAATTTCCTCAAAAGAAAACGGCAGTGTAAAGAAAGGTGTTGTATTTGCTACTTATCCGTCCTTAATTGGAGAAAGTCAGTCTGGAGGAAAATACCGTACACGATTAAAACAGCTCCTGAAATGGCTTGGCAAAGATTTTGATGGTGTTGTATCCTTTTGACATATTTAACGACAAATGATGTTTTGATGTTTGTGATTTTTAGACAATTTTTGTCATTGTTGTTTCAATTTTCTATTAACTTGATGTCGCTTTACATGTAAGTAATAAATTCACCATAAGTACCTTTAAATGATTTAATATTACCATTAATTCTCCTTCTGTAAGTATGATAATAATAACTTTTTTATTCTTCTTTATTATGTTAATTCTTGTCCCTTCCACTGATTCTACTGGCCATCTTTCTTTTGACTATTTTGATAGTCTATACAATTTTACCAAGACCTGTTGAAAATTTATAGAATTTCTTGTCTTTTTAAAGTATTACTAATACATAACAACTTTTTTGTATATATTTTTTTACATGAACTAAATTTACTGAACACCAACTGATTTACTTAACTATATGTAGATTGTTTTTGATGAATGTCATAAAGCTAAGAACTTGTGCCCAGTTGGCTCTGGGAAGCCAACAAAAACAGGAAAGACAGTGCTGGAGTTACAGAATCGCTTACCCAAAGCTAGAATTGTCTATGCTAGTGCTACAGGTATGTTATTGTTAAACAGAATCGCTTATCCAAAGCTAGAATTGTCTATGCTAGTGCTACATGTATGTTAAACAGAATCACTTACCCAAAGCTAGAATTGTCTATGCTAGTGCTACAGGTATGTTAGACAGAATCGCTTACCAAAGCTAGAATTGTCTATGCTAATGCTACAGGTATGTTAGACAGAATCGCTTACCAAAGCTAGAATTGTCTATGCTAGTGCTACAGGTATGATAAATAGAATCGCTTACCCAAAGCTAGAATTGTCTATGCTAGTGCTACAGGTATGTTAAACAGAATCGCTTACCCAAAGCTAGAATTGTCTATGCTAGTGCTACAGGTATGTTAAACAGAATTATTACCTAAAGCTAGAATTGTCTATGCTAGTGCTACAGGTATGTTAAACAGAATTATTACCTAAAGCTAGAATTGTCTATGCTAGTGCTACAGGTATGTTAAACAGAATTGCTTACCCAAAGCTAGAATTGTCTTATGCTAGTGCTACAGGTATGTTAAACAGAATTGCTTACCTAAAGCTAGAATTGTCTTATGCTAGTGCTACAGGTATGTTAAACAGAATTGCTTACCCAAAGCTAGAATTGTCTATGCTAGTGCTACAGGTATGTTAAACAGAATTGCTTACCCAAAGCTAGAATTGTCTATGCTAGTGCTACAGGTATGTTAAACAGAATTGCTTACCCAAAGCTAGAATTGTCTATGCTAGTGCTACAGGTATGTTACTGAAAATCTTGACAACCGTATGTAAAATATACATAAATAAAAGTTAGTTTGTTACTGATGCTTAGGATTTCAATTCTGTTCTATCTAGCTATCATTGTTGTCATTAGAATCTAGTAACCAATACATTTACAATTTTAGAGTCTGTTAATAACCCAGTTGTCTTTTGGTTAAATTGATCAAACAATTTTAAAACCAATGTTCCTCTTTCTTCTTTTGAGAATAGATAAAACAGGAAAACTTAACATTTAAATTGACACATTTGGACAATTTATTCAAATTTAAATTTCACAATTTTATCTTTGACATACATGTAGCAACTAAGAGATAGTGATTTGGAAGATTTTTTCTAAAATGATGATTAGATGTTTAAATTTAACATTTGTAATCCTTGGTTTACAGGTGCATCAGAACCTAGAAACATGGCCTATATGACAAGGTTGGGACTATGGGGACCAGGTACACCTTTTAAAGAATTCCAAGATTTTATTGTAGCTGTAGAGAAAAGGTATATTACATACAATACTTCATGTAATTTAGTTAACACTTTTGTGATAATTTGTACCTGTTAAAGGAAATAAAGCTAAATAAACAATGAGTTATTGAAGTTTGTATTTTCATTTGTGAGAAAAATTGACACAAACACAATTGTCTAGTTGTTCTTTAGATTTATTTCTGAACTTGTGTCAGCCCTATAACAATGAAATACAGTACATTAAACCCATAATTAAATGTCGCCAAATGTTTTGTCAAATTTTTGGTGTTATAAAGGAATTATGTGATAAACTTAAAAGAAAAAGACCAATGAAGTTTAAAATTCGATAGCAAAACAGAAGAGGAAGATGGCATAGTTAGAAGTATTATAACCAAATTTTACTGTTTGTTTATATATAAACCCTAAAATCAGCGCTCCAGAAATGCCGGCAGTGCGAAGCGACGATTTTAGAAAATCAGTAAAACAAGATTTTGAATGCCAATATTTGCGTCCTTGGTAACAACCCCCCCTCTCTCTCTCTCCTTCCCGACTGTTGCGCGATTTCGTCTGTGTTTGTAATTTCTTTTTTTTTAATTGTTTAATATTTGATAGTTTACCATTACAGGAAGCCTTTATTGATATGATTATCTATAACCTAATGTTTAATAAACATTTCAAGTCATCAACTGTATAAAGATCAGAGACACCTAGATGGTGGTCTTACGTCATTTCCGGTTGATTTTCTTTCTCGTGGTATCTATCTTCAATGATCAGAGCAACATCATATGATATTAAACTGTTTAAGTAGCTATAAATTATTAAGTAAAAAAATTCGGTTATTTAGAAGAATTCAATAAATTTATCACCTATCAGGACTGGTTAAAACAAAACAAAAAAAAAAAAAAAACTGTACTACTTTTGGTTTGTCATGTTCCGGCGAACCTCGTTACTATATTTATATAACACAAACATATTTGGTTAAATTTCTATTTTATTTGGTGTTAAAAGCTTCTTTCAAGTGAAATAAAAAAAGAAACGAAATTGAAGCCGGTCTTCAAACGGAAGTGATATTACAAAACACCCTCTCGTGATTCCCATGTTGGTATTTTTTTAAAGTAGTTTCCCCAGGTAAAGACACCGATATTACTCAATCATTTAACCATTCAAGCCATGTAACACGTGTCCTGGCTAACGATGCGTGTATATTGATCACATAATTACAGGTAATTAACGGATTAAGATAATTATCGATCTATTGGAGTATAAGCCCATAGTTCTGTTACGTGATTGATATTCATCTCAATTATTAAGGGTGCAGTAATAATTTATTTTTCGCCGGTTGGATGTTTTCACAACCGGCGTTTTTTCTTGCAAACCGGTGGTTTTTGCCGAAAAAGTGCCGTTTCTAGAGGCCTGCCTAAAATGTTTATAACTGTTCCATATTGTGATTTCAGTTTAAATATAATCTATTAAATTTTTTTCACCTTAAAGAGGTGTTGGTGCTATGGAGTTGGTTGCCATGGATATGAAGTTGAGAGGGATGTACATTGCCAGACAGTTGAGCTTTCATGGCGTTACATTCAGAATAGATGAAGTGTCACTTGCTGAAGATTTTGTTAAAGTTTATAATGACAGTGTTAAATTGGTACGTATCTCTTTAATGATGGTCACATTCCCATAATAAAATGTTCTTACTGTTTTAGTTCTTCACAAATTCATTGTCTGTGAAATGTTAATAATTTTCAGCTGTCATGAGTGAGAATAAATTTTAAATTTAGTGAAATATACATCTTCAGTCATTTCTGAATCAGGATGCCAGCTGTTTAGATTTAAGTTAGTCAATGGGTTCTATTTTTAGTGAATAATGTTTTGAAAGAAGTAAAGTTAGCATGTTTTTAGCTCACCTGAGCTGAAAGCTCAGATGAGCTATTGCTATCCATCTCCGTCCGTCGTGCGTAAACTTTTTACATTTTAATCTTCTCCTCCAAAACCACCGGGCCAAATTTAATGAAACTTGGTAACCATCATGCCTGGGTGAAGCCCTTTCAGATTTGCACAAATGAAGGAGTTATGTCCCCTTGGGGCCCCACAAGGGGGGAAATAGTAAAAAACTTTAAAAATCTTCTCCTCTGAATCTACAAGAGATATACCTTAGTTATTTCATTTATAACATCCTTAGGTCATCTATTTTCAGATTTGCACAAATGATAGCCAAGGGGCCCAAAATGGGGAAATTGTAAGGCACTGAGTGGAGAAATTGCTAGAAATTATATATTTGTCACTATATCTTCAAAACTATCAACTTTTTGTATAGGCATGTATATTAGAATATTGTAGGTATTGACATGACAATCATTTTGATGTATGGTTCAAGGTCATATGTTGAAAGTTCAAGGTCACAGCTGCAAAAGAAGACTTAAATTGCCAATTATCTTGAAAACTATTAACTTTTTGTATAGGCATGTATATTAGAATATTGTAGGTATTGCATCAACGATCATTTTGATATATGGTTCAAGGTCAAATGTTGAAAGGTCAAGGTCACAGCTGCAGAAGAAGACTTAAATTGCTAATAATCTTGAAAACTATTAACTTTTTGTATAGACATGTATATTAGACTATTGTAGGTATTGAAATGAAAAACATTTTGATATATGGTTCAAGGTCATGTTGAAAGGTCAAGGTCACAGATGCAAAAGAAGACTTAAATTGCTAATTATCTTGAAAACTATTACTTTTTTGTATAGGCATGTATATTTGAATATTGTAGGTATTGCAACAACGATTATTTTGATATATGGTTCAAGGTCAAATGTTGAAAGGTCAAGGTCACAGCTGCAGAAGAAGACTTAAATTGCTATTAATCTTGAAAACTATTAACTTTTTGTATAGGCATGTATATTAGACTATTGTAGGTATTGAAATGAGAAACATTTTGATATATGGTTCAAGGTCATTAGTTGAAAGGTCAAGGTCACAGCTGCAACAGAAGACTTAAATTGCTAATTATCTTGAAAACTATTAACTTTTTGTATAGGCATGTATATTCGACTATTGTAGGTATTGACATGACGATCATTTTGATATATGGTTTAAGGTCATAGGTTGAAAGTTCAAGGTCACAGCTGCAAAAGAAGACTGAACTTGCTAATTATCTTGAAAACTATTAACTTTTTGTATAGGTATATAGTAGAATATGGTAGGTTTTGCAACAGCGATCATTTTCATATATGGTTCAAGGTCATATATTGAAAGGTCAAGGTCACAGCTGCAAAAGAATACTTAAATTGCTAATTATCTTGAAAACTATCAACTTTTTGTATAGGCATGTATATTAAACTATTGTAGGTATTGACATGACGATTATTTTGATATATGGTTCAAGGTCATATGTTGAAAGGTCAAGTACAAGGCTGCAAAAGAAGACTTAAAATTGCTAATTATCTTGAAAACTATTAACTTTTTGTATAGGCATGTATATTAGAATATTGTAGGTATTGACATGACGGTCATTTTGATATAGGGTTCAAGGTTATATGTTGAAAGGTCAAGGTCATATCAACATAGGAATACTAAAATTATTAATTATCTTGAAAGCTATTAATTTCTTGCATAGGCATGTATATTAGAATATTGTAGGTATTGACATGACAATCATATATGGTTTGAAGTCATATATGTTCAAAGTCAAGGACATAGCTGCATAATTATACTGAAATTGATTAATGATTGCACTACAGTTACTTCATGCATATTATATAAGGTACTTATAAATGAAAAGTTAATGGATATATTTCTGATTAAGTTTTGTGGGAGTTCTTAACTTGAGAAAACTTTTAAAGTTTCTGTACTTAATATATTGTCTATTGCACTTTGCAAACAATATTAGACATATCTTCAGGTGAGCGTTAAGGCCCATGGGCCTCTTGTTTAGGAGACCTGTCAATTATTTTTACCTATCTTTGTGTAATTGGTCTTTTCTTTCAATCATTGTTATAATGATGGCAAATTTGTTTAATTGTTAGGCTGGAATATTCTAATTAAATCCATGTGGTTGTTTCATGCACAAATGGGACTTGTGTAAATGTTTTACATGTTATTCATTTACAGTGGGTCAAAGCCAGGGAGTACTTTCAGAAGGCAGCTGAGTTAATAGATGCTGAATCTCGCATGAAGAAAAGTATGTGGGGACAGTTCTGGTCAGCTCATCAGAGATTCTTTAAGTATCTGTGTATATCAGCTAAAGTGTTCCATTGTGTAAAAGTAGCCAGGGAAGCTGTCAAATGTGGAAAGGTAGTCACTCGACCATCTCTTCAGTAAACAAAAACGAACAAAATTGATCTTATGAGGCTAAAATGTGATTTAAAATCATGTTGCTTATTTTTGCATAAACAATGAAGGCAAAAAAATTAATAGAAATAGGTTAAATTTTTTAGCATTATTAGTCTAAAAATGAGTTTATTGTGAATATATTGATTATGCAGAAGCTAGCCCTAGATTGGCAAACTTACAGTCAAGGTTATTGAAATGGTTTAAATTAATGGAAATCAACAGCCACAGAGGGTTTTTATAACATCATTTCCCCATCCTTAGGTTTATGAATTAAGAATTTAGTTTTGATAAAAAAAATTATTGATTTTTGTATTTCAGTGTGTTGTTATAGGTTTACAGTCAACTGGAGAAGCTAGAACGCTGGAACAGCTAGAAGAAATGGGAGGAGAACTCAATGATTTTGTCTCTACGGCCAAGTATGTTCTGTTTTCACTTGGGATAGGATAAATGTTTTTGGGGCTTATATTGTAATCTAAGATGCAACTGGCTGTAGCCAAGGCTATTGAGCTTCTTAATATTTGAAAAAAGTTTTTGAAATTGGTGTTGTAAATATATCAATAAAGAACTTGTAACATTTAAAAAAAAAAAAAAAAAAACAACACTTGATGGGCATAGATGAAGTCTGGTAATTTAAAAGCTGAACTTTTGCAGAAAATACCTTGTTTTCTTTTGTTTGAAGTAGGAGAGGTAAATTTTGTATATGCCTTAATTGTTTCAAAATTAAAATGGTGTGAAATCTAGACTGTTTGGGAAATCAACAACATTCTACTGAAGTCAGAAGTAAAATGGTTCTAACTTGTCTTGATTCTATAACAAATATCTTGTATAAGTATTTAGTATTTTATAGAATTTTATCCATTCATTTATTTGTTTGATTTTTTGTTTATTCATTTATTCATTTAACAGTGTTTTAATTATTGTAGGGGCGTGTTCCAGACCTTGGTAGAGAAACATTTTCCAGCTCCTAACAGGAAAAAGACGTTTGATATATTTGGTTTTGGTGGATATTCTAGTCTAAACAATGATACAAAAACATCAACACCAAAAAATCTGAAACGTAAAAATGGTAAAGCTTAAATAAATTTATATATGCATAAATAGTTACATGTTAATATTTACATTAGCTACTGTTTTGTACTATTGAACCGATTTTAGACTCACAAGATTATTTATACTCTTATATCTCACAAGTACTACATTTTATTTCTCACTGATAGGTTCACGACTTTATTTTTGGTAGGTTCCAAATTAAGATTCGGAGGTCCCATATCAGCACAGGAAGGTCGATGTGTGCCGAAACTAAATAATGTTGATCAACTTCATTTATATTATTGATTTAACAAATATATATCATATACAACTAAAAAACAATCAAGCGATAATGTTGTAAAAGTGGCTGCCCATTATATTTTTAGCTCATCTGAGCTTTCAGCTATTGCTATCCATCTTCGTCTGTTGTGCGTTGTGCATAAACTTTTTACATTTTAATCTTCTCCTCCAAAACCACTGGGCCAAATTTAATGAAACTTGGTAACCATCATGCCTGGGTGAAGCCCTTTCAGATTTGCTCAAATGAAGGAGTTATGTCCCCTTGGAGCCCCATAAGGGGGGAAATAGTGAAAAACTTAAAAATCTTCTCTTCTGAATCTACGAGAGATATGCCTTAGTAATTTCATTTATAACATCCTTAAGTCATCTATTTTCAGATTTGCACAAATGGTAGCAATGGGGCTCAAAATTGGGAAATTGTAAGGCACTGAGTGGGGAAATTGCTTAAAATTATGTATTTGTCACTATATCTTGAAAACTATTAACTTTTTGTATAGGCATGTATATTAGAATATTGTAGGTATTGACATGACAATCATTTTGATATATGGTTCAAGGTCATATGTTGAAAAGTCAAGGTCACAGCTGCAAAACAAGACTTAAATTGCTAATTATCCTGAAAACTATTAACTTTTTGTATAGGCATGTATATTAGAATATTGTACTTAACTGCGACAACAATCATTTTGATATATGGGTCAAGGTCATATGTTGAAAGGTCAAGGTCACAGCTGCAAAAGAAGATTTTAATTGCTAATTATCTTGTAAGCTAGTAAGTTTTTGTATAGGCATGTATATTAGAATATTGTAGGTACTGCGCCAACGATCATTTTGATATATGGTACAATGTTATATGTTGAAAGTTTAAGGTCACAGCTGCAAAAGAAGACTTAAATTGCTAATTATCTTGAAAACTATTAACTTTGTGTATAGGCATGTATATTAGAATATTTTAATTATTGACATGGCGATCATTTTGATTTATGGTTCAAGTTATATGTTCAAAGGTCAAGGTCATATCAACATTCGAATACTAAAATTATTAATTATCTTGAAAACTATTAACTTTTTGTATAGGCATGTATATTAGAATATTTTAGGTATTGACTTGACGATCATTTTGATACATGGTTCAAGTTCATATGTTGAAAGTTCAAGGTCACAGTTGCAAAAGATGACTTAAATTGCTAATTATCTTGAAAACTATTAACTTTTTGTATAGGTATGTACATTAGAATATTGTAGGTATTGACATGGCGATCATTTTTATATATGGTTCAAGTTATATGTTCAAAGGACAAGGTCATATCAACATTCGATTACTAAAATTATTAATTATCTTGAAAACTATTAACTTTTTGTATAGGCATGTATATCAGAATATTTTAGGTAATGACTTGACGATCATTTTGATACATGGTTCAAGTTCATATGTTGAAAGGTCAAGGTCACAGCTGCAGAAGATGACTTAAATTGCTAATTATCTTGAAAACTATTAACTTTTTGTATAGGCATGTATATTTGAATATTGTAGGTATTGACATGGTGATCATTTTGATATATGGTTCAAGGTTATATGTTCAAAGGTCAAGGTCATATCAACATAGGAATACTAAAATTATTAATTATCTTGAAAGCTATTGATTTCATGCATAGGCATGTATATTAGAATATTGTAGGTATTGATATGACAATCATATATGGTTCTAGGTCATATGTTCAAAGGTCCAGGACATAGCTGCATTAGTATACTGAAATTAATTAATGATTTGGAAATTATTCATTGCACTAGTTACTTCATGCATATTATATAAGCAACTTATGAATGAAATGTGAGTGGATATATTTCTGATTAAGTTTTGATGGAGTTCTTAATTTGAGAAAACTTTTCAAGTTTCTGTACTTAATATATTGTCTATTGCACTTTGCAAACAATATTGGACATATCTTCAGATGAGCATTAAGGCCCATGGGCCTCTTGTTATATCTGGAAACAATCAGACAACGGCAAATCGGACAAATTGCAATAAATTAAGTGATTTTTAGAACGTTTTAATACACAAAGGTAGTGTGTTCTAAAAATTTGTCCCAACCAAAAAAAAAACAGGTCCATCAGACTTTTACAGTAAAAATTGGAAGGGTCCCAAAGTAAAATCAAAAGGTCCCAGACCTAGGACCCAGGTAATTTTGAACCCCTGTATCTTCAGAAGAGCACATAGTTATATGATGCCACATGCTATGACATACTAATACCTGTAAATGTGAAAACAGATGTCATAAGACTTTTAATGGGTTTTACAAAATTTCTTGTCTCCTGTTGTCCTATGAAAATTTGTTTAATTTGCAAAATAATCTGCATATTTACTTGTTGCATGTTGTTTTTTGTTTCCTTTTCATATATTGTCATAAACCTGTATGTACACATAACAAAGTTTTATCTTGGTAATTTATGTCTTGTAGAACAATCTTCATCCAGTCTAAATACCAAGAAGTCAAAGAAATCAAAAGGTTCTGATTCCAGTAGTGGTTCTGAAGACTCGTCTGATGATGACGATGATGATCTAGATGACCTTGACCTTAGTAGTGATTCCTCAGATTCTGAGAGTGATGTTGATGATTTTAATCCATTTGGAAATAATTCAGACAGTGATGATGGTAATATATTTCTTTAATTTGTGGTGAAACTTGATGGCAGTGTAAAGCCATGTCTTGTCTTGAAATCCACTTGGACAGTTCCTCGTGCGATAAAGCTTGTCATTTTCCGTGCTGAAGGGAAATAGTTTTATCCTGGCATTAAGGTTTCCTTCATTTTCCCAAAACTGACCATTTTGATATAGTCTTAAGAATCTTGACTGTAGTGTAACATTACCCCTTTCTGTTTTATTTTTCCAAGTTGTTTGTGTTTTGAGAATCAGTAAAACTCTGAATACAATACATGTTGTACAAACTATCGCATTTGGATCAGAATTTCAAATTTTAACTTTAATAAGCAAAGTAAAATAAAAAAAAAGATTTAAATGTTAGTAGCATTCTCGATATACCTTGACTTGTAAGACTAATTGCTGTATAAAAGTTGAAATTATGTTTTCAATCAACGTTTGAACTGACAACTGAGATATTTGAAAACATACAAATTATTTCTTTACCTAACAGTTAACATAAATTATCTTCATAGCAATTTAGAATTGTTATTTTGGTCTCATAATGATGACGGAATGGAAGAAAGTCAGATTTTAATTTTCCTGGTCACTAATTAAAAGTCAATTTTTGTTAGCAAATTCTCATTCAGTCAGTTTTGGGAAAGACAACACCTACATGTACATGTATATAGCAAGTTTTTTATGTTTGTTTAGATCCTTGGTTAAAGAAGACAAAAGGGACCAACAATAAGAGCAGGGTAAAGAACAAAAAAGTTAAACCTAAAAAGAACAAGAAGAAATCAAAAGATATAGACGAGGATGAAGAGTTTGATAAAGCACTGGCAGCAGCAGGGTTACTGAAGAAACCAGGATCCGTACCAGACAATCTGAGTAAAATGAATGGTAATAGTAATAACGGACATTCCAGCATCGGGAACAACAATTCATGTAAGTTTGTAACAGCTAAAATCTTGATTTCATATCACAATATTTATGCTTCAGAGTTGTGTAATGTTATGTCAAATAGAGATGTTTAATGTTTATGGGACACCAAATTTATGAATTACAGTTGACTCTCGTTAATTTGAAATTGAAGGGGTCAGATGAAAAATTTCAATTTATCCAAATTTCAGATCAACTGTTTTTATCACTGACAGGCACTTCAGAATGATGAGAAACGGGATATAACTCCTCATAATAAATGGTCCTCTATTGATGTAACGTGCATGTTGTTATGTATCATAGTGAATCGCATACAGTTATCATTGAAAATTTAAGATTAAGTTTAAATTAAACATTAATTAAATGTTAATGTAAGCTCAACAAACTAAAGTTTTTTAACAATAAAATAACTAAATCGGAACTTCAGCGAAAGTTACAAGGTTCCATTGACATTTCCCGTTAAATACAAAGATTGATCTTGACTTTTATTACAACATAAGTTACTCGTGTCAAATTCATTAAATTTTATTCATAATCTGTAATCCTTAACATGCAAATTTGGTGATTATTGAAACCACAGTGTGGCATGTCACACAGTAGCTGAACGGTGTATACCATTTGCCTTGAGCAGTTCCGCATGGGGTTATCTTTTGATCAATGACTGTGGAAGTAGCAGACTGCCCACTTTTTAACTTTACACCAATGAAAATTTTCCTTTTACTGACAGATAGTTTACTATGACCTGACTGGTATGTCGAGTACAAAATGAAACTCGTGAAAATAGCATGGGATACCCTACTTCCTTTTTTAGTTGGAAATTAATTTTCCAAGTAAACTGTCACTCTGTTACTATAAACACTTCTTAAACAAGAGGCAGATTAATTATTTCAGGTATTAATCAATATTTTTATGATAAAATATTTTTTGTGTACATGTATTATTTTTTTATTTCACCGCTTACTTTCAACTTGATGTATAAACAGATTCAAAGTACGATAAACAAGGAAAGTATATTTCAATTTAAACGTTGGAATTTTCATTATATTTTGTAATTTGGACTGAAAGTTCACTTTGATTTAAGCAAAATTTTGAATTTCAGTATTTCGATTTAAACACACAAATTTGCATAGAAATACATAGCGATTTGACAGGACAGTTTGTATCATTTTGATTTAAGCGAAATTTCAATTAACCGGTTTCAAATTAACAAGAGTTGACTATAATCTGTTGTAAAAAAAAAACATGACAAATGATGTCTAATGGCATTAGATCACTACTAAGTTAACTAAGTTATCATCCTTTGAGGTTATTTAGAGGATTTGTTTTACCATCTTATGTTGTTTAAAATGAATTCTAATTTCAGGAACAAACTTCCTGTATTTTCACAGTTGAATTTTCCAATTGGCTGGGAGTTATACATGTGCAATATGTAGATTAGGTTATGTCCTATCCCAATTGTCTGATTGTTTGATAGCAAGCTACATGTTTGTGATAACTCTTGACTTGGTTTTTGGTCTTATTAAAAACTGACCATTGAATAATAATTGTCATTACAGTTATGGGACTAGGTAATGGAAACGGTGTAGAAAAAGCAGGATCCATGAAACAAGAACTTCTTGATATGTTAGAAGAAATTGGAGAAAACTTACCACCCAATACACTAGATCATCTGATTGATGAATTAGGTGGACCAGAAAATGTGGCAGAGGTTAGTTAGATTATTATCTAGATGTTGTTTAATTAGTTATAAGAACCAGTTCAACAGTTAAAGGTTAAATACATATACACTTTAAATTAGAGGTTGTAGTTTCTGTTCCTGGCCAGGTCTGATTTAAGTCTTACATGACCAGGCACTCTGCATAAGGAAATAAAATTTGACTGTTTTTCTGAAGACATCTGAAGAACTGAAGTCCTGTTACACGGTAGGTATGGTACTGTAGAGAACTCCTGAGTGCTTTGGATATTTTGAATTGTAAACACTATTATTTGTGATATAAGTACTTGTTAAATTCTTAAACCCTTTTTAGCATGCCAATAATATGTAGTCTAAAATAGCTATTGCCATACGTCTTGTATTTGTGTCTTCATCACCATTCAGTGTTTCTGAAATTCAATATTTTTGTAGTTTATGGGAAAGTTTATAAGAAAATGATGCATCCCACAGATATGTTATCTTGTGACAATTGCCACCCTCTGGTTTAAAATTCTTAGTGTAGCATGGACATTATACATGTAGCTTTTATATGATTTCATTTTCATTACACAGATGACAGGACGTAAAGGGAGAGTGGTCAGTACAGATGATGGTATTAGTTATGAATCTCGTAGTGAGAGTGATGTACCATTAGAAATCCTAAACCTAACAGAAAAACAAAGGTTTATGGATGGTGAAAAAGTAAGTTAAATGATACATGTATACATCAACATCAACATCAGTCTATCTCTCTAAAGCCTCTAATGTGGTTACTCAAGCTTTACTATATGGCGTCAGCAATGAGAACAATAAGAATGGATGGTTTAATTTTTTAGCTCACCTGGTAAAGCCATTACATTCATGCATTCACAAACTGTAGAATTACTAGTAATAAAAATTTATGGATGAATTAATTAAAAAATTGTATGTGGAAAGTAGATCCAGATAACAATTACAATTGTACATGTATGTCTATTTGATTGAGCTTTTTATTATTGTAAATTACTTTATGATTGTAGAATATTGCCATCATCTCAGAAGCTGCCAGTTCTGGTATTTCTCTACAAGCAGATCGCAGAGCTATCAATCAGAAAAGACGTGTTCATGTGACATTGGAACTTCCATGGAGTGCAGACAGAGCTATACAACAGTTTGGTATGTTAGACTTTTTAAAAATAATGACAATAATACAAAATGATAACATAGTAACTTGCTGATAAACCTCACTAACTGACTACTTACATGTAGGTGATGAGAGATCAGTAGAGAAATACAAGATACATTTAACTGTGAAGCCTGAAGACATTTACATTTACATTTTTAGAGCCAGAGTTAGACCAGTAAATAATAGTTGTGCATTTATTTTTACTGTAAGATTTGCACATTATTCTAAGAATCCATAGGCTTAGCTCTGGCTCCAAATATTTTGTCACCAACAATTTCACAGAAGCCTAATTTTGTTGCCAGTTTGTCAGTAACTGATAATCTGTACAGCATTATAATATTTAAGTATTTATGAAGCAACTTTTTGATACATAATGGTTTTGCTAGAGATTGGTCTTCTAAGACAAATAATGGCTGAATGAGTCTCAAAGTGTAATTGGTAATAATATATAATTACATATTGTAGGTCGTACTCACAGATCAAATCAAGTCAATGCACCAGAGTATGTGTTTATGATATCAGAATTAGCTGGAGAACAAAGATTTGCTTCTACTGTAGCCAAAAGACTGGAGAGTTTGGTAAGTTTAATTTATACTTATGCAGGAGCACCTGTCAAAAAAATGAATAATGTTAATTGAGATGCTATGTGGTTTATACATATTAATGTAACAATATATATACTTGTATATATATATATATATATATATATATATATATATATATATATATATATATATATAATGGGATTGTCATGACAACTTCAATTTTAAACATGTTTTCAGTTTTCACAGGGTTTTCACAAGTCTGTTGTATATAATTTTGATTTGCATGAACATTTGACATAACGAATGTTTTCTTGTCTGTATTAAAACGCCCAAAGTTTTAGACAAGAATTAACAGTTCTTCAAAACCACTAGCTTTCCCATTAATATTTTACCAAATTGTATTCTTGAATAATTATTTTGTTTAATTTATAGGGAGCATTAACACATGGTGACAGGAGAGCAACAGAGTCCAGAGATCTTAGTAGATTTAACTTTGACAACAAGGTAAATAATCTATCTTATTTTGATAACCAGTTACATGAAAATGTTTTCTAATACAAAAGTATAAAAAACCACAGACGAAAAAGACAGCATAATCTTTATTTTCAATTCACTGTTTTGACTTTTAAATATGAGTTAGGGTTTGTTCTGCTCTGATTTTTAACCACTTGCAAATGAAGTTTGAAGGGGATATAGGATTTGTTCCGTACAGTTCGAACATATGTATATACATGTATGTTACACTTTCCTTGTCAGGGCTATGGAACTTCATACATGGGTTTATTATGGTAATATCTCGAGTGAGTTTGTGTTTTAGTCAGAAATCCAAGATGGCCACTGTTACAAGAGTCTGTTGGAGGATCCTAATGGATTCAATAGAGTTCTGAAGTATTAAACTATAATATATATATACAACAGGTTTTTGGTAGTTTTTTTCATTTGCATGTTATTAGTGCAATATGCAAATTTGCATCTAAATATAGCCAATTCTTTGAAAAACATTATTATACAATTCTCCATTGCTAGGGGATTAGTATTACTTGTGATGCCTTGTTTTACTGTATTCAAACTTATATGTCTACAAACATTATATTCCAGTATGGTCGTGCAGCTCTAGAAAATGTCATTAAATCTGTGTTGGGTTTTGAACATCCCTTGGTTGCCCCTCCTGCCTATGGAAAAGGAGACTTCTTCGAAGGTATGGTATAAAAAAAGCTATGAGATTTTATAAAATATTTATTGAATGCTAATACATGTATATAAAATTGTATGTACATCATATCATTTTTGCATTGTATGAGAATTAAAATGGAAAAGTTACTAAAATACAAGATTTTGAATACTTATAAATGGCATATGCAACAGATTATTTCTAGATGATTGCTTACAGGACTGTAAGTTATTTTGCATTTTTTTCTGAATTTCATTCCTTAAATTTTTTTCCTGTAAGAGCTTGACTGTCCAAAAGGAAACAGATAGTATACTGTAACAAAGACATACATGTACATGTACCATTTTGGAGATAAATCTTCATAAAATGCCTTTTTATTAACAAAAAATAATAATAAAAATAATAATAATAATTCATTTGTAGATGTTAAAACTGGTTTGATTGGTGTTGGCATGGTAACAGTAGAAGAAGGAATGAGTGTTCCTTTGCTGGATAAAGGTATGTTAAAAACTATCTTGCTGGAAGTAGAGGCTCCCACGGTGGAGTAAATTTTTGGTATCTGAATGCAACCCGGCACGAGATGTGTTAAAAATGCATTATCAGTTATGAATTTACATGTAGGTGTATTTGTGAAGTTAGTTTCACCACAAACGATAATCTCATATTCATTAGTATATTCATTTGAATGGAGATTTTTTGCTCAAAATACAATGAGCAGGTAAAGTATTGTAATAATGTTCTTTTCAGATCTGATTTAAAAACCTGAACTGATTTTACTCTATACCAACCAGAGAAAAGACGTGGGTGTTCAAGTGGCGCTGTGGTTAGCGGTCCCGCCTATCACCAATGCGACCAGGGTTCGATTCCCAGCGTCGTATGTGATAAGTTATGAGATCACCTGCTTGAGCACGTGGTTTTTCTCCGGATTCTCCAGGTTTTCCTCTCACAATAAGACCTCACGCGCTCTACAATTCGGGCCAACGAGCTAGATTAATATAAGTTGCACAACTTGTTTCTAAATCGTTGTAAAAGAAATAAAGTTTAAATTTAAAAGATGATTATGTATGATTTAAATCTATTTTCAGATTATAACAACATTAGCAAGTTTTTAAATAGAATACTGGGAATGGAAGTAGAATTACAGAATGCTTTATTTAAATATTTCTCCAATACACTGACCAGTATAATATTAAACGCCAAGAGAAGTGGAAGATGGGATATGGGAATTCAAGGTTAGATTGATGTCATTTGTTATGATTTTAATTCTTTTTTTTTTTCTTTCTTTCTTTTCTTTTCTTTCCTTTTTTTTTTTTTTTTTGATAAAAGTCAAATGTGTATATATTTATTAGCATTTACATTGGTTTTCCATCTGTGGCATATTTGAAGCAAAACATGTCCCTAGTGTTTAGATAACACTGTGACATCAGTAATTGAGTACATGATTTAGTATGAAAAGTAGTTCATATTTCAGATTTGTGTGCTTTTACAAGGTTAAATGGCTAGTGTAGCTAACCAAAACAAAGTCATTTCTTACAAAATTGTTATTACAATATTGCTTTTTGATGATTTAAAATTGACTTGACAAGTGGAATTTGAACATAGGGACAATCAAACCGAGGAATGTTAGAAGAATATTGAAAGAGATTTACATGTAGCCTTTTGTTTTTCTGTAACAGATTTGGGATCAGGTGGGGAGAGTGTTAAGAAGTTAGAAACAAAAATATTTGTAGGAAATACGGCAACGAATACAGCCAAGACGGAATTAACAACGGTAGGTATTATATAGAAAAGACTAGTATAGAAGTTATGAAATAGTTCATGAGAGAAATAGATCAGCAATGTGAGATAGTATACACATATCATACTAGTTTTAGACTTCCATAGAAATGAGTAGTTCTAGATAAGCATTGATACATATCATATTTGTTGTATGATAACATTTCCAAATATAGCAATGTATTAATTGTATTAATACTCTTTTTAAAGCCATTGTAAAAACAATGTGATTAACTTTTTTATCTTGCATATTTGGAGACTAAAAGATGATCTGTATTACAGTGAATTTACGATTATTTTTGGTAATTTTAGGTATCTGTAGAAAGAGGAATGTCCTGGAATAATGCCATGGAGATCTGGAGGAAACATATGGGTGTCGATGATGGTTTTTACATTTCCCTAAATGTAAGTCATATTCTTTCTCTGTAGCACTAGTTGTACAACCTTTATATGTAAAACATAAGCTTTTTGACAATGTGTAGACTTTACTAAGATAAATTTTCCTAAATTGTTTGCATATGTTCAATCTGGCATTGTTTTATGTTTTCAAAAGATAATAGTAAACAAACATGTATACATATTGTAATTTACTACCCTACATTTCAAAATTCAATATATACTTAATAGGCATGATTATCACAATGAAATTAGAGTAAGGATACTATGCCATAATAGTCCACAGGACTACACAAAGCAAATATATCATATGATGAATAAGATCAAGTGTAAGGCAGAGTAAATGTTATTATGAAGTTGGCATGTTGACCAAACTATTACCTCGTGCATTTTTATCGCAATCTAACGATTTTACAGTTAATGAGTAACCTTTGACCCAAGACATTGTTTGCAGAAGTACAACATGATTTCAAAGATTGAAAACAGCAGTAGTGCCTAGGATCTTGGCATACTTCACTCCCGTAGTCCCATTAGGATTTCCAAATGTAGTGACTTATCGTGATGTATTACTCAAAGAATAGAAATATTAATGTGTTATTGTACATAATATCTTTTAAAACCTAGGTCTCTGTTTGTTTTACAGGATAATAACATCAAGAAGATGGCTATATTAATTGTTTATCAGGGATTGAATAAGAAGAAAGAGAAAGTATATAATGTTTACAGACCAAATACAGGACATCAAAAAAATCCTGAAACACTCACAAATATCAAAAAACGATATAAAAAGGTAAAAACACAAATATCAAAAAACCATTTAAAAAGGTAAAAACACAAATATCAAAAAACGATATAAAAAGGTAAAAACACAAATATCAAAAAACGATATAAAAAGGTAAAAACACAAATATCAAATAACGATATAAAAAGGTAAAAAACACAAATATCAAATAACGATATAAAAAGGTAAAAACACAATTATCAAAAAACGATATAAAAAGGTAAAAACACAAATATCAAAAAACGATATAAAAAGGTAAAACCACAAATATCAAAAAACGATATAAAAAGGTAAAAAACACAAATATCAAAAAACGATATAAAAAGGTAAAAAACACAAATATCAAGAAACGATATAAAAAGGTAAAAACACAAATATCAAAAAACGATATACAAAGGTATAAAACACATATATCAAAAAACAATATAAAAAGGTATAAAACACATATATCAAAACGATATGAAAAGGTAAAAAACACGTATATCAAAAAACAAATATAAAAAGGTAAAAAAAACACTGATGTCAAGTGTAACATGAAGAAGGAAAAAATGCATGGTTAGTCTGGGAATCAAACACAGTACCTCACGCTATAGGTAACTGCTGTACCAACTGAGCTACTTAGATCGCTCCGAGGACCTCTCGCTGTAGGTGACTGCTGTACCATCTGAGCTACCCAGATCACTACATTCCTCCCATTAGTCTTCAGTTAAGAACCTACTGGTCCTTTGGGAAATCTGACCTAAATTCCCCGGCATGGACTTTATATGGCCTGCAATTGCCAGTCGACTAATTTGGAAGGCCACGCTCGTCACCAAACTGTAATAAGTAGATGAAAAAAGCAGGGTCTTACCAGGGATCAAGCCCAAAACCTCTGTACAACAGACAAGTGCTTTACCAACTGAGCTACCCAAACCTCTGTACAACAGACAAGTGCTTTACCAACTGAGCTACCCAAACCTCTGTACAACAGACAAGTGCTTTACCAACTGAGCTACCCAAACCCTTATATTAAGAAATGACATAACTGATGTTGAATTCTTAAGTGGAATTTGTTTTTTCACACAAAAATATATTTCTTTATTCAAAGTCTTTGCATAGTGCTGTGCTTTTATGTTCATGTAAACAGCTTTTTTTCATTTTCCAATAACCATTAACATAAAAAATCTGCAAATCTGTACATGTGTAAACACCAGTATTAATAACATTTGTGAGGTAAAGAACAATTGACAATTAATTAGTTCTGCTGTTTATTGATGGATTTCAAGAAATGTATTCTGTACCTGTACATATATCTGTTTACAAAGACTAAATATACATGTAATTTACTTTTTGTTTAGGTTTTACCAAATGTGGCAGAAACTTGGTGGAATGATCAGTATGATAATTCTGCAACAAAATGTTTCCACATGTACTGGTAAGTCAGCATATTATTTCTATGTGTATTGATAATAATTCCACTGTTTGAAACTTATCTGTTCATAAATCTAAAAAAAAAAGAGCAAATTGTAGTTTTTGTAAAAATATCACTTTTAGATATCTCTATGTAAGCTTTAAAAGAATTTAAGATTTCTGACAAAATTAGAATTTTTTTGATACAATAATGTCTAATGTATATTAATGCAAAATTGTGTGGCAGTCTAAAAAAAATTTTGAAAAGATTCTTAAGTTTACGTTTTAGCACTCAGATTATTCTGATACATGTATTTACAGGAAGGGTAGCTGTAGAAAAATGAGTTTAGGTTTACCATGTGAGATAGGACTTCGCACCAGGAAGTATCACATTCTAAGTGGCTCTGTACTTAGTGTATGGAGTAAAGTAGAGAGTGTTCTGGCTTCTGTGCCAGGGGGGATGAACTCTAAAATGCAAATTATGAGACTGAGAACAGACAGCAATGAGAGGATTGTTGGTAAGTTTGAAAATACAGAATTCATTCATATGGTATAGACCAAAATCTTATAAATGAACTGTGCTATTGTAAAAGAATGTAATTCTTTCTGTTTTTTTTTTACTGTTTGACAAAATATGCCATGGAATTAACCAAATGGTAGTTTGAGTACAGGTTTATTTTCAATCAATTGAATTCATTGTTATTTGAAAGAGATCATTTTAACAAATGAAAGAAATTTTGTGTGTATATTGAATGGTAGCAAGCAATAACATTGAATCTATGTCATCTAAATCTCCCTTAGATTTGGACACTGACTGGAGAACAAATGCTTTAAGGCATCAGTACATCATTTTTGACTAATTTTATGGTTCAAATCCCTTCTAGAAAGATATCATACACTTGCATTCAGATATAAATTAAAATACAAATGTACTTGTTGGCTGTTAAAACTTTTCTCATAAACTTTTTCTTTGGGAGCCGATCTTAAATCTAGTGATAGTGATCACTCGCATTCACTTGTATGTACACATGCTGTTGAACCATATGCCTGCCAAAATGAAAGCATACATACACACTGTTGTATTCACCTCATGTAAGATAGGGAAAGCTTCAGAGTTATCTTTGTTGTAAATGAGGCTAGAAGTCTCTTGATTAAAAAATTTAACTCTTGAATGAAATTTTCTTTCTCTACATGGATAAACTCATAGTGGATTGTTTTTAGCTCACCTGGCCGAAAGGTCAAATGAGCTTATGGCATGGCGCAGCGTGTGTACGTGCGTGTGTGTGTGCGTGCGTCGTTAACACCTATTATCGACTTCTCCTTCAAAACTGCTGGACAGATTTCAGTGATACTTGGGCAGAAGCATATATGGGTCGGAATTGCGACAACGATCATTTTCATATATTGTTCAAGGTCATGTGTTCAAAGGTCAAGGTCACAATTGCAAAATAAGACATAAATTGCTAATTATCTTGAAAAGTATCAACTTTTTGTATAGGCATGTATATTAGAATATTGTAGATATTGACATGGCAATCATATATGGTTCAAGGTCACATATGTTCAAAGGTCAAGGACATAGCTGCATAAGTTTACTGAAATTTGTTAATGATTTGGAAATTATTCATTGCATTACAGTTACTTCATGCATATTATATAAGTTATAAATGAAATGTGGATATATTTCTGATTAAGTGTTGTGGCAGTGCTTAACTTGAGAAAACTTGTAAAATTTCTGTACCTAATATATTGTCTTTTGCGCTTTGCAAACAATTTTCGACATATCTTCAGGTGAGCGTTAAGGCCCATGGGCCTCTTGTTATTCCTTTTTAATTCAAGTGCTCCATATACATGTATGATTGAACATTGACATTAGTACCATGTTTGCAAAGTTTAACTTTGTTATTCAATTATCTATGCAGAAGTAAAACATTACTATCAAAAAGACTACATAAATTTTGGAAGTCTGACTGTCACCTAGATTTTGGAAGTCTGACTGTCACGTAAATATTGGAAGTCTGACTGTCATTTTCCTTCAAAATGATATCATGTCCATTACATGATGATGTGATTGTCTCTTGATTAGTTTATAAGTAACATTTTATTGTTAATTTATATCATTATGCTTTTGTTTTACAGGGAGCTTGATTCCTAGTAATTGTCTTGGATCACTATGCAATATTTTATCTCAGGATTGTAGCCGTACATACACAGAGAAACACACCCAGCCACTGACGGAAGAGGAGAATGTCCTCAGTATGCCATTATTGTTTTAGATTATTATTAACACACACCCAGCCACAGACAAGAGGAGAATGTCCTCAGTATGCCGTTACTGTTTAGGCTACCTTTAAACACACCCAGCCACAGACAGAAGAGGAGAATGTCCTCAGTATGCTGTAATGTTTTAGATCATTGTAAACTTACCAAGCCACATAAAAAAAGATGAGAATATCCTCAGTATGCTGTTATTGTTAAACTTTATTTTCATTGATTGTGTTTACTGCAGCTTATCATCAAAATCCTAAAAGTGTGCTTAAAATCTGAATATGCTTAAAGCTTTTGAAAGTAACATGTAATTTTGGCAGATGAAAAAAATCAGGCAGCTTATCATATTTGAAAACTTGTTACTTAATCAGAGATAAAATATAATTATGTACTTAAAGGTCGTTTGGAAATATGTGGCATATGCATGACTGGCTTGTTGTGAGTGTGTTTATTGACTGGCATGTTGTTTGTCAGTTTTATACATTGATTGTGTTTACTGCAGCGTATCAGGTTTGTGTGAGTTCCAGTTTATACCTTAAAATGAGAAACTTTGTTGTTAAAAAATGTACCGTTTTGTCAGAAATCTTCAGTAGAATATCTGAATGTGTGGTATAGATATTGACTATCATCTGATCATAGTAAGTTAGGAATCAGCCTGTCTAGATGATGTGGAAGTTTTACAAAAATGAATTTCTACATTAGCTCTGAATAGATGCTCAGAAGAGATTGAAGATGGTTAATATATCATGAGTGTGTATCCTTAAGGGTTGTTACTGATGAATTTAAAGCTGACGTAATAGACTGTCATGTGTTAAAATCTTACTAGAGCTAGTCATTTGACTGAGGTTCCAGGAAATATTGAAAGAAGTATGTTTATTGGTGACTGTAGATAAGTAACTACCAAGAAATATCAAAATAATTACATCTGTTTGTGACTGTAAATAAATTTACTACCAGAAAGGAAAGTTGAAAAATTTCAAGGCCAGGAAATGAGTGAACATTAATATTTATACATATATCTCAATAATGCAGTTTTGTAGACTTGAATAATTTGCATTAAGATTTCTAGCTTGAGGTTGACTAATTTGAATTCTCCTGTTTTTAATGAGATAGTTTTGAATCATTAAAAGACTTGATGTCTTTTCAAAATTTATCACATTTAAAACGGTTGTGTCTCTTCAGATGGATATTTGAATATTGTAGACCCGAGGAAGATATTTCTGTTGTCAATTATTGAGTTAATTCTGTTGTGGTTAAGAGTTATAAGATATATGTTCTGTTCTTGTGTTTGAGGAAGTATTCAGTATAAATTTTCTTGGAACAGGAGATATTTTAGCATAATATATCTTAGTTCATGTATTTCAACAGCATTCTTGCCTAAGTGCTCTACTTCTGTATCCTGTGTAAAATTAATTTTAACTTTATATAGCATCTCAGTCAGTATGTTGTGTTCAATATTTAATGATTTTGGATGAATCCAGAATCCATAATTTAGTTGTGTTGAGGTTTCATATAAATAATACCAGTCTTGTTCCAGAAACACATTTTCATGGCTGTAGCAATTTCCTGGTACATACACATGTTTGAGGATTCAGAATCTGGACGGTGGATGCCGATGACTTAATAATTTTAAATGCTTATATATAAAACTCGATTAAGAAACGTTTCAGTAAAAACACACTTTGATGAATATCAAAATTAAACTTCTAAAGTTAATGTGGGGACAATCTTAGACATTGGTGGGTTTATTCAGTATTTCTGACTCGGCACTTCTGTACATGTGTACATATATTTGTGATGTCAGTTATACTACAATGTGAGTGTGGTTATTTAAAATCCACATAAGGCATCGCTACAAGTGTCTAAAGTTTGATTAACAGAAAGGATGCTATTGCATTGAGATCACTTTAAGTGTATTGTTTCCCCACAGGATTTTTCCAGATATAGACTGTCTGTTGCGATGGATCATTTTGTTGATGGATCTATCATGATTATTGATTTAGTAGTATCTTGTCATTATTCCAAGTCTTGATTCATCCAAATCAAATATATATATATATATATATATATATATATATATATATATATATATATATATATATATATATATATATATATATATAAACCGAGTACATGTACTTAAAAACTCCTGTCGCTGTATGTTATATGTAGTATGTTCCAGTGTTCATTAAGGGACTATACCATAACATCCAGGAAGGGGGGGGGGGGGGTAAAGTTTTATATTATAGTAGACCAAAGATAAATGTCCTTTTTTTTATCCCTCTCATTTTTGTATATAAACATGAATGTTTTCTCATTTGTAAACATATGTAAAGACTTCATTCTTTAGTTGATAGAATGGGTTTAACGCGAGTATCTTGTGATATCCTCAGTTTGTACAGAACTATACTTGTATTTTGGAAAAACATCAACAACTAGGTTTTTCTTGAAATTTGATTAAAAAAAGAATTCCAGAAAGTAAAATACTGATTTCATATTCAGTTGAAATAGTTCTGCACAAATAGTACGGGTATTATTGGTGCAAATATTCCCGTTTATTGAAAACTAAAATAAAATCACTTAACTCATATTTAGATAGTTCAATTTAAAATGAAATATGTTAAAGATAAAAAAAAATTGCCAAGCCCAAAGTCTTTCAGTTCAAATTGTTGTGTGATGATTATGATAATAATACATCGGTAATGATATTCTGTGTTAATTTCATGTTTCATGCATTAATTACAACTATATGTATTTTGTGGATTAGATTATGCAAGTAAAACAGTGTTAGTTATATAGAGACATGTTATTGTCCCCATAATTAATCTGTGTGTGTGTATGTGTGTGTGTGTGTGTGTGTGTGTGTGTGTGTGTGTGTGCATGTTTCATGTGTGGGTTTATTGAATTATATATAGTGTTGAATTACATTCCTTATATTTGCATATTTGCCATTTACTATTCTTTTTGATAATTCATTTCATGAAGAATGTGGCTTTTTAGATCAGCTATAATGACCTAGTTTATCTGAAAAAAACTTTTAAAATCTAGAAAATTAAATAAATTGAATAGAAGAGAAGCTCAGTCCCAGAAATATGTAGTTTAACATGTTATATAAAAACTACTTTGCATATATGTATAGATGTTTCTAGATTTTAATTGCTATGATAAGTATTTGCTGGTGATGGATTAATAACCTAATTCTGATGTCTTATGTCATTGCCAGTTATAAAGCATTTTATCCAAACTTTGGTATTTTGCTCGATTATTCATGAAATACTTAGATGTGAACAGTATATATGTGATCAAATCACAGCGAGGCTAAGATGAAGCTACATGTACAGTTTGTTATGTGTCTGTAACTGTTGGCATTCTTGATCGTTTTAGATGGACACAAACTTGTTTGTTTTACTGGCACAATTGAAATTTAAAATCTCAAATTTGTTTACACTTTTTGTACGAACCATTTTGACAATGTCTACTAATTAATTACAATAATTTAAGCATACACTTTATAATTGTCATGTTTTAAGTTTGACTTAGTATTTCAGGATTGTTAAATAATTTCAGTTATGGTAATGTAACAACTAGAAAATCTTTTACCTGAAAGGTAGAAAAATAGATTGCAATTACCTTTTCTGTAGTAACAGTTTTTTAAGTGGAGTAAAAGTAGGGTTGAGCAGAAAGAGAGGTTTCTTTCATATTAGACCTGGTTTACAAATTTTAAGAAGGCAAATGGTAAAATTTAGTACAATTTTTATAAAACATCATATTTGTTTGGTTTTTTATTAATAAAACAAAAAAGTGTAGCTTCTTTACACATGAATGACTTTTTGCCTTATAATTGGTAGTTTTAATTTCATTCTGATTACCCAGCAAGACCTATTTCCACAGAAGAATAAATGTTTATATTATTTTAATTCTCAGTCTTCTTTCTTTAAAAATGAATACAAAGTTGTTTTTTTTATCATGTAGTAACATGCCCATTGAAATTACCATTAAAATAATTAAAAAAAAACAACAAAAACATGCTTATATTAAACCCTTTTTTAGTCCCCTTAAGGATACAAAATCTACGTTGAATTGATATTTGAATTTAAAGTTCAGTACAACCCTGTCATTGATGAACATTGCACACTTGTTTTCTACATTCACTCTCAAAAACAAAACATTGCCCATTGATTGACATAATTATGAAGCTTTCACAATAGCCTGATTTATACTGCAAGTTCATTTTCCTATAAGAACTTTTTTTTTGTTGAAGCACTAGAAGCATGAGAATTATAATGTGCTTTATTTAGACCAATAACAGTCAGCCAGACAGCTAGCCAGCCCAGTCCAGCCCAGCCCAGCCCAGCCCAGCTCAGCCAGCTAATACTTTGATATTTTGTCAAATTTTATTCATTAAGGTTGTTTCTTGAAAAAATATTTAAGATTACAAAGTTGTAAATATTTGAATGTTAAAATATTGAGCCAGAAATATATCTGCCATTACTTATTTTATAGATTTATTTAACTAGCATTATTATTACACAAGGAGTTTGGGTTTTCTAACATTATGTAGCTTTTTTGTTTTCTTGCTTAAAAATTAATGACAACACCTAAGTTCCAGTATTACTTGGACAGATCTTGGTGAGGAAGGATTGTTAGTTCACTTGACAATGGTTGGTTTTCTCCCAGTTATCAAGTTTCCTTTTTATCCGAGAACTGACTGCATCCATATAAAAAAAGAATTTGGCAACTTACACTTTCTCCAACCCACTCCATTCCAAATTCCCCTGTTTGTTATCATTGTATATTTATTTTAGAGTGTGTTCATTAGGTTAGTCAAAATCACACTCAACTTTTATAATGTACCCATTTAATATTTACGAAGGCCATGATACAGACAAAAAAAAAAAAAAAAAAAAATTGTATCTTTAAAAATTTTTAATCAAGCTAATGCTTTTGAATTATTTTGGTGAAAATTTAATGTCACTTTATATGTTCACAGGCATGTCATCAATTGTCATTTTTTTTACTGATACAAAAGTCATGATTTAAGTTTATAACAACATTATTATGATTTAGTGTTTTTATGATGTTTATTTAATGTATTTAAGGTGCTGTTTATGTTATGATCAGATTTTGTACAAAATATTGTATTCCTAGTCCTAGGTTTGGTTTTTGTTTTCATTTTTTCTGTTGTCATTGACTGCCATTGGCTTTTCATATAGTGTCCTTGACCTTATGTCGTAGTGTCCTTGACCTTATGTCATAGTGTCCTTGACCTTATGTTATAGTTCTTTGGGCTTATGTCTTTACTTATTTTCACAAATCAGATACATGTATTATCATTGATATTCTTTGTGTTGTTGTCCTTGACCTTTGACATTTTAATACATTTTCACTTGTTTCTTTCATTCAAGAACAGTTACATCAGGAGTCATATATTGTAAGTTGTATTATTATTATTTAGTGATGTTTGACTGTTTACTACAAAAATTCATCTTCCATTTCAAATTTCATCAAAAATAATTTTATACTTTTTTTTAAAATAATGATTCTGTATTTCATTATTTTTGGAAAACCATATAAAATTCCTCTTGTCTAAAAGCCATTTATTTCTCTTTATTTTTGAAAATTATAAGTTTTTGTCAAAGATGCACAGAACCTTTACGTATATACACATGTATATATAAAAATTCAGTTTCTCATATTTTTTTCATACCATTAGAAAGACAATATATGATGTTAGATTTATTGGGACATGTTTTCTACATAGTGCAACAGATAAATGAGAAGTATTCAAGATATTATAATCTAAAGCAGATATATAAAAGTGTGTGTGTGTGTGTGTGTGTGTGTGTGTGTGTGAGAGAGAAAGAGAGAGAGAGTTTTTGTATGAGCCTTATCACTCCCATTATTTATATTTAAAATGATATTTCTTTATAGTATCATTTTAATGCATTAAGAAATCGATATAAAATAAATATTTATTGTTAAATTTTGTTAAATATTATCTCTGAAAGAGTTTGTGATTATTGACTTTATTGTTTCATTTTGTTTGGAAATACTGATGTTATTTCTGTACTTGATGCCCATTAAAAATAAACAAAAATTATTGCTTACATTTGTCAGTGTTTGATTTTACTACAGATCTTGGTGGCTTTATTTATGTGTCAAAGTTTAAATAACTTATATCGAGATGTTACCAGCTGACAAAGATATTTATCATGAGCAGTGTGTTAACAGCTGTTAGATTGCTATCATGACATCCGCATTTTTAAGAACGCCACTGGTTATAAAGGCTTCATTAGAAGGACTAACGTTTTCTTTAATGAAAACAGGTACGTATGTTTCAAATTTTTGCCGGACTGGGGATGAGACTAGGACTTTACACATATGGTACCACTACAACTAATACAGCCTATGTTCTGTAGTGGTACTATGGTACTACTACAACTAATACAGCCTATGTTCTGCAGTGGTACTATGGTACTACTACAACTAATACAGCCTATGTTCTGCAGTGGTACTATGGTACTACTACAACTAATACAGCCTATGTTCTGTAGTGGTACTATGGTACTACTACAACTAATACAGCCTATGTTCTGTAGTGGTACTATGGTACGGTACTACTACAACTAATACAGCCTATGTTCTGTAGTGGTACTATGGTACTACTACAACATATACAGCCTGTGTTCTGTAGTGGTACTACTACAACTAATACAGCCTATGTTCTGTAGTGGTACTATGGTACTACTACAACAAATACAGCCTATGTTCTGCAGTGGTACTATGGTACTACTACAACTAATACAGCCTATGTTCTGTAGTGGTACTATGGTACTACTACAACTAATACAGCCTATGTTCTGTAGTGGTACTATGGTACTACTACAACTAATACAGCCTATGTTCTGCAGTGGTACTATGGTACTACTACAACTAATACAGCCTATGTTCTGTAGTGGTACTATGGTACTACTACAACTAATACAGCCTATGTTCTGTAGTGGTACTATGGTACCACTGCAACTAATACAGCCTATGTTCTGTAGTGGTACTATGGTACTACTACAACATATACAGCCTGTGTTCTGTAGTGGTACTATGGTACTACTACAACTAATACGGCCTATCTTCTGCAGTGGTACTATGTTACTACTACAACTAATACAGCCTATGTTCTGTAGTGGTACTATGGTTACCACTACAACTAATACAGCCTATGTTCTGCAGTGGTACTATGGTACTACTACAACTAATACAGCCTATGTTCTGTAGTGGTACTATGGTACCACTGCAACTAATACAGCCTATGTTCTGCAGTGGTACTATGGTACTACTACAACTAATACAGCCTGTGCTCTGCAGTGGTACTATGGTACCTACTACAACTAATACAGCCTATGTTCTGCAGTGGTACTATGTACTACTACAACTAATACAGCCTATGCTTCTGTAGTGGTACTATGGTTACTACTACAACTAATACAACCTATGTTCTGCAGTGGTACTATGGTACCTACTACAACTAATACAGCCTATGTTCTGCAGTGGTACTATGGTACTACTACAACTAATACAACCTATGTTCTGCAGTGGTGGTACTAGCACTACTAATACAGCCTATGTTCTGTAGTGGTACTATGGTACTACTACAACTAATACAGCCTATGTTCTGCAGTGGTACTATGGTACCACTACAACTAATACAGCCTGTGTTCTGTAGTGGTACTATGGTACTACTACAACTAATACAGCCTATGTTCTGCAGTGGTACTATGGTACTACTACAACTAATACAGCCTATGCTCTGCAGTGGTACTATGTTACTACTACAACTAATACAGCCTGTGTTCTGTAGTGGTACTATGGTACTACTACAACAAATACAGCCTATGTTCTGTAGTGGTACTATGGTACTACTACAACATATACAGCCTGTGTTCTGTAGTGGTACTATGGTACTACTACAACTAATACAGCCTATGTTCTGCAGTGGTACTATGGTACCACTACAACTAATACAGCCTGTGTTCTGTAGTGGTACTATGGTACTACTACAACTAATACAGCCTATGTTCTTTAGTGGTACTATGGTACTTCTACAACTTATACAGCCTATGTTCTGTAGTGGTACTATGGTACTACTACAACTAATACAGCCTATGTTCTGTAGTGGTACTATGGTACTAGCACTACTAATACAGCTTACTTTCTGCAGTGGTACTTAAGACAATTTCCAACATGTTCCATTATAAAGTGATGGTACAGTGTTATGAAGTAATATATCAATATCTTAAACAAGGTCAACTACAGTGAAACTCCTGTTGGTTAGAAATGCAAACATTAAACTAAACTTAAAATGTCTAGAAATGATGTAACCAGCAAAGGTTTTGGCAATACATCATATATTAAACTTAAAGCATGTAGCTCAGTTTGCAAAGCAAGATCCAAGGGCACGACTAGCCTTGGTGTGATCTGACTGGCATTAGCATCACAGTGCATAAAACTGGATGTATGGATACAGGCCAAAGGGATCTTGTATAGTGAGGTAATAGTGGATGCGTAACTAACCTTCATCTATATATACATGTACTTCTATTCCAAAACTGATTACGGGGCCTCAATGGCCTGATATAAGTGAAAAAATATTGACTAGGGCATAAAAGCATGAGTGGTCTAAAGTGTGTGTTCTCACCACCTACATTTAAATTCTACTCTGGCAGATACTAGTGTGAAAAAGTCAATTTGCTTGGTTTTCCCCAGGTTTCCTTCACCATCCCAGAACTGACCATCCAGATAGTGAGAAAGAATCTTGACCGACTGTAAAACATCAATGCATTACTTAACTCCAAAACTGGTCGTAATAATTCTTGACTTGGGTATTAAATAGTATTTCTGTTCTTTATCGCTCGCGACATTTCGTATTCAAGAAAAACTACTTACACGTGAGGAAGCTAATAAATATGTATTTTAATATTTGATAACAAAATGTACAATCATTGCAAAAAGATGATACAGTAACCTTGACCACTTTAATGAAGGTCAGTTTTTATTTAAAAAAAGGTCAATGACCCTGAATTTTTGTTAAAATTTTTAGAGCATTTTTAGTGACAGCAATGAAATATTCAGGTAAATGTTTAACTCAGTAATAAAGTTATAGTTCTAAAATGTTGACAATACTTAAAATTCTATATCACCCAGTTATTTTACAGGAATATCTAGTTCCATTCTAGTAAAATTTTATGTCAAAAGTATTCCCTTAACAATTTATTTTCATTTGGATTTAAACATGAAAATTATTATTATTTCAGTTTTTTCTTGTTGATGGATATTTATTACATTCAAAATTATCACAATAAATGAATGTCTCATGAATAAAAATCATAATGTCATACTCATATGGAATGTTTAAAAATGTTAAAAAACATACAGGTAATTATATTTTATAATTTTACTTTAAAATAATTGTTAATCTGAAAAAAACTCCTATTTCTTCCTACATGTATAATAATGTCCACCAAAATCAGTAAAAAGTCACTTATTGATATAAATTTCAACTTTAGAGCAGGATATTGATGGTTGAGCCTCTAAATATTCTGCCATTATACAATCAGGTATACACCTATTCTCCATTTATCATATATATATAGATAGATAGATACAGTAATTGGCACTTGCAAACCTTATAAATAGTGATAAAATACAGTTATTGGCACCAGTGATCAATATAAATTGTGATAATACTGATTATACTGATTACAAAGTTACTAGAGTATATAATAGGAAATGTTAACTTATTATAAAGAAATATAAAGAATTGTTGAAAATTTTTTAATGTTATAATCAATATTAATATACGTATTTATCTGAAGTATTTCAAAAGGAAACTGAGCTGTGCTGGATTTAATATGTGACCGAGTATGTAGCTCTAAAATCAGTTGTCTGGTACATAAAATGGATTCTAATGGCACAGATGCTGGTAAATGTAATTGGGGAAGATTCAAATATCAAGTTTTATGTAACAATGATCAAGATATAATGAATTTGAAATATCAATTTGTTTTAAATCAAAATTCTAACAATGCCATTTTTCACCACTTAAGGAGAATGAAATAATGCCATATAATGTCAAATTTCCCAAGTAATGACAGATTTTCTCATCATCTTTTAAATCAACTTCATTATGATATTTATTATTATTATTATTATTATTATTTATTTATTTATTTATTTTACAAAAATCTACAAATTACGAGAACTATAAATATTTCTGTTTAAAAGACAATAAATAGATCATGTGGGTGCTATAAAATCCATTAGGGTATACGGTTTGTATATGTAGTCAGCTATAGAAACTAGAAATTATACATACTGGGTATTATTGTTTAGACTATGTCAAGATGAAAATAAAAATAAAATAAATTTATGAGAATATAGCATTGTGGAGACAAAATATAACATAATGATATAAAAATAATCTGCCTTTCCTAGCTAAACATTATAATTTTGTTGTCAAACAAGAGCAGCATTAGTTACGTAAAAATACCATTTATTTACAAGTTTTTAATTTTACTTTTAAGTTACTGGTTTACATCTGCAGGTAGCGGAGTATACAAATACTAAACCTTCAATGTAGAGTAAACAAAACTATAGTGATAAAATTACTGCCTGCTCTACTGCATTTGTAACAGAAAATTTTGTATATAAAACACAGAATTTGTAATAAATTATAATGAAGTTTGTTATCGATCATTTACTCGAACCAAAATCACGATAAAAACACCGCATCAGAGATAGGAGTAGAGTTTATCTCGGGGAATCATTAAGTCATTACTACATTACTACAACTGATTACTAAAAATTTACACGTTTTGTTCATACCAAATAACAACATATTTAAAATAAATATCTCAAATAAAATGGCAACAAAAAATATAAAACAAAAACTTAACAAAAAATACAACCAAGCTACACACAACAAAACCAATTATCAGATAGCTGGGGAATACTGTAAACATACTAATTTTGGTATTGTATTAATTTTAGCGATTCCCATGCTAGTAGAGTCACGCTAATTTAAATACACCACTAAAGTATGTAATGTAGGTCTGTTTCTCAAAAGCTGTTTTGTGCTAATTTAAATCCATGCGAATTAGATGAGAATGTAAATTGTGCTAAAATAGGTACACACAAAAATTAGTACGTTTACAGTTTTTTGATCATCAAGGTAACTCTGTGAATATAAAGTAGATCATATAATCCTGATTCTAATATTGACTTCATCAAAAAACATTACAATTTTTTTCAGATGAGTATGTAAGATTTTTGCAATTTACTGAGGTAAAATAGAATTAATTTTAAAGTTTCCATTCTCTTTATTTTCTGCTAGATTTTGCAGAAATTCCATAGATATAAATGTAAATAAAGGTCATATATAAATATATATATGTGTGTGTGTGTGTAGTCCACAATTCCAGTAATACCATTATTACACAGTTACACCAGCAATACCAATTACCATTGAAACACTTGTTATTAGGTTCTTTTTACATTAATATTCTGACCTTTTGACCTTTGACATCTTGTTCTTCAAACAAGTGTTTTAAGATGGCTTTACTTCATATCCAATCCAAAGAGAAGTTGTATATAAAGACCACCTGTCTATGAAAACCTATTTTTAGATCCTCTGGGTGGTCTTTATATACAGGTTTTACTATACTGTGTATCAGTATTTTTATTTCTACATTAACAGAATTAAAATCATTTTTACTTTTTATGGTAAAAATGTGGCAATAATTATGGTTTTATACAGGTATATGTACAATTTTTTTTTCAAAATAAGTCAAGTTAAAATAAATATCACAGTTACAAGAGAATATCTACATCCATGGTTAACATTGTCAGCAAAGTGTTCTAATATTGATCAAATGTTTATATAGGTATAGGGTATCAGTAAAACATAAAACTGTATTTCAGCTCATCTCATATATACCCTAAAAAATCTTTAAAAAATTCAGCCAAAAACTTCAATGTTAGACCTTACATCTAAAAATCATGCAAGAGGTACAAATTAAACTTTTTTGTAGTAAGTAGTGTTTAAAATGTAAAGAAATTGTTGAAATACGTCTACGTCCAACTTAAAGCTGAAAAAAGGACAAAATGTTTCCTTATAGAAAAATCATTGAATTTGACAGATTTGAATTATGTTATTTGTTTTCAGAAGCAAAACTATACAAGTGTCAATTTCTGCAACAACAAAAGTAATTATCAGATAAATCAAGAATAATTATTTTTTTATGATATACGTTACTTATCTCTCAAATGTTCCATAATACACAGAGCGGTATGAATGTTACCATAATAAATTCCTGTAAAACAAATGAATAAATAATGTCAAATAAATAACTAGACCATGTGCCTTATTTACAAGAATTTACAAATTAAAAATAAATTTAGAAACTAATTTTTTGTATTTTCTTATCACCCTAAATGCTGATTTGGCAGTTTTTACAGAAACAATCAATTTGAACTTAATTTTAAATAACCAATTAAAACCAAGATGATATTGCTGTATTATATGCACAAATTACTGTACAAAATGAGGATGATAACCTTCTCACCATTTCTAATAGTTGGAATACCGGTAATGTAGATCACTTTATTATGATGAACAGTAGTCATTACTGTACAATGACCTTGGAGGATTTACTTGAAAATAGACCAATTCTCAATAAATCTCGATTTTAAATGAGTAAAATAATTATTCTTAATTGTCAAACTTACTTAAATTGATTTACTCTTGAATTTTAGTTTTGTCATAAATTCTCTGAAATATAATTCTGATTATGACAGAAACCTATAATGAATTGGAGCATCAGAGGCTGAGTCTGGGCTCACTGATTACAGTGCCCTTCACTGCTTCGGTTCTACCTTGGTGGCCAAGTGGTCTAAAGCCTGTGCTCATTGATCAAAGACTATCACTGCCTAGGTTCAAACCCCACTCCCAGTGTTCGAAAGTTTATAATTAATAAGACAAACTTAGCAATGACCAGTACATGGTGTAGAATTTTTCCTCCTTTAACTAAATTCACAATAACTGAATCAAGAATGTATTTTTCTTTCATTCCAAGGTAAAAAATAAAGCTATAAAAGTAATATATATTACTGTAATGCATTGGTAGAGAAGGTTATATCACTGCTTTTCTACTAATTTAAATATCTATCTATATATATATATATATATATATATATATATATATATACATTACACTGTTAAAATCAAGTTAAAATCATCATTTAATTTTTTTCATAAAAATTCAACAAAAATATATAAAATTCAATGACACAATGATACATATATATATAAATTTTATAATTTGATAATGTATTCTTCATTAAAAATTACTACTAGTATTAGTATCTAAATTTAGCTGTTGCAACTTCGATTATTCAAATAAAAAAAAAATATGCAAAAATCAACCACACGAGAATCCTTAAGCAGTATGAACAACCTCAATCATTATATTAGATAAATAATTTCTTTTTTTGGGAATAAAAATACTTGTATTTAGATATTAAGCATTAAGAATGTTAAAGCTTGATCTAAGATCAAATCTGCTTGGAACAGAATCTCAGGTGTAAAAGTTTATCAGTATGCTTGCTGATAGCGAGCTAATGGGGTCTTAACATTATTCCAACCAATCAATATTTAGCCGTTATCTTCGACAGTGCTGTAAAATTTCGATAAATTTATGCAGTAACCAGATTGGATATGAATTAACTTCTTATAACAGAAAATTCCGTATACATGTAACACAATGTCTTAATGTAGAAAATATCTGTAAATCTCCTCAGGTGTCCAAATATGAATTCCTTGTACAAGAAAGATTTGTTTAAGTAGAAAGAAGACTGACAGACAGACAGTCACACAGACATACAGACAAACTTATATATAACATTTACAGACATTTTAATCTCATGACACAAAGATATAATGAGTAGCACTTATAATAATGTTGACCTTTCAACCCGTTTGATCACAAATAACATGTGAAGATTTATTCTAAAAAAAACATTCAAATTTATGATTAAAATGTGTTTATGAAGAATACAAAATCAAATTTTCCTTGTTACTAACAACCTCTCTGCATAACAATAAAATATGTGAGTATTTTGATATGGAATCTTGTAACAGCTTCTCTACTTGGTCCCATTTTCATGTTAGATTTCTTCCATGTTTATTCAGATTTTTCATGTCATCAATGAGTTTTTATGAGCGTGATTTGTTTTTATTAATGAAGAGTTCCAGTAGGGAGGTGGAATGTCTTATTATCATTGAAAATTGACTCCACTTGGGATTTAAATTATCCATGTTTGCCAAAAAGTTTCGAGAGCATAATTTACTATGCAGATTTACTTTGGAATAGCACGATTGTTCATGCTGGTGGTAAATCATACATGTATGAAGGAGCTCAACTTATTCAGGTATCATGTTTGTCATGATAATGATGTTATTTAATCAATGAAGTATTCCAATATGGAACTGTAATCATGTCAGTCATGAGTCTTTTTGTTAAAAACATGATGTAATTTCATCAATGAAGAGCTCCACTGGGGAGGAAGAATCATCAAGAACATGTGACCATGTAGCTGCCATTTCAAGTTTAAAATCACAGTCTATATGGTAACGGGAAGATGGCGGCTGTCACTTGTCTCTACTGCGCCTTCTTGGATATTCTTCTCTTGCAGGAGAACCAAACACAAATTTAAAGCTGAAAAGAAAAGTAAAAGTTAAATAAGTAAAGAAATTTGAAATTCATTTACTAAAGAAAAAGTATTAATACAACATACTGGTAATAGATATTTATAATTAATCATCTTGTTTTCCACAAAACTACAAATACAATTTGTGTCTTTTGAATACTATTATCAGGTTTTTTGTTTTATCATTATCATCATCATCATTATTATTATTACTCTTATTATTATGCATGTTTTTAACATTTATCAATGCAATAAGGTGTCATTTTGTCCAACTAGATGAACACCTCCAATCAGACTATGGATCACAAGGTAAACATTATTAGCTATGATTGTTGTACATCAAAAAATTATTCAGAATTACATACACATATTTTTAATGTGATATTTGATTGTCTGGATGAATTGTTTCAATTGGATGCAGAATTGCAAAACTTGATATTTTCTTATACAAATTCAAGAAACTGAGCACTAACTGTTTATATTAGAAGCAGGAATAATAACTTTTGTGTCATATCAAATTGTTTGTGAATGGACTCAAGCCTTACCATCAGAGTTTCTGACTGTCCAGGTTAAAATCCAGGGTAAAATATGATCAGAATTTGAAAACTAATTGTTGATATTTACAATGGTGCCAGAAAAGTATTACCATTGTTCTACTTGTACTTCCGTTGCTATGGCAAGTCATAAAGTAAACAGTGAAACAGGATTTCATACAACAAAACATTTTTTCACAGAGTTCTGATTAAAAGTTGGAAAAAGTAAAAACAAAAGAGATGAAGTCGTATCTCAGATAATTTACAACAACAAACTTTTATTTCGAGGTATTTTCTGGATTACTATGGTAATGAACAAGGTGCATCAATAATTCTACACAAACTTAGTATCATGACAGTGCACAAATACAGATAAGGATTGCTACATCAGTCTGCATAAATAATAAAACCAAAAGTAAATTAAACTTGAAAATACACAACAACAATAAAACAATAAAACCTGTTACTTATAGTAAACTGAATTACAAAGTCAACAAGAAATAAGTGGGCCTTACTGCTCACCTGGTAAGTCAAGCCAAGCATGTTTAAAACTACATTATCTATAAATCTATTAATGATCTTTATATCAAAAGGACTGGTGTAGTGGTAAAAGTTGGGATCGTCAGCATACCATGTGATTCCCTGATACATTTGTTCAAAATCAATAAACCTTCTTGGAGATTCTAGAAAATTGATCTAGTGTCCAAATATCATTTTACTTACAATGTAGGTAATTAAGCCTAGTGGTATCTTACACTGGTCATGGGTAACAATTCTCGTCAGTAGACAGTTATACAGATTGAAGTAGAGTGGTATAATGGTGCTTTATGACCCACACAAGATTATCTCATTTATTTAGACGTGATTTGAGATGGTGGAGAAAACCAGAGTACTTGGAGAAAACCACAAACCTTAGGCAAGCAAAGACTAACAAAAATAATTTTAAAAATCAAATTTTTATAATGTCTAGAAATACCTTCATCAATATAATAAGTCATATCTTTATCATGTATATTAGATCAATAAAGCAAGTCTTAATATCATACAGAAATTCAAAGTTGACAAGGGTCAAGCAAAAGCAATAGTTTGACATTTATACAGTGAAAACAAGTCAGAAATAAATTGACATGTGTAGGATTTTATAATGGGTTAGCTGAACTCAGTAAGAATCTGTTCAAGTTTAGCTTGACACAACTTACAGTTTACCAAGGATCTGATTTAGCTAGGATTGAATGTACAGTAACATCTAGATTCTAATACATTTGTACCTAGATCAAGTATGAATTTTACTTCATTACCACCATGTTCTACAGAGGAATAACAATGATGAATTATCTTATGTAAGGGAGATAATTTTTCTGTCCTTCAGATTCTTTGGTAATGATGATTTTTGATCAGGCTTCAGTTTACCAAGGATCAGACATTTGTATAAATTTTGTTTGATTTCCACCATGTTCTACAGAGGAATAACAATGATGAATTATCTATGTAAGGGAGATAACCTATATGTCCTCTGGATTATTTGGTAGTAATGTTTTTTGTTCAGACATGACAATTATTGGTTTTACGTATCACACATCACCTTATCATAAATCAGTTAAATTAAGAAAGATTTTTGGTTTACTTAGTAATTGTTTAAGACAAGTAGCATTGTATATTTATTTTTTAATCAGAGAAAGAGATGGTAAAGTTGAAATAAAACATCAGATATATGAAAGTATAACTTGGGCCAATACACTGACTCAGGTCATGATACAAAGGCTGATCAATATCAAAACAAACATGCAATAATCTATATATCTGAAACTATAAAATGGAGACAGTGATGTCCCGTAACCAGATGCTGTACATTTCGAGGATAAACAATCTATTTTGCACCATCTGTTATTATAATGAACTTTCTGATTTCATCACCGAGAAATGCCTATTCATTTTTTATGCCTTAAACTTTTTAATTGTATTACAATCAGATAATAATATTTTGTAATTAAATGGTCTGTTTTACATGCAACGGTTTTAAAACAGAAATAAAGAAGCAAAAATTTTAACTTAATTGTAGAACTTTCAGAGAAAGAAACAAAACTAAACAAAAGCATGCTATAACAGCTATAAACAGAAAAGGTTTGAGATAAGACCAGCAACATAAAAGAAATGAAGAAACACTGCTAACAACCATATGTTACTATAAACATACAACTAAATGTCCAAAATAATACAAGCTGAACTTTCATTAAACTCAAAATTGCTACGACAGTTCATGGCAAACCATGCAATGACCTTTTTTACAATAAAAATCCACAATTGAAACTGATTCCATTAATTTCAATATAAGGATATTTATTTCATATGCAACACTCCCCCCTGCATAACAAAATGTTGTCCTGCACTCTCTCACATAAATAAACAGACAAATCTAGTTAAAGCATGACAACCAGACAAATACAACATAAAAAACAGACCAGAGAGGTTACTAGGATTTAGAAATCCAATTCCAGTTCAGGCAGATTAAGTTTTTCCACCAGTGCAGTAAAACTGAAAGACAAACAGTGTCAGAATCTAGTATGGATGATTACCAAATAACATAATATTATATATACATCTGTATTTTACTTTTTCCTCCTAATTATTATAATAGCACATTCCAATCTGTTTATTTTGAAATATACTAAAATTTCTGAGGGTGAAATGGTTAAAACTTTTGTTCATTTCATTTTTATAAATACATGTACTATATATCTATCTGACTGTCAGTGATTAGATAAATAACTCATATCAAACAGCTTTTGATGTCTTAAAGCACTAAAACTATTAGAGGTTATTGTGCAATATTTGTAAATAAAAATCTGAATTTAATTTTAAATTCAAAGACATTTCATATTTATAAAACACACAAACAACCAAAAATGAAACAAGCAAAAATAAATAAATAAATAAATAAATAAATAAATAAATAAATAAATAAATAAATAAATAAATATTAATTTTGACACAAACCTTTTATAAACACTAAGTATGTATTAGTAAATTTAGACATGCAATAATCCCGTCCCTCACGGTTTTAATAAAGATCCAAAGTGGCATGTGTATTTAACCCAATCCTTGAAAACATTATCAAGGTTAAGGCTTAAAATTGCATTTAAAGGAAAATACAGTACAGTGAATATTTCTTTATTGACAAAAGACAACTCAGAAACACTTTGGAAAAAAACATCAGTTTTCTTTAAAATGCTATTCTTAAAATAAAATAAAAATAAGAATATAAATTTAAAAAAAAAAAGTAAATAAAAAAATAAATAAAAATAAAAATGAATATAAAAACAAAATAAAATGAAATAAAAAGAAAATATAAATAAATGAAAAAAAAAAAATAAATGATTAAAATAAATAAATAAATTGCTATTAATATTCATATGTTTCCCATCTGTGAACAATGGTTTATCAATATGTAACATCTTTAACTAAATATAGAACATGATATTGGTGCTCTATTTCCAACAGCTTGGACAATCTATATATAGAACAACTGAACCATCTGATATGTAACATGTGTTATATTGTTTGACTATGATTTATATGATTTTTATAATAGAAATACAGGTTTGAATATCAAAGTCATGTGACTGATACAATAGACATGTTTAAATGTCAGTGCCATCTGGTGGGGATTTCAACATCAAAATTATTGTTCAACTACAGGTCTTATCATTAAAGATTACATTTTTACTAATTATCAACAACATTGCAACATGTAAATTTCTAGTGTTTAAAATTCCACTGATTCAAGATCCAGGACCAACAGTGTTTGTGGACCTGAAACATATTTTCCTGCTAATCCATCTCCACTAGTTCTATTAAAAGTGTTTTTTTTTAACCTTTTTTTTTTTGTTTTTTTTTTTTTTTTTTTTTATTATTTTTTTTTTTTTTTAATTTTTTTTTTTTTTTTTAAAGACAACTGGCAAGTTATGATTTACTGGTGCTAAACCACCAGATTTTTGTTTTTTGTTTGGGATAAGCAGTCATTTTTCTAAAATCATCCCAGGTTACTTCCAGTTATGATGCTTAAGGTTCAAAAGTCATATAAAAAAAATCATTATATTATAACACAAAAATACCAAAACATAACAACATATTGTACAATAAAAGAGGTCCATGGGCCTTAATTCGCTCACCTGAGAAAAAATCCAAAAGTAATATTATTATAAAAAAAAAAAAAAAAAAAACCAAAAAAAAAAAACCACCTACTTAAATAGATTAAAGTCAAGGTCCGTCAATTCCTCATACAAGTACATCATATACTGATGCTATAAATAAAGTTGTCTATATCTTGGATATCCTTTTCCTAAGTGAGTTAAAAATGCTAAAAGAATTCACTACTTCTGGTCATCTTGAAAGAGGATCTAGGAAAATCAGTGTCACAAACATTTAAGTAAACTAAATTTAAGTTTTCAATTTCTCGAGACCCTTTAGCTTATGACAAGAAAATGTTTTTTGGTCACTATGACCTTGAATGCTGGTTTAGACCAGAAAAAAAAAAGACACCCTTTACATTAAAATTTGATAGGGCTTCATGTCCTGGTGCTATAAATAAAGTTATAAGCTTTTCAGCCTTGTTATTTCTAATTAGAAATAGAACTCTTGTGACCTTTGTATGGATCAAGGTTAACCAGCTTCTTAAACTTGGTAGAGCTCTGATGTGATGATGCTTTGTATTAGTTGTCAAGCTTCAAGGCTTTTTAATTCTTGACAAAAAAATATTAAAGCATTTTACTTCTTCAGGTTACTGTGACCTTAAATGAGTGTCAAGGTCAACCAGTTTTACAAACTGGAAATGTCCCTTATAAGTTTCATTACCATAGATTTACTTGTTCTAGAGAGGAAGTCATGTAAAAGAAAATTTTATTAACAACAGACAAAAGATAAAATGGCATTTGAATAGATCACCTTGAGCATTTGTACAGGTGAGCTAAAACTGTTAGCACATTTATGAAGTTACAATTTTATAAAGACACAATTTTTAACAAACAGACTGATATATGCAATCCTAGTACTGTAGTATCTATAACTAAGTCATACAGATTATATTTAAACTAATGAGATACACCAGCATACAACATGATCAAATTGCTAATTATTGTGTTGAGGTATAAACTGACATGCTGGTGAATCCTATTGATATTAATATAACAGACATAAAGATCTAAAACTGACAAAGACTAAATCTAAGATGTCCTATATCATAAAGGTATAATATCTTTGTCAAAATTACACATGGGAATAAGTAATATCAAAAACAATTATTTTTAATAGAGCTTCAGAAAAAAAGCCTCAGATAAAGTGTAATATCTTCAGAATAAGAAGGAATCATTTGTTGGAGGTGAGGGAGGAGAGGAGGGAGTTGTTTCTTAAATTTTGCATTAATTACAATCTTTTCAAGCCACTATCTTTGTGATTGTATATAATACATAAACATGGTCTGGTTACATGTAAACTTTTCAGTATATTTGTACTTACAATTTGCGTATCCCTGATTCTTTCTTCATACCCGGGTACAACTTTTCAAATGGTTCTTTATTAACTGGCCCCTGGACTGGTAGATCCTCCTCACCAGAATAACTAATCAAAATAAAAAATTATAACATTTATTCTGAAATTCTTTAGATGTACAATAGTTTTAATGCATTCACTATGGCTACTTCATTCTAAGCAGTTTTTTTCAAAAACTGATTTTCAAAACTTATTGTCTGCATTTTAATATTTGAATTTCTAAAATGGTTATTCCATCATTGCTTTCAGACAAAAAAGGTTTTTTTTGTAATCTTTCATTCTAATGCAAATCAATACCAGAAAGTAGACTTCAGCTACATTTTTTTCCTTTAACAGGGGACCTCAGTAGCCGAGTGGTCTAAAGTGCGCAATTACAAGTCACAGCGCCTCTCACCACCTAAGTTCGAATCCCATTCAGAACAGATCCTAGTGTAAGAAAGTTTGTGAGTTTGCTTGCCGAATGTCAGTGGTTTTCTTGGGTCACTCCAGTTTCCTCCACCATTCTAGAACTGACTGCCTTGAAATAAGTGAAAGTATCTTGACTGGGGTGTAAAACACTATTACTCCACTCCACTTCCTCTCCACCCCTTTCCTTTCCAATAAAACTGGCAAGAAAATCTTTTCTTCTTACAAATTATCTGTTAGCACTTCAGATCACTTGTGGTAAAGTACATTGTCCAAAATTCTTTACAACAATCAACAACTGAACCATTTTTGAATGATGTTGATTGTCAATATGAATGCAAAAACTTTGCAAGCACTATAAAGCACTATAAATTTTAGATTCATGTGACATGGTAGCCATGTTTGTTTACCTATGATATTACATTTCAGGATAATGTATTGCTTTTATTATGTATTCATACATGGGGTCACATGGTTTTTGTGGTTTATGGTCTAAATGAATGCAACAGCTTTCAAGCTTGGAGAAATGGGAATTTCACACAGCAAATGAATATATTGTATGATATTCTTAAACAAGAGGCCCATGGGCCTTAACGCTCACCTGAAGATATTGTCCAATACTGTTTGCAAAGTGCAATAGACAATATATTAAGTAGAGAAACTTTAAAAGTTTTCTCAAGTTAAGAACTCCCACAAATCAGAAATATGTCCACTCACATTTCATTTATAAGTAGCTTATATAATATGCATGAAGTAACTTTAGTGCAATGAATAATTTTCAAATCATTAATCAATTTCAGTATACTTATGCAGCTATGTCCTTGACCTTTGAACATATATGACCTCGAACCATATATGATTGTCATGTCAATACCTACAATATTCTAATATACATGCTTATGCATGATATTAATAGCTTTCAAGATAATTAATAATTTTAGTATTCCTATGTTGATATGACCATGACATTTGAATATATAACCTTGAACCAGATATCAAAATGATCATTGTCGCAATACCAACAATATTCTAATATACATGCCTATACAAAAAGTTAATAGTTTTAAAAGATAATTAGCAATTTAAGTCTTCTTTTGCAGCTGTGACCTTGACCTTTCAATGTATAACCTTGAACCATATATTAATATCAAAATGATCGTCATGTCAATACCTACAATATTCTAATATACATGCCTATACAAAAAGTTAATAGTTTTCAAGATATAGTGACAAATATATAATTTTTATCAATTTCCCCACTCAGTGCCTTACAATTTCCCCATTTTGAACCCCATGGCTACAATTTGTGTAATCTGAAAATAGATGACCTAAGGATGTTATAAATGAAATAACTAAGGTATATCTTTTGTAGATTCAGAGGAGAAGATTTTTAAAGTTTTTCACTATTTCCCCCCTTATGGGGCCCCAAGGGGGCATAACCCCTTCATTTGTGCAAATCTAAAAGGGCTTTACCCAAGCATGATGGTTACCAAGTTTCATTAAATTTGGCCCAGTGGTTTTGGAGGAGAAGATTAAAATGTAAAAAGTTTATGCACGACACACGACAGACGAAGATGGATAACAATAGCTCATCTGAGCTTTCAGCTCAGGTGAGCTAAAAAACTTACTTGTTTATAATCGGAGATGTGTTTATCTTGGCAAACAAAAAAAAAAGTCCAAAATGTATATTCTATACATATGAAATTCTATTCATCTATTTATCTCACACATTATATTACCCACCCATCCCCTCCTTCCCCTGACCTCTCAAATAAAATATATATATTTTGTTCAGTATTTTGGGACTAAAATGTAGTAATTATCAAGAAATATTTCAAAATTCAAAAACAAATTTAAATCTGAAGAGATAAACTTACTCTAAATCATTAGAATCGGTATCTGATACAGGATTCTCGAGCTTTGATTTCTCAGGTCTGGTTAATGCAAGAGAAGAAAAGAAGAAAGCGATGATTTATATTCACATGCAAAAAATAAGCAAAACAAAATTAAACCAAAAAAAAACATTCAATTCTAAAACACAAAATCAAACCATAAAGTAATTATAAACAAACAAACTGTGAAATCTAAAAACTTGCTGAAACTACAAGACAAAATAAAATTTTGTAAAATCTCTAGCGCTGAAAATTGGAAAGTTTAAAATAAAACAAATGAATCAATAATGAATAAAGAAAAGAAAACTTCGAATTCAGAATTCATCTGATACTAGTTAATTATATATCCTGCTATATTATATATGTTATAACAATGTAGGGTATGGTGATTTCAGTGTCGAAAATCTGACAAGTTTAAATTCACTAAAAAATGTGGAGTGGAGTGGAGTGGAGTGGAGTGGAGTGGAGTAATTGTGTTTTACTCCCCAGCCAAGATACTTTCACTTATTTCAAGGTGGTCACTTCTGGGATGGTGGAGGAAGCTTGAGTGTCCGGAGAAAACCACTGACTTTCGGCAAGGGAACTGACAAACTTTCTCACACTAGGATCTGTCCTGAGTGGGATTTGAACCCAGACAGTAAGAGACACTGTGATCCGTAAGTGTGTGATTTAGACCACTCAGCCACCGAGGGCTCAGGCCACTTCAAAGAAAAGCGTATCATTTTCTATTTTTAAATATCTATTATTGATTCATTCAAAATGCAAAAAAAAAATAAATAAATAAATAAATAAAAATAAAAAAAAATAATAAATAAATAACAAACAAAACCATAACTAGCAATATTAGTAGAAATATCATTAATGCAATGTACAACGGTCTCAGTTATATGAACTATAAAAGTAAACATTTTGACAGAAGTAAGCCTGTACCCCTCCGAAAAATGAGGACATATTGAAGCTTTTAAAGAAATATGTTTAAATGACATTGTCTGCTTATTTTTATATCTGAGACTGTTACTTATGAATGAACAAAAATCATACTACAAGAATCTTAAAAAATACTCAATACTCGATTCAGGGTGAAAATTTTTGATTTTAGAATTGATTGTGGAAATTTGTGAAACAGTTTCATATTGTTTCTCATTAAATCATCATAAAAAACATTTTGAAAAAAAATAAGAGATTGAATCTCTTACATAATAGTGGCTATGTAAAGAGTATGATCAACCATGAATTTTCACCCTGAATTTGAATGCAGATAATTATATAACAAATTGGTATATGTAAAAGAATATCTAACATTTGGTATACATGATAATGAATAAATGTAATATATAGTCATAATAAATGTAACATGTGATATCTATCCCATAAGGTTTGTACAAAATATTCATAATAGTTTGATGTTTTATGACAAAAAATCATGTTATTCCATGAAAACTGCATTGCAATCATTTTCCATTGTCATCATTTTCCATTGTAATCATTCACAATTGTTAACATTTTCCAATATAAACTTTTCCAATCTAAACATTTTCCAATGTAATAATTTTCAATTGTAAACATTTTCCATTGTTAACATTTTCAATTTTTAACATTTTCCATTGTTAACATTTTTTGTTTTAAACATTTTTCCATTTTGTTTTGTACAAAATTAATGAGATGTTTTAATCACATGGTACAATAGCAAACTCAATGATGATGATACATACACATGAGAGATAAAATGTTTAAATAAAACTAATCAAGATGTATACGTAATGTAGACCGAGAGGATGATGTCATCAGATGACAACACAGCTAAAATATCTACTGTGTATAACTTTATGTGGTATCTAAACTTTGATTGCTTTTTTAATATACAAACAAACAGAACAAAGACAGTAAACCCTGTATATAAAGGACACTAACTGCAACAAAAAGCCTGCAAACTATTTATTATTGGTGCAAAAAAATATACCTAACTCATATTTAATATTGGTGCAAAAAAATATCCCAGCAGATTTTGATAAATAAAGAATGATTTAACTGTTTTAGTTTGGTGCAAAGTTTTGAGAATGAAACATATAACTGTCCAAAAATGTTCAGACTTTAATAATATAGACATTCAATATATCTTTATAAATCTACTTAGGTATTCATCCCTTCTTATGTAAATTTGCAATAATCTTATTTCAAAATAACATCATCTATTAGTCATTTTGGGAGTTAACACAGTTCCATACTTTCTGTATAAAGTTCTAAAAATATAAGTTTTTGGTTTTTCAATTTTTTAAAAATTTTAAAACATTAATGCTTACGGCATGCATGTGAATTCCCTGGAACAGCCAAATATATGATGTCACACATATAAGTGTGCCAGTGAAAAAATTATAAGTCATGTGATCAATGGTAATTATAGCCTAACAGAAACATTTGGTCTCCAACATAGTTTCATAGGACAATAACATGACAGTATAAATATAAAGATATATGTGTCCCTTATAAACAGGTTTTACCGGTACTTTATTCACTTGTATTTAAACAAATTTGTCTGATTAAATATGAAGGTAAAACTTCTTGTTCCCAACAACAGATGCATATTCATGAAAGATGCTTCTTGTAAAATGTCTGTTTTTTTCATTCAGATTATTCAGAAAAAAAAGACATTATTATTAGGTGGGGGGTTTTCTTCCTAAAAATAACTCGTTAATGAAAACAGGATAACATTTTAGGGGTAAATCATAATGGGGATATTTTCTATAACCAGCAAAAATAAGATGTACAAACATTTGGGGGTTTTACATAGAATAATGGTGAACTCTCTGTCACATGGAATCCCATAATTCTCTTGGGAATATGACATGCTTCCATGGGAACCCAAAATCCATAAAGCTTCATCAAGTATGTCTCTCACAGAAAACCATTTTACAATGCCATGCAAATGCAATAATCCTGCAAATTTATGAATATCAATGAACCCAACTTAGAATCAGTTACTTTTAATTCTTCCAGTATGTTTTATCATGATGTATAAAATGGTTGTAATGATTAGGGAAACTCCCTATAAATGTATATACATGATTGTCATTCACTCATAAACAATACAATGCCAGTATTAATTAAATCTCTATATAAACTTACCCAAAACTTGTGCTAGTAGTGAGAAAGAAAATAGGAGAAACAACATAAGATACTTGACGTTTTTGTGTGTTTTCTTAATTAATTGTTGAATAATAATTTTTTAAGAATTTTAAACTGTTATTGAATGAGTTGAAAAGTTACTGGTACTCCTAAAACTTCTTGTGATACTCATTTTTTAAATCTAAGGCCAGTCCATACACATTAACTTTCTTAACTTAACTTCATTCAATACAGAAGAGTTTGGCAACCTTTAACCAATTATATGATCTTAATTATTGGATCGCAGCACCTCTAACTGTACAGATTCTAATTTTAGATAGTATGTCTGTTTTGTTTGCAAAAATTATTTGTTATTTAAGGGCTTTCTGCTTTTCTCTACAATCCAAGAACTTACTGCCTCAATATAAGTTGACAGAATCTTGACTAAAGTATACCACATCATAACCCCACTTAATGACTTAATTTTTAGTTTTACATGTATGTCAGACAGTAAATATACCCAAACCTGTAACTTCTTAACTTTAAATTAAAACTACACAGGAAAACTGACTTGCAAATAAAAGTAATGTCTGTATAAATAGACTTGGTGTATTGTGTTGTAGAGGAATTTATGTAATGATAATGGCTTTATCTGGCCCTAAAAATGCAGTGAAAATTGAAATGTTAAATTATCTGTTGAATATAATTTTAAATTTAAGTCAAAATATGACAGATTTGAAGAGAGATGATGCTATAATGATGATGATGCAGGTTTTCATCAATTTACAGTATCTTTTTAAATATAAGTAAGTTTTCTCTTGAGTAAATCTGAGATCAAACTAGAACAAGCTTCATACTTTGTATAATAATTAATTATGACAAGAGCTACAAATCATGAGAGTATGAAGTTTGTTTTTGGTTGAACTCTACACCTACACAACCATAATACATGTAAATGAGAACTTAATTTTGTAATTCCAATAACTAAGCAGTACATACTTTGGTTTATATGACGATAATTCTTCTTCAACTTCTATCAATTTTGCTTTGAGTTCATTTCTTTCCAGTAAAACAGTTCTTAATTCATTCAATGTAAATCTAGGTCTATTTGGATCTTTCATATCTATCACCATTTTGCCAACCATGCTGATTTTTTCTTCTATTTTAGCTATATCTCCTTCGTCTTCTGGGTTGTTAAAGTCATCAGCAGCTTCTATTTCTGTAGATATTTTTTCTCCGTTTTCTGTAACGTCGTCCTCTTCCTGAAATAATCAATTCAATAATAAGATACAGCTGTAATATCTCAAATCAGACATTCTTTAATTATTTTGTTCTGTACAGGAATGTATTGTTCTTTTTAATTTTTAATTTTTAAATGCGTAAATGAGTTTCTACTTAAACAAGAACCCTGACTATTATACATTACTGTGTAGCTTATACACTTCACCTAAGGATAGGTTAATAACACACAACTAAATTTTATGTTCATCTTTTGATTTACAGAAAAGCATCTTCTATCACTCATAAATCTTTCTGTATGTCAAAAAAAAAAGTTTATATGCTTATCAGTCGCAGATTTGAAGTGTGAAGGAAAATCTCATAACTTGTGAGAAAGATTATAAACTGAAGCTCCCTGAAACAATTAAATCTTGAGAAAAACCATACAAATGGATTATATAAACCAATACTTAACTAATACAATTTTGTATATGTATTTACAGGTGGTTTAAACAGACTATGGTAATACTTAATTAGTAAAGTATTAACTTACTTGATTTTGTAGATGGTTCACAAGTGGTTTATATGGACTGATATGTGTACTTGATTTAAATGAGTATTGACTTACGACTTGATTTTGTAGATGGGTTTCTTTTTCTTTATTTGATTTTGCCTCTATTTCTCTCGTTTCCTGCTCCTTCAGGTAATTTGTTATTTGCGTTATTTGTTGCTTCCTTGTCAGCTAACTGAGCTTCGAGGTCGGCTCTCTCCGTTATCAAAGTCTGGGAATGTTTTTTATGTGTACTGTTTTTTCGTCTTAACTCTGTATTTACTTTTACTACTTGTTCTAGTTGTGATTGGAGCTAGAAAAATCATAAAATATTGTAAAATGAAGTTTTTATTTTTTATCAGTTTTAAAAGAGAGTTATATACTAGTATTTTAATTAAATTTCTTTGCAATTTTTTTTTATGATTATTACTATTTCTTGAAAAAACAAAAAAACAAAAATTCAAAATTATTAAAATTTTGAAATTTAATTAATTTCTATCAAATACATATTTCAAAATCTGTAACTGTCCTTAATGTTTGGGGTTCCCACAGGATTTTGGTGTAAAAAATTCAAGGCTTTACTTAGGTTTTCAAGGTCATTCAGACAAAATTCAGTTAAAATTCATAAGTTTTTTACTGATTTTTGGGAATTTATCAAACTTCAAGACTTTTTCAAGTTCAGGAAGAACTATCAAAGAATTCCCAGGTTTTTCCTGTTTTCCCAGTTCCCAATACCCTGTATTGTTTGAAATATTTAGCTGTTGGCAGCTTTTGTAAATATCTATAAATACTCACAGCTTAGTATAAAAAAATTTTTATAACTTACTGCTTCACAATCAATTTCTTTTTGTTTAGATTCTCTCTTTATTTTTCTCAATTCTTCTCTTTGTTTGTCCACTGTATCTTTTAATTTTGTTAAAACTTCTATCTCCTTCTGTTCAGTTTCTGAGAAAATATGTTAATCCAATCATTTCTTAAACATGTTTTATATGTGTAATATTACAATTTAAGCATAATTATAGTTATATCAATTATGTTTCCTTTTTATTAACCTGAAAATTCAGTCTAAATGATGCACCATAACAGAAACAAAACTGTAAATGCAACAGGGTACCAGAAAATATGTGTGTATACCTAGAGATTATCAGATCGAAGTGAGTTTTGTGGTTCCAACAGGCAGAAAATGACTGTTGGCATTATAACTTTCTATTTTCAATCTAATCACTGTGATTTCAGTCCAATCAAGTAAGGAGTAGAGACATTAATCCCCCATACCTCTAGTTACAGCAGCTACTTCTTCTTTAACTGCCTCTTTCTGTTCTGACAGATTATCCCTCAGTCTTCTGTTATCTTCCTGAAGTTGTCCTATCACACTATAAAGCTCTTTGGCTTCTTTCCTCCAGTTTTCCTCAATCTGTTCCAACTCCTAAATATCAAAGAAAATATAAATGTTTTAATAAGTATTAAAAAACAAAATATATTACCAGGTAATGTCTTTCCAAAAGTCTAAAATAACAAGAGGCCCAATAGGGCCTGTATCGCTCACCTGGAATACCCTTATTTTGTTCTTTGCTTTTTCTTTTTAAATATATCCAATCAGTAAACTGTAAACAAACTCACTAGCAATATCCTTATTTTCTATTATTTCAAGCACTATTTATCATAAATTTCCTTTCAATTGGCCATGTACTTTCAGAAGATTTAGGCTGAAATAAACCTTATTTGCATGTTACATAACTATCCCAAAAATGAAAAATTGTACAGAAAAACCCATTAAATATGTTTTATCCCCAACATCTAGTTTCTATGTTATAAATTTAAACAAAACAGTACATAAATAAACCTATAATGGCCATTTTTCGATTTTTGCTATTTATAGTAACAGCAGCCATCTTGGATTTCTGACAGACATGTCGAATATAATTTTGAATCTATACCACCCAAGGACCTTCCACACTCAATATCCTTTCAATTGGCCATGTACTTTCAGAGAAGAAGATTTTCAACTATTTCGGCTAAAAATAAACCTTATTTGCATATTACGTAATTATTGCACAAACGAAAAATCATATGGAAAAACCCTGTTAAATAAGTTTTATCCACCGACATCTATTTTCTATGTTTCAAATTTCAACAAAATCTGGACATAAATAAACCCATAATGGCCATTTTTCGATTTTTGCTATTTATAGCAATGGCAGCCATCTTGGATTTCCGACAGACATGTCGGATAAAATTTTGAATCTATACCACCCAAGGACCTTCCACACTAAATATCCTTTCAATTGGCCAGTGTACTTTCAGAGAAGAAGATTTTCAACTTTTTCGGCTAAAAATAAACCTCATTTGCATATTACGTAATTATTGCACAAACGAAAAATCATATGGAAAAACCTGTTATATATGTTTTATCCCCCGACATCTATTTTCTATGTTTCAAATTTCAACAAAATCTGGACATAAATAAACCCATAATGACCATTTTTGCTATTTATAGTAACTGCAGCCATCTTGGATTTCCGACAGACATGTCGGATATAATTTTGAATCTATACCACACCAGGACCTTTCACACTCGATATCATTTCAATTGGCCATGTACTTTCAGAGTAGAAGATTTTTAAAGCTAAAAATAAACATTATTTGCATATTACGTAATTATTGCAAAAACTAAAAATCGTACAGCGAAACCCGTTATATATGTTTAATCCCCCGACATCTATTTTCTATATTTCGAATTTCAACAAAATCGGTACATAAATAAACCTGTAATGGTCATTTATAGGTTTTTGCTATTTATAGTAATGGCAGCCATCTTGGATTGAGGACGGACATGTCGGATACAATTTTTAATCTATAGCAACTAAGGACCTTTCATACCAAATTTCATTTGAATTGGCCTATTGGTTTCAGAGAAGAAGATTAAAGTTTATGGACGCACGCACGCACGCACACACGCACGCACGTACGCACGCACGCACACTTTACCATTCCATAAGCTCACCCTGGCTTTGCCAGGTGAGCTAAAAACACAGTTTTGAGCATTCTCAATTGCAACTATAATTTTTCAAACTGGTCTTTTACTTTTTTTAGCCTGTTGGTAACTGAAAATTCTCTAAGTACAATCTTGATTACCCTGTAACAATTATACATTTAGTTTGAAATCTGTCAAAGCATCAAAGCTTTTATCATCAAATTATATACTAGTACATCAAATAATGAAAACTATCTGAAGTAGACTTTGTTGTAATTTTGGTAAGACTATCAATACACCATTGAGATCAAAGTACTGTTATATTTTATGTAAATTTAAATAGTTAATGAATACATTATGTCTATCAACATTTATGGAAATCTTGTTACCAGAAATTTAGGAGAACTTATATATGACAATACTGATAAATAAATAATTTGAAAATGCGGGTAAAGAACAGACTCGAAAACAGAGCCATTGTCCCCAAACTAATGTTAAAAATTTATCAGTGTGCCTTCTAACATAGAATCCTGAATTCATGGCTGAAGAAAGTGTTTTCTACATGATGTCCTAAACATATGTTTCCAGTAAGTGTTTCTATAATGCTTAAAGTTGCTAGTTTCCTTCTTAAATAAAACGTGTCATAATTCCTGGACTCTGTTATTTAACAGAAATCAACTGTGTAAATAATGTTGTACATGTTGATTTGTAAAGTAAATATAAATAAAATCACAAAGATGAGGTAACAGCCTTGTCTTTGTAATGTTCAATCTGAAAGGTAATTTTTTTTTAGTCTTCTCTCTGCCCCCTCCCCAAGAAACTTTAAAGCTGCATTAAGTTTTTCAATTTTCTGAATTTTTTTGATTTTCTAAAAATAATTTTTTTTAAAAATAGATAACATCTAATCATAATCCGTAAGATTCATTTCTATTAGCTGTAAATAAACAGAATCCTCTAACTGGTTAGTCAATGTTTAACGGTGATTATGATTCTACATGATGTCCTAAACATATGTTTCCAGTAAGTGCTTCCATAATGCTTAAGTTGCTAGTTTCCTTCTTAAATAAAACGTGTCATAGTTCCTGGACTCTGTTATTTAACAGATATCAACTGTGTAAATAATGTTGTACATGTTGATTTGTAAAGTAAATATAAATAAAATCACAAAGATGAGGTAACAGCATTGTCTCTGTAATGTTCAATCTAAAAGGTAATTTCTTTAGTCTTCTCTCTGTCCCCTCTCCAAGAAACTTTAAAGTTGCATTAAGTTTTTCAATTTTCTGAATTTTTTTGATTTTCTAAAAATATATTTTTTAAAAAATAGATAACATCTAATCACAATCCGTTAGATTCGTTTTCTAAAATTTCATTCCTATTAGCTGTAAATAAACAGAATCCTCTAACAGGTTGGTCAATGTTTAACAGTGATTATGATGAGCTTGGAGCATGTGCACACATGTATGGGAACTCCAATGAATTGAAGGTGAAACCTGACAAATTGTATTAATTGTCCGTCATAAATATCCAGATGTATTTGCAATGATGTTATGTATCCCTTACTAAGTCACAAATGACAAATTCAATGAAGTTTTGTGTTTAATTTATAGTACTTCACTGTTTTGTAAGTTGTGTTCAAATGACCCTTTTTATGACGTAACCATGTACTAAAATTAGATCCCACATGCTGCATCTCGCTTGGAAATTACTGTTATTTTTTTATTTATTCAAGCTTTTATCACTGAACGAAATATTACCTTGTTCATTAGGAACATCATTAATTAGATCAGTGCTGTTTTAATTTTTTTCCTAGGAAAACTTAATGCAGCTTTAAAACTTAAGATTAGTAATACATTTTGTACTGGTCTTAAAAATTACTTTCAGTCAGTTCTTGTCCTTGTTTTCTAATTTTATTGTTTATTGGTGGAGACTGGTTTTTACACTTATTTATATCATTTTTCTTCTTAATACTTTAGTATCATAAGCTAAGTTTCCACAAATAAAAAATTTTAGTAGTCAAATTTCAAAAATTTGTGAAATTATAGTCCTTGTTAAAGTATTTTTTTTTTACAAATGTGTTAAAATATCGGTAGGCTTCTTTTGAAAGAATTTCTCAGAAATTAGTGATGATTTTGGCTACCAGGAAATCGAAACATAGATAATAATTGTCAAATAATATGAACTAGATACATGTATTTTTGTCTCTCCTGAAATTGTGCTAGACATAGCATTGTTATCTGTGTTATAAAAAAAATTAATTTTTCAAAAATGACAGATTGGAAAAAAAAGAAATTAAGATTTTGAGAAAATGCTACTGTGAGAAATTTCTTTGAATTTTACTTGTGTGTTTAATTAAGGCTCTATATTTGCCACTATGGTAGTAAATGTGGCTATAGACTGTATAGGTTTAAAGCCAATAAAGATTACTGAATTAAATTGAATTGAATTGAATTTTTATATATAATACAATTGGTTTATACATGTAACAGCATTTGTATGATTTTGCATGGTTCGTTAATTACAGATAAAAAGTAATAATAATATTAACAAATTCATTCAGAATAGTTTTTTAATATTACTTAATACATGTAAACAGGGTTTTAATACATTTGCATGGTTGAGTAAATTTTGTTAAAAAGGACCCATTGAAAAATTAAACAAAAAAAAAATGAAACAAACACCTGTAGATATCAAACAGTAGGTGTGATATTACCTGTACATTGCAGTTAATTGACAGGTAACATTAACACTACGGTATATTACATGTCAATCATTGTTAATTGATGACTAAGTAGGTCGCATTAAGGTAAAAGACAGGCAAAAACAAGGAAAGGCTATTAAATAAATGTATATAAAGACATAATCAGACATTGTGTATTCTTGTGTATACAGTCACAGTGTTAAGACTAAACACTGAAGGGATAAATAGATGTTAATTAAAATCAGTTTATATTAACAGAAATAAGGAGTATTGAGAATTTTTTTATTTTGATATTTACAAAAATAAACAGATTAAACACACGTAAACACTAATCTATAAAAGTTTTCTTCATATTTAACATATTTTTGTCTGAACAGTTTTATACTTAATCTGACTTCTAACAGGAAAATTAAATCAATTTAAATATGCTGTGCTAAAATTGGGACTGTGCATATAAAAACTCTGACCATTAAAAAACTGATACATCTGAAAAGTCAGAACAAGAGATATAAGATTTGTTTTGATTGAATATATAAAACAAAATTAATTCTAAAGTTTACTCTTTGTCAGAAATATGCAATTTTACAAATTATTCAAATACTCAATAATAACTTCAATACAGTATTTCTTTAAAACAATGTTCCCACTTTACTTTCATCTGAAAGTGACAGAATTTAAGACACTTTTTTACCACCTTGTTTATAAGCATATATACATCAAACTGCTAGGTCTCATTTTTTATGATAAACTGAAAAGTTTTCAACCAAAAATATCATTCGTTTAGGTTTTTCACTCATATAGATGATTAAAAAACATTATATAAATTTATTTAATTCAATATAAAAATCACCGGAAACATCACTATTGTGAAGACTGCACAGTAAATCTGAATGACTGGAATTCAAGATTTTCATTATTTATCAGATTTATTTTTGTATAATATAAGATAAAATAATTTAAATAAAATTAAAATCAAGCAGTCTAAGGATAGTTAAAGACATATATACTATTTTATGTTACCCCTAGTAAGAAGCTTCTCGTTACTGTTCCCAACTTAAATAACCAAAATCTTTATAAACTCTAATTTAGATCTCGAGATGTCATTTAATCTATCATTTAAAACAATTAAATTATTTGATACAGGTATAAGCCCGAAATTATATGTAAAATAGTTAAAATTATGACCCTTTCCTATCATCATGCAGTTGAGCAGTGTTGACATTTTTATGCCCTAAATTCTGTATTCATCATGCCTTTTTAATGGTTTTAATCAATGAAATCTGTCTTTGTACATTTCTAAAATACTCTTTTTTTTTTTTTTACTAAAACTCCTAATTTTACAATGCATCATTAAGTTTTAAGTTTGACATGGTTCAAAAATTTGTATAAAATACAAGTTTATGATTTGAAACAATACCTTTACTATTTGATTTAATAAAATCCGGTCAACAAAAATCTCAACAAAAGTTTAAAATTAACCAGTAGCCGTATTCAAGGGAGGCAACTCTGCATCATAAAAACAAACAAGTACCTGTTCATATCGTATTCTTTCCTGATTTCTTTCTATTTTTTCATTTTCAAGTTTATCTATTGTATATCTTAATTCTGCTATTTCACTATTTTCCCTTTCATATTTCCCAGCAAGTGTTTCTAATTGTTCTAACGCCTTAATCACTTTTGGCATCAAATCTGTCACTGAATCAACGCCGTATGACTCAATAAGTTTCTCGAATTCTTTCCCTATCCCTGCCGCCTGATCGTAAACATCTACAACAGTAACTGAATCTTCAACTTCTTCGGCCATGATATTCCTTCGAATAAGATAAGGATCCATTGAATCTAACTCATTATAAGGATGATTCCTTAAATGTTTTGGTTTTCCCTTATCTTGCGAAGGGGCACCTGACTCCCATATCGATTTTGTCAATGTTATAAACACGCTTGAATTTGTTGTTTTCAAGTGTGTAAAGACGCCTTTCCTTCAAAGCGTTTTAAAGACTGGCCAATAAGCGGTTTATAGTCATTTCGTACCATAACCGTTTCGTACCATACATTTCGTACCATATTAAAAACCATTTTGTACCATGACCATTTTGTACCATAACCAGTTCGTACCATCTTGTTTGACCATTTCGTACCATAGTGTACTGCTAATGTTAAGTATGATTTTTCTTTTGTTTTAACACTATGATACCAATTCGTACCATGGTATTTTTCTACCAAATGCAATGTATATATTTTTCGTACGTAAACGAATGTTTTATTTTTTTATAATTGAAGCATGATATTTTCATTGTTCACGATTTCACACACACACACACACACACACACACACACACACACACACACACACACACACACACACACTAAAATAATTAGTGGAAATTCGGCGCTTCTTTTTATAATGACATTTCACAGTTATTTGTTTAAAACAAACTTATTTAAAAACATTTGTTTTGCTTGTTATCTGCTTCAGACGGTGATCTGAAATTCCGACTTGCTGTGTTTCAGGTCTTCATTTAAGGATTGAATGTCATTTTGAATGTTGTCATTGAGGTATGACAACATTCAAAATGACATTCAATCCTTAATTGAATATTTTTTGTCAAGTTAACCCCCAATAAAAATAGTGTAAATAAATTATAATATTTTTTATGATTCCCCACCCAAAGGTGGGGAATCATATTGTTTTCGTTCTGTTTCTTCTTTTTCTTCTTATTATTATTATAATTTTTTATTTTTCCTTAAAATTGTCCGGTGCAGAACTCAGAAACGGTATGATGGGTTTCGATGCAATTTGGTACCAACAATCTGCTATCTTGGTAGATATTGTTAAATGATCCAATTATTTTCTATCTCGACGGCTCAGCGGTCGGTGCGTGAAAATTGCGTAATTAAATACCAAACATCTTTCTGTCCAATACGTACAAAGAGAGATAACTCTTACAGAATCTTCTTCTTTCTTCTTCAGTTTCTCAGATATATGAGCGCCCGATAAAAATGGGTAATCTGAATTAATGTATAAAGTTAAGCACTAAACAAAAATGATTGGATGTTAATGAACTACATGTTAATTAAGTGACTAACCTCTTTCTCACATACAGAATTTGTTCTTAATTAATTCTCAGTTACTATGTATTAAATTGTTAAAAATATATCAAATTTTTATCAGCACTGCCAAACAAGTTAAACACACCATTCAATCTCGTTCGAAATTTTAGGATAGGTTCCTGCACCATTAAAGTTTTTACATCCATGTGTATTTATTGGGGGAGGGACAGGAAGATGGGGTCTTAAAAACAAAAATCACCAATTTTTCCTTAAACACTTTGCAGTGTGCTATAAAACCATATATAGGGCTTTGTCATAACTTTTAAAATGTTGAGATCCCCACCCCTAAAGTATATATTTTCTGGTTCCTAATGATAAAATGAAAAGAATGACACTAATCAAAGACACCTAAGGTCCTTTCCCACTGAAAGGTAGGGCTGGGTGGTGCTAAGTTAATTTTAAACTATTGAAATCCCCACCCCTTATTTATGTATTTTCTGGTTCCTTATGAAAAGTTGAATAGAGTGATATTAATAAAGGACATCTAAGGTCATTTCCCACTGTGGGTAGTGCTATGTACATGTATAGCTTTTAAATAGTTAAAATCCCTTCCACTCATCTGTATGTTTTCTTGTTCATTATTGACTTTTGAAAAGAGTGATAAAAACCTCCAGGAAATCCTTTTCAAGAGAGGGTAGGGGTGGGAAGCCAGAATTCTTAACACCCACCCTCAGTCAAGAAACACTATCTTATGGCATACTTGATTTCATTTCTTAAGGCAATTTTACAGGATTAAATTCCTATTCAAAGAATTGTAAACAAATTCAATAGCATTATTACATGTTTTGATATGTATAATTGCTTTAATCTCTTTGTCAATTATCCATTAAATCAAATATGTAGATTATGGCTACTTCACAGACATGACACACGTCAATCAAATTTGTTGGTTAAACACCTCACAGTTCGTGAAATAGATTTGCTATCAATCAAAGTTGAATACTTGTCCAATCAAAATACACCAGCTAATTGTAATTGCCAAATTAATGGATAGGGTCTATGTTAGATGACAGAACGCATGATTCTGATCTATTGAACTTGTAAAATTTACATACATTTCGAATTATAAATTTAAACATGCAGATTCAATTGGTTTCTTTTAACAAAAAACGTACTATCGATCCATCTCGAGATCAGTCCATCAGCAGGTGTATATTTTAGACAATATATAGATTATGGATGGTGGGGAATCATACGTAACTGGTATCCCAGTTACAATCTCTAGTTTATTATTATTATTTACTTTATTTATTTATTTATTTATTTTATTTTTTTTTTTTTGAAATCTTGTTTTGAAGTCATTGGAACGAAATGGTAGTATCGCTGAATATTGTATGGTACTACAATAATATTGTCATATACCACTTTTTGAATTTAATCATAAAAAATTCATTCAAAAAGTGGTATATGACAAAATATTGTCATATACCAGTTTTTGAATGTATTTTTATGATTAAATTCAAAAAGTGGTATATGACAGTATTATAAAAGGTTTCAATATACCACATGTGAAAACACTTATTCTTGGACACAGTTTCATTCATCGGTTAAGAAAATGGATTAAAGATAATGATAAGAAAATGTTTATAAATGACAATATATTGAACGATGTGCATGGAATCGGTGGTAAAACTGTTGAAAAAATTCAGAGATATGACCTCAGTTACGTGAGACAAAATAGACCAGAGATTGTTTTTTTTTACAAGCATGCGGTATCGATATAAGTGTTGATTGTAGTGCAAAAGCAATTTCGGATGATATTATGTTATTAGCTGAAGTTCTTCATAATTTGGGAGTGAAAAGGGTGATTATTGGATCTGTTTTATGAAACTTAACCCTAGGAAAATGAGTTCCGCTCAGTATGACAGAAAGAAAAAAAAACATTAACAAGATTCTCCAAAAAACGTTTGGAAATTTCGTTAACAGCGCCCGTGATTCGAAGAAAACTTGTTTTATAAGCATTGATTTCTTTAGTCAAACTAACACCCTAAAAAGAATAACCCCAATAAAAATGTAATAATAAATAATAAATTATTATTTTTAACCATGTACTTTTGAAAAAAAAAAAATTAGAAAACCTTTTAATTGAAGTCAATGGTACGAAATGGTACTAACACCGAATACCGTATGGTACGAATCGGTCATATGACATGGTACGAATTGGACCGATTTGGGTACGAAATGGAAAAATTGGGTACGAAATGGTCATGGTACGAAATGGTTATGGTACGAAACGACTAGCTCCCAATAAAGCCAGAGCACTACACCTCCCGTTCCTCTTGATTATGTTAAAAATAAATTATTAACTAACTGATGTTTATAATTTTAGCACGATAGAAGAAAAGATAAAATTATATCAGATGAATAATATCGCGAAATGGCTTATTTATTTGTATCAGCAATAGAATGATATAAAACTTAGAATGCACTTGAGAAAGGACTTGATTGGACTCGACCATCCACACTTACGGGCAAGGAAAAGCAGTGCATATGATTTTTGCACGTATTTATATTTGCGCTCTTTATTATACTGATATCTCACTTCAAATTAGACAGGCAATCTTTTTCCATTTAACATACAATACCTAACGCCAAAACCGTTTGTGAAAGTTTGTTGCAGCCCAGTCCATACGTCCACCTCGATGTGAGTGGGTTTGTGTTTTGTAACATGACTTCATCGACGTAGAGAGATTTACTGCAGGACTTCCGGGCAAGCGCGATTTACCATACGTGGCATCCTGTGTTGGTATACCGACGTGTTGTTACCGGTAAAACAGAACATACTGTCTACAAAATGAACTATTTAAATATGTTATGGACATTTCTAGCATTGTTATTATACATTTCATGTATAGATTGTTATTTTGTAAATATCGACGCCCATGCTGAAGAATGTTTCTTTGACAAAGTAAAATCAGGAACAAAAATGAGCCTCATGTTCGAAGTTGCAGAAGGTGGTTTCTTGGATATCGACGTTAAGGTATAAACCCTTATATCGAATTCTTGGGTTTAGTTTAACATGTTTGTTTTTTAAAAGCAGTACGGTATTCTTTTATTTCTCAAGAAACAAGGTCAGTTACTTATTCACAACTCGCCAAATGATGGTAAATCAATGTTTGTTTTTTTTAAAGCAGTACGGTATTCTTTTATTTCTCAAGAAACAAGGTCAGTTACTTATTCACAACTCGCCAAATGATGGTAAATCAACAGATCACTACTTCTGTACTGGACAGGGCCATAAGGCATCACGTCAAATGCTGGTGTCATTAAGCGTCTTTTGCCACCTCAGGTTAAAAGCAGCAGGGGCACTGCAGTGTATATACAATTAAAAACTGACAAATTTGCTTTAAAAGGTATTTTGTTGCAGTCAAGTATTGAACTCGAAGTAATAATCATCAAAACACAAGATTGTCATTAAATCATCAAGTCCTTGTTGATGAACCAACAATGATACCGTAGAAGTAACTGGTACTGGGGTTTTAATTGGGAATTATATTTACAGTGTGATCTTTAACAAATTGACAAGAGAAACACTGTCCATTCCAAACTACTCCAACTAATTGGAGTCCGAGATTCATGTCAAACTATTTTTTTTGACAATATTGCTGTCTTCAGACTCTAACAATAAAGCCCAATAGGATCAGTTTGTTCCAACCAAATTTTGGTCAGGGTGATAGTAGACAGACTCTGAATGATAAACAGAAATTTTTTATTGACTTTAAGACTTTGCATTTAAAACAGTAGATCCAATGAAACAAAACCCTATATTAAACCTCTAATGGCTGTAAATATTCTAATACTATTTAATATTTGTGCCTCCTACAAACAATCGGCAGTTAATTATAGGTATAGTTTATATACCTCACTGATTCAAAGATCAAAATAAATGAAACTAATAGGAGTTTTGCTCATATACACTAACATTTTGTATCAAATCGGAGAATTAGATTAAATAATAATAAGAATAATAACAAATGAATTTTTTTAAACAGAAAAAAAAATATAAATATCTTACTTAAAAATAGTCAGTCAATACTTCCATTGGTTTCATTTTGTTATTTTAACTTTGAATCTGTGAAGTGTATAAACTATAATTATAATTGGCTGCCATTTATTTGAAGAAGGGATGAAAGAGGTTTTATTTAAGTATTTACAGCCATTAGAGGGATGTTATTTTACATGTGGTCATAACAAGTGGCACTAATTTATAATTTACATGTATACCAGACTAATACATGTAGTCATTATACACAAGTTTTGAGATATTTTTCTTGTTTTGTTGTAGATTTATGGACCTGACAGTAAAGTTATACATTCTGGAGACAGAGAATCAAACGGGAAGTATACATTTGCTGCTCACATGGATGGAACTTATAAATATTGTTTTAGCAATAAAATGTCTACAATGACACCAAAAATAGTCATGTTTACCATGGATGTAGGTGAAAAACCTAAGGAAGGGGATAATATGGAAACTGATGGTAAATAAATTTATACAAGTATAAATCTAAATAGGGGACAGATTCTTGTGTGAAAACAATTGTCACTCAACACATGAAAGGTTGATGGTTTTCACAGGCATTCGGGTTTGTTGAACATATCAAGATGACAATAGAATTGATAAAGATTATGTAGGGAAAAAAGTTTTTGTAAAGCAAGTGCCAGATGTAAAAGGAAAGAAAAAAATGCAGTAGACAAGCTTTGAAATTTCCAGTACTTCAAGTCTTTAAACTGAAAAGAACGCATGTCAATCCATTATGTGAGCCACATGTACACCCATTGAATAAGTCACATGTCCACCCATTGAGTTAGCCATATGACCACCCATTCAGTGAGCAACATAAACACCCATTCAGTGAGCAACATAAACACCCACTGAGTTTTGCAGTCAAGATAATTCTTCTTTTCTCTATTTCTTAAAGAATAAAGTTATCAAGAAAACAAAACAAAATCATTATTACCGGTACATATTTTTTTTGTTTTAAGTTACAATAAATTCTTACTGATCTCTGCAATCATTAGTTATACTGCTACAGTGCTTCAGATTGTCAGTGGTGCGCCTGCATTAATCCCGCATAATTTTTAAAAATGACGCATGAAAATTGTACTCTGTGCATCCCTCTGGGGCACTAAAATATGAATGGTATTAGATCTAAAACACACGTTCTTCCAATCATCCTAAAAAATAATTAGACGATAGAAGCAGAAAGTGTCTGTAAAAATTATTGTAACTCGGAATACCTCTGATTTTATGGTAGTCGTAAAACAAAAACGAAAATGTCAAAAAAGAAGCGAAGTAGCATCCTTTCGTTTTTGCCCAAAAAGACCCAAGATGATTAAGAAAGCAGTTAATATTACACAACATTTAATTCAAGACATAGTTAAAAAGAATTAAAACAACCACTAATGCCATCGTGTATTCAGTTGTAACATTTAATTAGAGCTGTTACATGGATCGCTCAGCTTATATACATCTCATCAAGCTGTCTGCTAGGGAATGTACTGTTAGGTAAAGTTTGTGACAACATTTTATTATTATTATTATTATTATTATAACTATTAGTCCAATTGCTTTCCGTATTAACATGAAAATATAGTTTATGTTTTTAATTCTTCTTTTAATCAAAATAAATCGAAATTTGGACCTAACTGAAGCTTGAAAGGCATGATTGATCATAATCGTATGAATACTCTGATATTTACCCATGTATGACGATGTTGTAATTTCAAGTCTATTCATAGAATAAAGGAAAAACAACTAACATGGCATCAAAATTAAATTCTGTATCTTTTGTTTCGAAAAAATTATAGGCCCCAAACTTTCAAAAAGGGTCCCTCATTACTGCACAGAATGGGCCCCTGGTTTTTAAAACAATCTGAAGCACTGCTGCTTTTCTCTTATTGGCAGAGCAAAAGTTATGAAGAAACCTCAAAAATGTAGTTATTACAAATTTACACTGTTATTGTCGTTATTAAAATCTTGAAACTGTAATAACTTATTGTTCTTTGTTACGGTTAATTTTCAGCACATCAAAATAAACTTGGAGAAATGATAAATGAATTATCTACAGCTCTTACTGGAGTTAAACATGAACAAGAATACATGGAAGTTAGAGAAAGAATACATAGAGCTAGTAAGTATCTTATCTTAAAACGATTATTATATTTTATATGGAGAGAATTCAGAAGGATTATCTCCCTTTGATAACATGTTCTGTATATTCAGTAGAATCTCGTTATCTCGAACTCCACGAGGGAAATGCAATAAGATTGACTTATCCGTAGTTTGAGATAAACAATGTTAAAAAACTGCATAGAAAGGGAAATAACTTGTACATGCATATCAGAAGTCACTTCTGGTTAATCTTGTCAAACTGTAGTATCACCATTTTATGATATGTGATATGCATTTTGTAAAGATTTTCTTTATTTACTCAAAATTTGTCAATAATTGATTGCACTATGGTATTTTACAGACAAACAGTGAATTCCGCTTTGGTCCCCATACCTGTTTCGCATTCTGTACTTTAATAACCTGAGCTTCCAGTTGTTTTGATTAATGTTCACATCACACAACCACAAGGTCAAGCTTGGCAGTAATTAAAACACCCACTAATCTTCTTGATGGTTTATTTGTTTATGCAATGCATAATAATTAACGGATTAATGAAATTGGGAGGTCATTGCAGTTTAATAATAATGATTGCATTGATTTGACAGCCAAAACGTCTGTTTGAGTTAACAAATTTAATTTTCTTAAATTTTTAGCTCGAGTTAACAAATGTATTTTTAGAGGGAGACGAAAAAATTGTTCGACATATCTGGAAATTCGAGATATCCTAGTTCGAGATAACCAGGGTTATTTTGGTTTAATAAAGAACAACACTGTTTGGACTTTTTCAAAAAGTTCGACTTATCCAATAGTTTGAGATAACCATGTTCAAGCTACAAGATTCAACTGTATTATATGTATAGCAATATTGTTTTTATGTGTATCAAGTTGGTTGAACAGTTAAAAGCACTGGCTCACAGATACGACTTAGGTTCAAATACCACTCAAGTAGATCTTGGTGTGAGAAAATTTGTCGGTTTCCCACTGATGGTCAATAGTTTAACCATTTTTCACAGGTACTCAGAATAGATTGCCTTTTTATAATATAAGATCTTTGACTAGGGTGTTGAACACCTTTACTCATCTCCACATTTTATATATTTTATGCCAACTTAATTATAATCATTTCTTTTCTTTAATTTTCAGTCAATGATAACACAAATTCCAGAGTAGTGTTATGGTCATTCTTCGAAGCTCTTGTATTGGTTGCCATGACATTTGGACAGATTTATTACTTAAAGAGATTTTTTGAAGTGCGAAGAGTGGTGTAGATTCATTATATGTTGAGTTAGATGTTAAATAAATTTAAAAAGTGACCTTGATTCATAAACAAAAATTCTGGACTGGATAAAATTTATTTTGAAATATTCATTCAGTCCATCTAAACTATTTTATCAGTTTGGCATAATTTCTATGGAGTGTCAATTGCTTTATTAAATTGGGTTGTTATTTTTTGATAATAAAAAAGCTGCTATTATAATCAGAGAGATTTGGGACAACAAATTTATTGAATTGGCAGTGTAGCCGTAACCATAGAAAGTCAAAAGTGGAACATATTAAAGTATTCAGTGGTTAGACAATTTTTTTTACCCTTTTGTTACCTATGTATGAGTTGAGTGCTATTGTATTTATTATCTAAAACCATTTGACATTATTTTATGTCCATTTTTAGATTGTTTCAGAGGGTACAGATTTTAATTATTTATAATGTAAAGTAAGGTATACTTAGTAATTAATGGCTAAGTGCTAAAATCAGAAATTGAACATTTAAAAGAGTATGACAAATGATAGGTCATCTACCTCTCTTTTTCTCCTTCATTCACATTCATTGGAACATTTGGGCATGAAGAAATTGAGTCTGAGCCCTGATTGTAAAACTGAGTGGCATGGAAAAGTTGAGCCTGATCCCAAATTGTGGTACATTTTGGCTTGGGAAAGTTAAGCCTATTCCAAGATGGTGGGACTTTTTGCTGTAAAAAGTTGAGGCTAATACTAAATTGTTCCTACCAATTAACTTAGAAGTAATACAACTTGTAAATTTCATGTTGGGTGGGGTCAGGGTGGAGTGAGACAGTTGAGGATGTATAGATTGTATTTAATTTACTTTTCTTTTTAAATAAATATTGTGTATGTGAGGGTTTCTCTATTATTTTAGAGTTGTATATTTTACATTTTGCACAGATAAATTATTTAAACACCAAAGAAAGCTAGTTTTAAACAATTACAACAATATATAACATTTATGTGCTTTGTGTACTAAATATCTGACACAATCAGAATCTGAAGCATGTTGAGTAAGAAACATCAATATCATGTATGTATTGGAGATATATTTTATGGTATACTATGAATACCTATATCTTTATTATCTCCCTTTATTTTTGACAGCTAGATATTATACAACTGTCCTATGACAGTTATGTGTAGCATGTTGAGTCTCATTAAAGATTTACCATTTCATTTTTCGCTTAATAGGACAAACATGTCTGAATGTGAAAGAAAAACTGCTGTTTTTAATGGGCATGACAGGTTTATTAATATTTTGTATGCATTAGATCTTCATTTTAAAGCACATGATTACAGGAAAGTCCATCTTCGCCAAAACAAAAACTGAAGAATTCCAGTGAAAAAAAATTAAACTGTGTTGTTATTGTGGCTAATTTTTGATAAAATTAATGCACAGAGGTGAATTATTTTGTGTAGATGCTCATTGTGAAAAAATGCTTTAAATAAGTCATTGAATGAATGGATTTATATTGTGTGTTATGTTTTGAATGTTATTGTAGGTACTGTGAGATTGAAAATTGTGAGAAAGAGTAAATGTAAATGAAATGTTGTTGGATGCGAGTCAGAGGAATTATACATGTATATTAGAAACTTCAAAATAATACTTGTAAGAATCTTGTTAAAATTTAAATATTACCAGAATACTTGAACCCGTAAACTGTAAAATAATTTTCTTGAATGTTTGAAGTAAATGGCCTCCCTTTCTTAGTGAATAACAATGAAATATTACTGTTTGATCACCATTGTTTTATAAAAGCAGATTTTAGCACATAAATACTAGTAGTTAAAAGGCCATGTTAATTTTTAATTAAATTCTGCTTCCTGGTTGTAAAGAATTTACCATCAGTTTTGTCAGAATTGACCATCAATTTTGTCAGAATTGACCATCAGTTTTGTCAGAATTGACCATCAATTTTGTCTGAAGTGCTAAGTTTGATAATGTATTGTACATTTCTATATGTTTTTTTTTTATTTATCATTTTGTTTTGACATCAAGATGTGTTTGGAGTATGAATCTATAATTAAATATAAACATGGTCAAAATGAATAAAAATTCTTTACAAGTAACTTACTTTTGTTGTTTGTGTTTTTCGAGTTTATGCATTCATTTAATTGAATAATAATAAATACATTTAAAGAATAATATGACACCATATTCGCCAGGATAAACGTGTAGACTGTTCATTCTTCAGTTTGAGATTTGGTCCTTTGGTTTTAACTGTTAGAGTGCATATCATCAACTTTTAATTTAAGGTTATTCCAGGTCATACATCCATTTATGCAATCTGATTTTTTGCAAGGTTGTTCATACCTTAGGAAGATTGCATTGCCTAACTGTTGTCAAGCACTGTAGATTTAGATAGAAGTATTGCATTGCCTAACTGTTGTCAAGAACTGTAGATCTAGATAGAAATATTGCATTGCCTAACTGTTGTTAAGAACTGCAGATTTAGATAGAAATATTGCATTGCCTGACTGTTCTTTTGTCAAGCACTTTAGATTTAGATAGAAATACATGTATTGCATTGCCTAACTGTTGTCAAGCACTGTAGATTTAGATAGAAATATTGCATTGCCTAACTGTTCTTTTGTCAAGAACTAGATTTAAATATGAAAATCATGAGCTTTCCTTGATACTATACAAAGCATTAGTCCATGGCTAGGGAACGGGTAAGTAGTCCAACAATGTAGATCTCCGTCGCTGTAGGACAAATGAGTACCGGTAGTATCACTACTTGTTGCTAAAGGTACATTTACTTGGGTAAATAAATTTCTGTAACATTAGTTGATGATGTCTTGATTCAAGTTAAATAATCTTGATTAGGACATATAACTGACTTCTTTTGAATCCTTTTCACTTTACTTTCACTTTTCACATAATGCACATACATTTGTCTAGATTCCTGTACCATTCAAACAATGCTAGAATTTGAATGCAGTAATTTTAGTGTGGTTAAAACATTTCTCTCATTAAATTTTCACTTTTCACATAATGCACATACATTTGTCTAGATTCCTGTACCATTCAAACAATGCTAGAATTTGAATGCAGTAATTTTAGTGTGGTTAAAACATTTCTGTCATTAAAGTTTCTTTTGAAATAGAATTTTCAAAAACATATTTTAACCTGAATAATATATACTTTGTATCATACAGTGACAAAGTACTGCAAAAAAAAACCATTAAAAGCTAATTGGTGTACATTCCAAATTAGGGTTCGAATCCAGGTCGGGTCTGACCAAGACTTGAAAAAGGTAATGACTGTTTTTTCACAAAGCACTCAGCATTTAGAAATGAAAGTCTTGGGACTTTCGGAGGAGACCTTAAAAACTGAGGCCCTGTGTCATAATAGGTGTGGCAAATTAAAGAACCTGAACGCAATGGTAGGCATGGCATGCTTAAGAACCCTCCCTGCAAATTGCCACCAGTGCACTGCACAGGTAAAATTTCTGTCACTTCAGTCCTGAGTGCACTGCATAGGTAAAAATTTCTGCCATTTCACCAATAGCTGGTGACATATCGATATGAGTAAATTATTCTTAACTGGGATGTTAAACTCCATTCAAACAATCAAAGAATCCCACAAATTGTTATACAAGAATTGCAATGACAAAACTTCAATTGAAAAATATAATGTCACTGACTACCTAACTACAGGGGCATTGGTTGCCAAGTGGTTAGGCATTGGTTGCCAAGTGGTCGTACCTGGTTTGGCTCATCATGAACAGGACATTGCTGTGTTTCAAGCATAAATAAACAACTGGTGAGTCTTACTCTGCCTGGTTTGTTATTTAAGTGAAAATAAACATAAGTGGAAGACTACAACTTATTAATATGATAGCCCATCATTGTTTCATCTAAGTATGAAGCTGAGAATCTAATAATAAACTCTATTCAAATACATGTATGAAGTAAAAGATTGGTTTATTTCCATTATTTGTTCATTTAAATTTTGGTGTTTTAAAGGGGTTTGGCAATACATGGAGGGAGACTTATAAAGAACTATCTTGTAAAAGTAATAGATATTGTGACTTTAAAATACTGTGCCAATGTAACAAGAGACAAAGATATACAGGGATGTTACGACGAATTTTTGCAGTAATGTATATATTTTATATTCTAGTATATGCTGAAAATCCCTAATGGGTTTAGTGATTAGAAGTTCACCCTTCCATAGCACCTTGCCTCACCAAGCTAACCAATCACTTTTAGTAGTTTTTCTGGATTGGTACATTTTTAGCACATGATGTCACCAAATTGGTACATTTTTAACTAATAACACTGCTTTGAAGGTACATTTTTAACAAGTGACACTGCTTTGTAGGTACATTTTTAACAAGTAACACTGCTTTGTAGGTACATTTTTAACAAGTGACACTGCTTTGTAGGTACATTTTAACAAGTAACACTGCTTTGTAGGTACATTTTTAACAAGTGAAACTGCTTTGTAGGTAATTTTTAACAAGTGACACTGCTTTGTAGGTACATTTTTAACAAGTGACACTGCTTTGTAGGTACATTTTTAACAAGTGAAACTGCTTTGTAGGTAATTTTTAAAAAGTGACACTGCTTTGTAGGTACATTTTTAACAAGTAACACTGCTTTGTAGGTACATTTTTAACAAGTGACACTGCTTTGTAGGTACATTTTAACAAGTAACACTGCTTTGTAGGTACATTTTTAACAAGTGAAACTGCTTTGTAGGTAATTTTTAACAAGTGACACTGCTTTGTAGGTACATTTTTAACAAGTGACACTGCTTTGTAGGTACATTTTTAACAAGTGAAACTGCTTTGTAGGTAATTTTTAAAAAGTGACACTGCTTTGTAGGTACATTTTTAACTAGCAGCATTGCCTTTCTGCTCTATCATTTTAGTCACAAACAAGAAAATTCCGTTGAATTCAGTTTTTTTTAAAAATATTTTCAAGCCATGTTTTTTTTCTTTAGTTATTTGTTTGAGCAATACATTTCCATTGAAAATGGAAATTTCTGTCCAATTGGTCAGCCTGCCTCACTCACTTACACTAACGTCACCTTCCTTTTTGAGGACTAGGTGTTACATATAATATTACCACATGCCTTGTTTCCAGACTTGCCTCATGCTAAATTACCGTAGGTACTTAGTTATAAGTTTTTATTCTTATTCAGTAGAATTCTTTTCAATGTCAAACTGGGTTCATTTTCACTCAACTGTGTGTGTGTGTGTGTGTGTGTTCAGCAGCAATATAAAATTCACTATAAAATCAGATATATATTTAAATACATGTATCTTTATTTCCATATCTACTTCAACTTACAAAGTCATTCATATCATCAATACAATTCATTCAATAAATAATAATGTATTTTCTTATTTAAAAAAATTACATAAAATGTCATGTATAAATTACAAATAAACTGAATTAAAAATTCCCCACCCTATTATTTATCTTGTCACCTTATCCTAGCATCAAATTATTTAGTCAAGCATTTTTATGACTCAGATCTACTGTTAAAAGCTTGCTGTTTACATGGATACAAAATATTGTAAAAATAAAATTGCTAATTATCTAATCTTTTATTTATTTCTTAAAAAAAGATAAAACAAAAAGTAAGTTAAGGTGTGAACTGTGAAAAAAATACTATACAACCTTTAAAAATAGTATTTTTCATCTCTAATTGAACCCTCTCAACCCTGTATGATCATGGACAATTTTAAAATCCAATAAAAAACTCCAAACATGCAATGAAATAATTTATAAAATTTCTACTATCTCTATCACTTTAAAACCATGAAAATACAAGTACAAGAATGGTGAAGAATTGATTACAAAATGTGTAAGTTGTAGGGAAAAACTTATAAAAATATTTTCAAGTTTCTATAGTTACAATATATCATCTACTAACTGTGGAATGCATGGGGATTTCTGTATTTATGAAAATAGTTTTACCTTTTTATAAGTAGAATAAACATATTCGTAATGCATAATAACTTAATTTCCAGACTTTTTTTGAGAGAGTCTTCCCATAACTTTTCATGATTCTAAACTTACGATTCAATGACCTTTGCTATCAAATATTGTATAAAAGTTTGTTCTTGTGATTTGTAAGTAAATCATAAACAATGCAAAAGATCAAGAAAAATAAATCTGAATTAAAATTTTCAGCAAACATCTACTGTTAACGAAAAGTTTTAGTCACAAATTCCTATAATAATGCCACTTTGTATTAAGAATGTAAAAATAATTCCGTATCCAAATAAAACAATAATCTTGTAGGGTATAACAAAAGGTACATATGTAGAATATGTATCCATAGGTTACAAAATTTTTACTTATAACACAATATAATTGCAAATTAATATCTGTTCATATTACAGTCCAACTACCAGTATATATATTTGACTAGAATAAAATATCAAGAGAGAACCAGACCCCTGAGTTGACCTTGCTCAGAAATACAACAATAATTATTTACAGTGAAGTGATTAAACAGTGTGGAGTAATGCTGTTTAACGACTCAACTTGGAAAAGATTTTTTCCCCATACAGCAGCTAGTTTTAAGATGATGTATCCAAGTTCCCAGGAAAAAATGGCAAAGAGACAACAAACTGCACAAGAGGAATTTAAACCCATATATAAGCTGACAATTTAGAAGCACCTCTGGACAAAAGAGATGCTAGCAGACTGGAATTTCCCTTTTTGCAATGGAAATATGGCCAAACATTGTAGCACCTCTGGACAAAAGAGATGCTATCAGACTGGAATTTCTACTTTCTGCAATAGAAATATGGCTGGCTATTGAAGCACCTCTAGACAAAAGAGAAGCTAGCAGACTGGAATTCCACTTTTTTGCAAAGGAAATATAGCTTGGTAGAGAGGTGACACTTTCGTAATTTACATAGAATTTATTAAGCATCTGCTGTAAGATTTTAATGAAATGGTCTCCTTTTGTATAGAAAAAAAAGCAGAAAAAAAGCACAGGGTAACTATTGTAACATTGTTCTGGGGTAATGAAAGTATCACAATTAAATTAAAACCTAAAAATTCTTGGAATTAAATTCTTACATGATAAAACCAATAGAATGTTAATAAAACAAAACAATCATTTCGAAAAATTAAAAACTCATATAAAAGTATCCATTATTTTTTTCCTAATTTTTTGGCCATAATTTAAAACCACCATTACCAATATACTTACAAGTTGACATTAATAAAATATAAATAAAAAAATCATATCTTTACAAAATTGTGCGTCAAAATAACAAATACCAATTTTCCACATCAGATTCGTTCCAACAGTGACATTAATCAGGTACTTTCTGTAAATCCCAAGGAAACATAACTGTTAATAATCAGGTACTTTCTGTAAATCCCAAGGAAACGTAACTGTTATTAATCAGGTACTTTCTGTAAATTTCTGTGTGTTTGTTCTAAATTTCTCCCTAATTTATTTCTGGTCAATTTTATTTTTAGCACACCATTTTTTTTACTGAAATAGGTCAAGATAGTCCATTATAAATTGGAAATAATCTCAATAAATGGGTCAAGATGGCTGATTATAAACTGGAAATAATTCAAATAACTGATTCAAGATGGATTGTTAGAATGTGGAACAATCTGAAGGAACGATTCAAAATGGCATATTATAATTTGAAACAAGAGTTCCGCATGGCAGAGCATGATACGCCCGTCAAATCTGCAAGTCATTTATGTGGATATTTTGTTTATTATGAACTGTAAAGGGACTTATACAGTTCATATGAGCTGTTCATAATTAATAAGTCAATTCAATTATTCATCACAATGATACAAAATGCAGTGCACAAGTCAACAAGTACAATAAAAAACAATAGTAATTATTGAGATTTTGGTATTATTTTCAGTAACAAAATAGACTTACCACCAGCCACACCATTTATATAATTTTACCATCATGTTCTTGTAACCTTCATCACAACCCGCCGCGTACTCTGGCAGCACACAAAGGGGAATAACTAAAAAATTAAGGAAGCTAGAGTTACGGTTCCTGTGCACTGCACTTGGCATCATCGTGGTAAGTAAGCATACCAAGTTTCAAGTCATTCTGACCATAGATGTCAAAGTTATGATCCAGACAAACATGCTAACAGCATTCAAAGGGGAATAACTCAAAAATTAAGGAAGCTAGAGTTACGGTTCCTGAGCACTGCACTTCGTATCATCGTGGTAAGTAAGCATACCAAGTTTCAAGTCATTCTGACCATAGATGTCAGAGTTATGGGCCGGACAAACCCGCCGCCAGTACGCCCGCCCGCCCATCCGCCCGCCCGCCAAGGGTGATCCCATAATACGCCCCGTCTTTGACGGGCGTATAAAAAATCTGAATAAATGGGTCAAAATGGCATATTATAAATCTTAAATGAAATGGAACACATGGCAATCTTGTAATACAACAGTAAAGAGTCAAATGTAGTGGCTAATTAATTGATTTTGAACATAAATTTAAACAATATAGATTGATAATTGTTGGTGTACAGTTATAGTTAACAATCCCCCTAACAGCTGTTACGATGTCGCACATGTACATATGTAAACATGTTATAATAACTGAAAATATGTGCAGAGCCAAAAAGTAAATATATGTGGTTAAAGTGTATGTACAAACATAGGTGTGCTTGGTTTACTAAAATATTAAAAATATTAAAAAATTTCTAAATCTTGACTATATCAAATTTTTATTTACTGTAATTTTCAAGAAACCATTTTTTCATCAGACATGAGATTTTAGGTTACGGTATTCCCAAACTTTCATTTTCTTATTATCAGACGTCAGTCGGTGAATCATATTAAAATTAAACATTTACAAAAGTTTGGTATTTTTCAGATTCATACAATTATATCTGCTTATACATTAATAAAGGCTACTAGTCTATTCTGAAGTATCATGCTTTGAATTATGTGATTAAGTGTTCTGCAATTAAGACACCAGAAATTAAAAATCATGACCTTTGGTTTCTACAAGTCAAGAAAAGTTTGGTGGTGTCATTTAACAAAATTTATAACTACAAAAATCACAAAATTATGTTGATAACAATAATATTCATACCTACAAGTCAAACTGTAAAAAACTATGATGCTATGTTCTGTTTATCGACTCATCAGTCAACAATATAAAAATCACAGTTTAGATTTATCTTTTTTTGTTAGCATCTGTAACATTTTGTAATTGAATGTTGAAATGAAAATGAGACCAATCTAAATAAAATAATTGAGTAAATTAAGCACCTTCCATGCATGTATTTTGTAATTAAATTTGTGTTCATGTAATGATGTGCCTATTCATGTGTACAAACTCCATCTGTCTGCCTGTTCATGTGTACAGACTCCATCTGTCTGCCTGTTCATGTGTACAAATGTCCATCTGTCTGCCTGTTCATGTGTACAAACTCCCATCTGTCTACCCACATGTATGTCCATTTGTCTGCCTGTTCATGTGTACAAACACCATCTGTCTGTCTGTTCATGTGTACAAATGTCCATCTGTCTGCCTGTTCATGTGTACAAACTACTTGTGTCAATCCATTAGACCAAGGAAGATCATGATTTTATTTTTTAACTTGTAATTACCAGTACTTATTATTTTTAAAATGAACCATCATATTTGCTTACTAATGGCCAAACATGACCAAAACAGACTGGTGAAAAATTAGTCAGAAAAACTGGCCAAGTACAAATTAGCTTAAACTGCTCAGTGACATACCTGGTCAAAAATGAACAGTAACCAATTTGGTAAAACAGATTAGCATTTACCCACAATTAACCACTGACCATTACTGGCCTCAATTAAGCACCATAATAACAATGCTATAGCACAAATAATAATAAAAAAAATAAATAAATCGAAAAAAAAACTAGACAATTCTTTACACATTGCCCATCAATACCCTAATTTTCAGTGATTTAACATTCCTTTTTTACAAGTATCTAGGACATGTTATAATGTCTATTCTTTAGGGAATAAAAGATAAGGTTTCTATAGAAACCAAACAGTTCTTTTTCAGTCATATTAGAAAAAGAATTAAGTCTTTTCTTCATTCTCTTTCATTTTCTAAATCTTATGTTCTTGTGTTCCATCATTTCACCTTCAAAATTTTATGAAACATCATGAAAATCATCGATCGTTTCCATAGCAACTAGTAAACAAACATTCATTTTTGCCTTCTGCTAATTCCCAAATCCAAAACAGCATCCTTTCTGACTGGAAAAATTTGTCTTTCATACACATCCAAAAGGAAAATTCTATTAATGTCATTTGAATAGAATCAACCTTTGAAACAGTTTGGAATATCTGTGTATTAAATTTTCAAAATCTTCAGAAAAAATTTCCTCTTTCATTTAAGACACTTTATCCTTTCATCAATTCTGTTTTGATGGCATTATCCTTAAATGTCCCATCAAAGAATGAATCTACACATTAAATGTCCATAAAAAAGTCACACATCTCAATTCATTCACTTCTCTCTATCTGTGGATGTAATTAATTGTCAAGTCCCAAAATGAAATTTGTAATCTGATGTTGAAATTGAAACCCACTAACTACTCTATGTTAGTCTCAAACTCTAGACTAAATATTGAATTTTACACAATTTTCTTCTTTTATTGTGTTGCCATGTGATACTTTTCATTTCTATGAGATCCATAAAACCTTTAGAATCATTTTCCGTGTTTTGACAATTTCATACATCTAAATTTTTCGGGGTTGATTGGACTATAAATGGTTCATTCCACATTCGCCGTAAATCCCCCTGAAAATAAACAAAATACTTTACAATGCCAATACAAATGACATTTTTACAACTTAACAGTAAAAAGTAAACAGAGAACAGCAAAGGTCACCGAAAAAGCTCATTTCTGTAGATGCATCTTTTTACGTAGTGAAGTGAAAAAATCTTGTTTTTCAGAATCACTGGTGGAGAAAAGCTAAAAAAAAAAAAAATAATAAACTAACAAACTAAATGGGATATGCCAAGGAGAATTCAAACCTAGGCAATGAGAGGCACTGTGATCCATAAGTTCGTACTTTAGACCACTCTGCCACAAAGACAACAGATTATAAAGATTTCTCCATAAATATGACTTTGGACAATAATGCTTGGTTCTTTACTTTCTTTTGTAGGCAAACTAAAATTCTGCATCTGTTTTATGTAAAAATTTATCAGGAAACATATCTGAGGTGGATCTGGTCAAATGTATACAATTCCATATTCAAGTTAAATTTAAATATGCATGTACCTACATTAACACTGAAGTCAATATTTCATACATAAATTTCAAACCCTGCAGCTAAAACTTTCAATTAAGAAATGTAGAAATCATTTGTATAACAGCCAAGGCCAACAACCATATATAAACTTGTGGTTTGTGGATATGCTTTACCACTTGGCCACTGACAATGAAAAAAGAACAAGAGTACATCAATCCTTACCAATAATAAGATCTATGTAGAAATATATGATGCCCAAGTTTTTAATGCAAGGAAAAAAAATAGTCAATATTAAAAGACAAATTAATCTGTCTGAATGGCTGATTGGTTTTGAATGATAGCAAGTCTAATGTACAATTAACTTTTTAGAAATTTTACCCTCTTAATATGCAAATTTACTATTCATAGAAAATGATAAAATACAGCTTACATCAATTCACATTTACTCTCTCTCTCTCTCTCTCTCTCTCTCTCTCTCTCTCTCTCTCTCTCTCTCCCTTATGTGTGTCTGCATGTGTGCATGTGTGTGTGTGTGTGTAACATACCTTTAAATATGCCATGGTAAGTAATGGTAAGAGTGTAAATGGAACTAAATATAATAATGCTGGTTGGGCAGCTTTAAATACTTCTGATGATACAGTGGCAGTTAATAACCCTACAAGAATAAAATACAGAACTTCTTCATACATGTAATTATACACTGGGTCAAAGGTCATAAGGTCAAAATCTGAAATTGTTTCATCAAAACTTAAGTTTTCTATGTTTTTTGTTACACTAAACACATCAATTTTGATATTTCTTTAACATTTTTTCTGTTGCTAGCCTCTAAATCAACCTAAACTGGGGAAGTATAGACAGATATATGTACCAAATGATTTTTCATGCTTTCTTTTACGGCTACATGGGATTTTTGAACTGGCATCCATGTCATGTACACAGTTCAAGACAGAAGCTGACTCATGTAAAAGATTGATAAAGCTAATTCAAGCTATAAATGTTAAAAAAATGAGTCATCTGACTGTACACATAAATGTAAGTTTTTCACTGAAGAATGTTATCATAATGAGGACATTACCTAAAAAATATCCTATAAGTGAACAATGGAAGTATGTGACTTTCTGTACATAGGTGGGTGGAGGTGGAACGCCCACATCTAACATTGTCACCTGTGACTTTTTATAAGCATCATATCGTAATACAAAACACAACAATAGACCAGGCATCACCTGAAAATTTAAAAAAGAAAATGTTATCTTTCCCACAAACTAACAAACAAGGTGTACCGGTATATTAAACACTTAAACACTTAAATCTACAGTGTTGAAGTCGATAGATATTAACAGCGATGGGTTATATCACACCATTTATTTCATTAAAGCTTTAAATCAAAGCAAATGCAAAACTGCTTCTTAAAAGAAGAATGTATACAGTCAAACCTGCATTAAAGGCCACCTCTATATAAGGTCCACCTGCTTATAAAGGCCAATAAAATTCTATCCCAGTTGCTCTTAATTTATATTATTTGAACTTGTATATAAAGGCCACCTGTCCATAAAGGTCACTTTTACTGATTAAATGGGTGATTTTTAAAGAAAGTTTGACTGTAATTGGTAATATTCTAAAAATCCAGGAGAATTTGTAAATTCAATTTTCTGTTATTTATTAAAAAATAAGCTTTTCTATAATAAATCAATATAATATGTTGATAAACAATCAAATATCTTTTCATCAAGAGCTTTTATCACAATGTGTATTGTCAATATAAGATTCACTTACAATATCGCCCAGCCCCAACATAGAAAAATGACTAGAATTCTGCATGCTGAAATAGAAAAATAAGAATTTCATTAAAGTTGGTGTATTTATAAACATGTTTTATCCCTAAAAACAGAAGGAAAGTCAGTTCCAATTATTATACCCTGAGATAACTACCAATTATTATACCCTGAGATAACTACCAATTATTATACTGCGATAACTAGCGATTACATTACACTGAGATAACTACTAATTATAATACACTAAGACAACTACCTATAATTATACCCTGAGATAACTACCGATTATTATACTGCGATAACTAGCAATTATATTACACTGAGATTACTACCGATTATTAAATACTGAGATAACTACCAATTATTATACACTGAGATAACTACCGATTATTATACACTGAGATTACTACCGATTATTAAATACTGAGATAACTACCAATTATTATACCGAGATAACTACCAATTATTATACACTGAGATAACTACCAATTATTATACCGAGATAACTACCAATCATTATACACTGAGATAACTACCAATTATTATACACTGAGATAACAACCAATTATTATACACTGAAATTACTACCGATTATTTAATACCGAGATAACTACCGATTATTATACCGAGATAACTACCAATTATTATACACTGAGATAACTACCAATTATTATACAATGAGATAACTACCAATTATTATACACTGAGATAACTACCAATTATCATACACTGAGATAACTACCAATTTTTATACCCTGAGATAACTACCAATTATTATACACTGAGATAACTACCGATTATTATACACTGAGATTACTACGGATTATTAAATACTGAGATAACTACCGATTATTATACCGAGATAACTACCAATCATTATACCCTGAGATAACTACCAATTATTATACCCTGAGATAACTACCAATTATTATACTGCGATAACTACCGATTATATTACACTGAGATAACTACCAATTATAATACACTAAGACAACTACCTATAATTATACCCTGAGATAACTACTGATCGTTATACACTGAGGTAATTACTGATTATTATACCCTGAGATAACTACCAATCATGATACACTGAGATAACTACTGTGAGATAACTTCCAATCATTATACACTGAGATAACTACCGATCATTATACACTGAGATAACTAACGATCATTATACCCTGAGATAACTACCAATTATTATACCCTGAGATAACCTTAGGTTTTAAAGTCTTTCTTACTGCCTATTCCTATCCTTAACAGTTGGATGTAACTGTCGGAAGGGTTTTCAGTTTGATTGCTGAAGGTTGCCATGGACTCTCGTTTTCTCCATCTTTCTGGAACTAATAACCTTAAAATAAGGGAAATGGATAAAAGCTCCTCTCACTATATCCAAATCCAATTCAGACAAATAAAAATTTCAGAAAAATTTGTCAGTTTCCTGTCACTCTGGTTTCCTGTGGTATCTTAAAACTGATGGCCTAGATATAAGTAAAAGAATCCCACTGGGGTGTAAACACTATTACTTTACTCTAAACCTAAAGTATCTAATGGAAAGACAGAATTGCAGAAATCATTGTGAAGTACATAAACAGGATAATACTATACATATACAAACCTTGGGAACACCAACTTTCCAGGCAGAGACAACTTTGGTGCATCTCTCATTAAACCTGTTAAATGTAATTTCTTTGCAAACAAACCAACCTGAAAATTACAACACATTATAATTATAATAAATAATGTTGTAACATTAAACCAACAGCTATAAAGTTATATATCTGTATAATATGCAATAAATGAATTGTAAATGATTGACCCTCATTGTTTGACATGATGTGGTTCTGTTATGGTAATTTGGTGACGTATTTGTCTGTTATCTGAGATACTTTGGTTTTGTCACAGTTCAATCATGTTACATTTAACTTTCAGGAACATATCCCAACTAGGAAGACAGTCAAAATGACCCTAATATGACCCTTTTATGTTATAGTAAACTCTTAAATTGGTAACATCCCTCCATAAAATGGGAACATCCCTCCACAAAATGGGAACATCTCTCCATTGTATGGAAATATCCCTCCATTGAATGGGAACATTCCTCCAATGAATTGGAACATCTCTCCACTGAATGGGAACATCCCTTCATTGATTGGGAACATCCCACCACTGAATGAGAACATCCCTCCACTGAATGAGAACATCCCTCCACTGAATGGGAACATTCCTCCATTGATTGGGAACATCCCTCCATTGATTAGGGAACATCCCTCCATTGATAAGGAACATCCCTCCATTGATTGGGAACATCCTTCCACTGAATGGGAACATCCCTCCATTGATTGGGAACATCCCTTCATTGAATGAAAACACCCTTCCATTGATTGGGAACATCTCTCCATTGAATGGGAACATCCATACATTGTATATATTTTAGCTATTAAGTGTACTTACAGGATTTTCTGCTGGTCTAGTCGCAACTTTAACCATAACATTGGCACTAAATATGTACGATGAAAAGAATACCTGAAAATAAAATAATAAAATTAATTAACATAATTTTCATACACTTCTTTGATTCCTGCTTTAAACCATACCATCATTCTATATTTTGGTACCTGCAACAATTTGGCTAGCTAAAGTTCTTAAACATAGAAGAAGTATCAAAAGTTCTATCTTGGTCCAACACGGTTTTTCTCTTCACTTATTAAATCTGGGGCTAATCAAATGTATAATTGTTACATACATTTATCTTTTACAACCTCTAAGTGGCTTCATGTTGCTTTAATCAACACTGATCTAGCAGGCCTACATGTCTGAGACAGACTTTAGGTAATGAGAACACTTTATCAAAGATTTTTTTGTGCTAACTTCTAACAGCTCAATCACTCTCTCTCTCTCTCTCTCTCTCTCTCTCTCTCTAATCTCTCTCTCTCTCTCACACACACACCTAAATCTTTTACTTACCCAAAAAACATCATAGATAAGGAGTCCACACAACAATAATGTAGAGACCTTTAGACTTGGTAGTCTTACTAAAGCTATAAATGCTACACACAACCCCATACCTAACGCTGAAATATATAAATAACAAATATCAGTACATACAACCCATAACTTACACTGAAATATTAAATAATAAATAATTATTATTACAATAAATTTGTATTTCTTCTTAATTATCTAATACAAAGACTTAAAGAAAGAAAGAAAGAAAGAAAGAAAGAAAGAAAGAAAGTTGAATTTTTCAATAAAAGATTTTATGGTTTTGAATGTTCTTTTGTTGAATGTAAAATCGCTAAAAGTTAAGAAAAGTCATTAATTGCATTTTTTTAAATTCAAATTTATTGAAAAGGTACATTGTTTGCTATTGTAACATAAGTAATACAAATGTGCCAAGATTTCTGATCTGGATAAATATTTTACAATACCTTTTGAAAGTTTGAAGGAATCATCTTTGCACAAAAATCTTTTAAGTCCCTAAAATCATGTTGTGGTTTCACAGCGGATTTTAACCCTAGTAAATAAAACCCTTACTTGGTTTTTAAATGAAGAAAACATTGGGGACAGCCAGACAAAACAGGCAGAACCAATATGCACCCCTGTTTCACAGGTGGGTGCATAAAAACCCTTACTGCTGTTTTACCTTGCTAAGCAATTGTATACAATAGAAATAAGAATAATAAATTGAAGGAAAGTGTATCTTAATGACAGAGAAATGAGAATGAAAGATTGAGAGAAGGGGAATTGTAATGACATATAACCCTCTGTTAGTAACCAATGTCCAGTTAGACAAAAAGGGCATCTAAATGACAACTTACCATCCATTAGTAGCCAATGTCCAGTTAACACCCAGATACACACAATAAAGAATGATAGACAGAAAGAAAGTATTTCAGCAGCTGTGAATCTTCCACACACTCCGAAAGAGATCCTAAAAAATATATATATAAGTCATAATCCAGAATAAATCACTGCAACAAACTGAAACTACAATAATATTTGCAAAAAGAAATTTTTCACAATTTTTTAAAAATAAAAATACTTTACTTCAAAACAAGAATTTCACAGAATTAAATGTCTTGCCTGGTTAGTTTTTGATCCAGTAGAAAATACATTACTTTAACATAAACTTTCCCATTTTAACACCCTGCCGCCGACACCAGAAAAGTAACACCTAAGTCTCGCCTTATGGCAATGCCAGGCTCGACAATTACTCCCCAGTTTAACTCAATATCTTAACTCTTAATTTCAGACACAAATGCAAATTATTAACAAGTATAGAAAACATGTGAAATGGATGTCTGAGAACTTGTAATACTTACTTCTGTCCACTGGAACAAGGTCGTATCATATACTGGCACATTGGCAGTAACAGAAATGCAAACGCTACTGTAGCTAATACTGAAGAAATAAACAAGGATACACATGTGATAATTTGATAAACATGGTTAAGATAAAACAAGACTTTGTTCTATAATGATGAATATTTACTAGAAGAAACTTTCAATTATGTTCTAAATGTAAAGTGGAGTAGAGTCATACATGTTTTACACCCCAGTCAAAAACTGCTAATATATCTAAATCAACCAAGCTTTTTTTGCAGCAAGTATTTTCATTTTTGAGATAATAATGATATAGAAATACTTATGATATTTAGATATTACTTGGAAAGAAACTTTATTACTAGATTTCTTATTGTCTGCCACTTAATGAAGGTGTCAATATGGTTATCATCCAATCAGAAGTAGTTTCACACATTGATTTATCAGTTGACTGAAGGTGTCAATATGGTTATCATCCAATCAGAAGTAGTTTCACACATTGATTTATCAGTTGACTGAAGGTGTCAATATGGTTATCAACTAATCAGAAGTAGTTTCACACATTGATTTATCAGTTGACTGAACATCTAATCACATATAGCTTTATAAACTATGGCATCACTCCAAACCAATCATATGTCAGTATGTCTGGGTTTCAATCAGATATAAAAAGACACATATAAATATATCTGTCATCCAATCAGAATGCTTTTCCATTTTGCAGAAATAAACAACAAAAATATTAACAGCAAACCTAGACATTATAACCCCCCACCACAAAAAATTATAATAAATAAAAAATAAATAATAAATTAATAAATATTTACAAAAAAAATATAGATAAGGGGTTGTCATTCAATATCCAGAGTGAAATGATTGAAGGGTGGCCTTACCTGCTGTACATATAGCAAACACCATTTGTAGAGAATCAAAGAACAGAAACATTATTAACAGTGACACAGAAGCACCAATTGGTAAAAATGCAGCTTGACAAGTATCGATGGTCTGCATATCTGTAACATAAAAAAATAATGCATCATTTTTTCACATTCCTTGCTGCACCTTCTGACAGCTTAGAACAAGACCTTTGTAATATATTAAGTCCTTTGTAATATATTAAGTCCTTTGTAATATATTCAGGTTGCCATTAGACCATTTACAGCATCTGCCAATCTCTACACATTTCTTTGGTGTTAAAATTTCACTAGATGTATAAGAAGTGGTACTTCTAATTTTTCCACACATTTTTATTGACCTTACTTAATGAAATTGTCCTTAAAAAACAACTATAGTACTTTCCTCATTGGGCATAATTTGTTCTGGTTTTAAATTTTTTTTTAATTCTCTTTTAAGTTTCTAAAAATATTTGTGCAACTTTAAAATTCATAAAAGATGTATACAAACTTTAAGTGAGTACTTACACTATAAGTACTACTCAGTACTCACTACTTGAATTGAAGAGTAAGTATTTGTAGAAATTGAGAGATACTATGGCGAATCATTACTGACAAAATGTTTTGTTTTAAACTGAAGAGTAAGTGCTTGTAGAAGTCATAAGTTACTATGGTGAATCATTACTGACAAAATTTACTCTGAATTTTTTACATTTTAATTTGATGATTTTTAACTTACTGCCAAAAAATACCCAAAATAAGCATCTGCTATTATTACTATCATATGGTATTTGATTTTAAAGTAGATTTGTGACTGATCTTTCACCATAAAATAGTAAATACATGTATTTATAAAAGCAAATATTTCTAATTTGATAGTACACAAGGACTTATATTCATCAGCTTTTGTCTCTATATGTCTAAGTATTGCTTATGCAGGTTATTATTTACAAGCCATGAATGTTACACCAATACTTACTGCCTTCATTTTCAGTTGCTGGAGCCCCTGTCAATGCAGCAGGCCATGAATGTTACACTAATACTTACTGCCTTCATTTTCAGTTGCTGCAGCCCCTGTCAATGCAGCAGGCCATGAATGTTACATTAATACTTACTGCCTTCATTTTCAGTTGCTGCAGCCCCTGTCAATGCAGCAGGCCATGAATGTTACAATAATACTTACTGCCTTCATTTTCACTTACTGCAGCCCCTGTCAATGCAGCAGGCCATGAATGTTACACTAATACTTACTGCCTTAATTTTCAGTTGCTGGAGCCCCTGTCAATGCAGCAGGCCATGAATGTTACAATAATACTCACTGCAGCAGGCCATGAATGTTACAATAATACTTACTGCCTTCATTTTCAGTTACTGCAGCCCCTGTCAATGCAGCAGGCCATGAATGTTACACTAATACTTACTGCCTTAATTTTCAGTTGCTGGAGCCCCTGTCAATGCAGCAGGCCATGAATGTTACAATAATACTTACTGCCTTCATTTTCAGTTGCTGCAGCCCGTCAATGCAGCAGGCCATGAATGTTACATTAATACTTACTGCCTTCATTTTCAGTTGCTGCAGCCCCCGTCAATGCAGCAGGCCATGAATGTTACAATAATACTTGCTGCCTTCATTTTCAGTTACTGCAGCCCCTGTCAATGCAGCAGGCCATGAATGTTACACTAATACTTACTGCCTTCATTTTCAGTTACTGCAGCCCCTGTCAATGCAGCAGGCCATGAATGTTACACTAATACTTACTGCCTTCATTTTCAGTTGCTGGAGCCCCTGTCAGTTTTTCCTTCTCTTTTTCCTTATCTCTATTTTCTTGCTCTAAATTTAGTGACCTACATAAGGAAAAATTAGTACATTTGAAAAAGAAAAACAACAGCAAATTGTTTTCAAGACACATGGTTCCATTTTGTGAAGAGTTTTACTTCTTGATATCAAGGAGTTATGAGATTTTAACACCCCCCCCCCTTATATTTCTTTCATGGTCAGATCCAGAAAGGTGGATAATGTGGAGTACCTGAAGAAATGTACAACTTTTTACAAGCCAGCTGACAAACTTTCTAACACTAGGATTTGCTTGAGTGGGTTTTTAACCTTGGAAGTTGGAAAGGTCATTTTCAGTGAGCTGGCATTGACTGCAATTTTCTAAAACAACACTGAGGTTAGGACTTCAAACTGAGATATTAAACTTCTGTCTGAGATTACCAGTGGGCTTAAACTACATCTGGTCTTTTAAATTCAGAAATGTTAATGTTTTCCATCGAACCACATACCAGTAATTTCCAAATTTTCTTTTTTATCAGGAAAAGATTTACCTAAGTAGACTCGTTAGCCTAAATAAGCTGATATGAAACAATATTTACAAAGAAATGTCTAAACAATTTATCATAGTATAAAATCAATCTAGTGGTGACAACATAAATTATATAAAATATTTTGATTAATCAGAAATACAGTATTTACAAATAAAAATATAAAATGATTTTTCCTATCCTTTATTAACCACAAACATCAAAGTATGAAAACTGTTTGTGTTATTTCTCCAAAAATTTGCATTCACCGATCAATAACATTCCACACAGTAAAGTCAGAAAGTACATGTACATATGTATAAAATATGTCGTCTTCAAGTATTGTCTACCTTACGAGACTAAACACCTCAATAAAAGTGAAATTCTTTTGACTGGGAGGTAAACTGACCCAATATCTTCTCCATTTTTATAGTGACAATTTATTAGGTACAGTTTTTTCAGATTTTTTATTACTGTATATATATGTATATAAGTTATAACTAAAGCTGTTTATTTTATCACCTAAGGTAATTCTAAGTTTTCTTTTCAGTTAGTCATTGATGCCCTTAAGTAAATAAATCCCCTACATCATACATTTTTAATTTATAGCAGTAAATCTGCATATAAAATGAATCAGTCTCATAAACACTTTTAATCACCTGAATGACCTCTGATCACCACAAAGGTCAGGGGTCAACTAGTCACTAACAGTCCATGTGTTTTCCTTCTTATTATTTTACATATATGTGTCTATATTAAAGCACATTAAATATTTACTCATTTACAATTATAAACAGGTAAACAAACAAATATCTGGTAGTTAATGGTATGGTGTATATCATGCTTTTTTCTTTTCTGACCAATGACCATGCTCGCTTCTGACAATACTTTTTGATCTCCAAATGTGAATAGTATTGAAATAAATTGAAACCTGGACAAATGTGCATCAGTATCTATTTTTAAAGATTATGTAATAGAAAAATGATGTATGCTCTTTAGGTGCATTAATGAGGGCAAATTTTATGATTTTTATTTTTTATGACTTTTTTTGGTCATTTTGACACATATTTTGACTCTGTATTTACAAGTATAGGGTACAATTGAGAACAAACATCATATATTCCTTTTCTTTAACCTTGATTAAAATTTAAACCTCAAACTTAAATTAAATTTTCCATTTTTACTGATTTTTTCAGGACCAAATAAGGCTCTTTACATATATTCCTTTATCAAGAGAAAAGATCAATACTGTCATTCTAAACCGATCTCGACAGAGCCGAACAAAGATCTGTTCTAATCAAAGTATAACCTGTAAGTTATAAGTGGTCCCAAACACATTCAGATCACAGCACCTCTCATTCCCTACAGCCAAATTTCACTGGCAGATCCTAGCATTAGAAAGTTTATCACTTTGCGTGCCAAACATTTTTTCTCAGATATTCTGGTTTCCTTGACCAACACAGAACTGACCACCACAGCAATGACCAACACAGAACTGACCACCACAGCAATGACCAACACAGAACTGACCACTACAATATGTTACACTGCCAGGAAAGAACAATACAAAATGATACAATATACAATATATAACACAAATACCAGTTAAATTTTGATGTGCCAGATGTGCACATTTCGGAAATTCATTCCTCATCAGTGACAATAAGACCGAAAAGTTTGATAGATAAAAAACATAAGCCAAATAGTTAAAAATAATGAATCTAAAGTTCCAAAATTATATAAATCCAAATCCAGTTAAGGAATGTTTTGCATGAGGGAACAAACCTTTAGTTAGTTTTAAATAAGTTATACTTCGAATAGAACAGTTCTTTGTTCAGCAATTTTTATTTCAACATATAACATATTGGGCATGCCTTAAGTAAGGTAGCAAGAATAGGCCAAATACTAGAAATAACTAGAATTGATGGAATGCTGTACATTTGTTTGAAAGAGGACATAATCATAATATAACGTCATCTATATTGATATAAAGTTGTAGTAAGAATCTGAAAACACAAAAATTTTGTGATATCTACAATATCAAACAAGAAAGTCCAAGAAAATTCACTTAAGAACAATTTACATCTAGCATATTTTGGCCAATGTTTGACCTCTTGGCTTTTTGGTGATTTGATCAAGTGACCTACTTTTTAATAAAACATCATTCGTATAAGAAATAAACCCCTGAATTTGTCAACCAGAACCATAAGCTAACCATGAGAACTTTACACTACACAGTACCTAGTAAGCTTTAAGCAACACATGTGTCTTTCCTCTTAATAAAGAAGAAAATAAAACATGTTATACAAATTTTCTTTGTTATGAATATTCAAGGTTAAATATCTGTTACAAAATCAATCATGGCCTTTAATAACTTGTACCAATGACATACTACAACTAAACATGTACAACAGCTGTGAATCAAAACGTCTGATATCAAACAGGACAAAAAAAATACATGTCCTTCAAACGACTTGCTTGATCTTAAAATCAATCTATACATTAAGGAAAAATGTAAAACATGCTTGTTAAGGCCAGTTGTTACATTTTAACCTCTTTGATCAACAAGGCTTTTAGAATTGTATAAAAATACACATACAATTATTACAAGAAATACCGGTAAAGACTGAAATTAATATATACCTATACATTTACACTCAGTGTCCATTCATTTTGGAGTCAGACCTCGGTGGCTAAGTCTGCGGAAGCTGAGTTGGTAGAGTGCTCGCTCTGTAAGTGGAAGGCCGTGGGTTCAAACCCCGACTGGGTCTGACCCAAGACTTTAAATGGGTAGTGACTGGTTCTTTTGCCAAGCACTCAGCATTACGAAATGAAAGTCAGGGTTCTTTTGGATGGGAATTTAAAATAAACAGGTCTCGTGTCATGGCAGTCATGGCACGATAAAGAACCCTGCTGTATAATGCCATCAGCACAATGCACAAGCTAAATTTCAACACTTTTGCCTACAGCTGGCGACATCTTGATATAAGTGCAATATTCTTGAACTCAACTCAGTGGCTAAGTTGTCTGAAGGGTGAACTTATAGATCAAAGTGCATTTCACTGCCTAAGTTTGAATCTCATTCTGGCAAATCCTAGTGTGAGAAAGTTTGTCACTTAACTCTTCATTAAGCACTCCGGTTTCCTCCACCATTTCTGACTGCAATGATATAAGTGAAAAAATTCAGACTGGGACATAAAATTCATTCATCCAACCCAATCCAATATACCGGTATTTGTGTTGGTAAAATAAAACTACATGACATACATACAAGCTATACCAGATTTAAGGCTGTGTTATAAGTATTGAAGTTAAAAACATAAAAGATAACCAGTGTCCTTAAATGAAGTTAGTCTGAAAAACTTACCTAAAGCTACCATATACTATAAGCAATATGGATATCACAAATGTTGATAGCCGAGAGGAATCCATGACAGTGAAGGCCCTAAAAAGAAACAAAATACAATTCCATGTTGAACTGTTCAGAATGTAAAACTTAAAATCCAGTAATCTATCTGCAAATAGATACAGGTAAAATATAAGTGGATGTGGTAACCCTTTACAGGTAAAATATAAGTGGATGTGGTTACCCTTTACAGGTAAAATATAAGTGGATGTGGTTACCCTTTACAGGTAAAATATAAGTGGATGTGGTTACCCTTTACAGAGAAAATATAAGTGGATGTGGTTACCCTTTACAGAGAAAATATAAGTGGATGTGGTATCCCTTTAAAGGTAAGATATTGGTACTAGCACACTTGGTATCAATTTGACTGATCTGGTGGTTTTGAAGAGTGTTTTTCATAATGATAATTGTGTAGTTACACTGTTAACATCAACCAGATTTCATTACCGGTAGGCAGGTTTCAATCTTAGTTATGTCATTTCAGAAGGTAGGATGCTAGCACAAGAAGTGTTTACCAGACAATTACAATCATCAATAAATTACATAGAGAGAAACTTACGAGACTGTAGCAGCCTCGGCCAGCTGCTCTTCTGCTGGTACCCCTGGCATTTTCTATTTTTCTCCAACTTATATGTTCTTTACATTTCTGTAAATATAAAGTGATACATATAAATCATGTAAGGACTTAAACACATTATAGATCAGGATTAAATAATATGATATACCACTAATCTATTTATGAATATGAAAAAGATTTATTTGAAATTTGTTCCATGTGCGAGTTTATGGGCTGATTGTCACATTATATAAGTTGGACTGCTAAAACCCTTTAAAACAAATGTTACTTGAATCACACTACTTGTAAATTATTTCCTCTCTCATTTCCTAATGTGCAATGTTTCTTTTTTTTTTTTTTTCCCCTTTATTTTATTTATTTTTTTTTCATTTTGTTTGTTTTTTGTCAAGTGTTCCTGGGTGTTTTTGCTATTGCCATGTGTTTGTTGTTTAGCCTAAATATATTTCTAAATACCACATTCAAACCATGCCAGGGACTGATCCCATAACCTCCCTTTAATAGACAAAACACTTCAACAACTAAGCTAATGAATTGGTCAGTATATTTGTATCATGCTTAATTAATTTCCTCTGTTGCCCAGGTCATAATAAACTGACCACCTTATATATCCTGACTTAAGGGGTTTTTAAACACAATTGACAGTCCATCCTTTCCCTTAAGCCAAGATACATCAATAAAGCAAAAAGTGTGACCTTGCAGTTTGAACTTTGACCTTAAATGATTAAACTAGCCCTGTACATCATAGAAATTTGATGGTTTTTTGGAAAAGGGAAGAAATTTAAGCCAGTCTGTCATTATGAGAACTATACGTTTTAAGTCCAACTTGTAAAATTTTGTAAATGTTTTTTATATCTACTTTATATACAAAGTTTTGAATTTTTCAGATTTGGAATGTTAAGAATTTCAGCATAATCTCAGATGCTGCTTGTTTGATCTATATTAAATATCAAGTATACATGTTTTAACATGTTTATACAATAAATTCTACTATATCTGACCTAAAACAAACTGATAAGACTTCAGGTCCATGGTGCCTGGATAGTCTGAAGTATAACTTTACAATTCACTGTGACTCTCACGGTGTAACTCTAGTTTCCCCAATTATTCCAGAAATTGTTGCTTGATGGATGGATACATGTAAGGAGTTGTTCAGTGTACAAAAAGTGTTTTATGCCACAGTCATGATTTTTTTTCCTGTAGAATGAGGTACGGGTAATCAGTTCTGGAATGGTGGAGGAAGCTGGAGTACCCAAAGAAAACTGCCAACCTTTGTCAAGCAAACTGACAAACTTTCTTACTTGGATCTGCCAAAGTTGAATTTGATTCCTTTTCGATGAGAGGAACTGTGATCAATAAGCACAATTTTAGACCAACTGGTCATTGATGCCACAGATTCACATAAGAAGAGATCAATTTAACAAAGGTTTGAAAAAAACATCATTAGTAACATTACAAACAACCAACTAAAACACATCAAACTTGTCACCATTTACAATTACAAAAGAAAATCATTTTAAGAGTGAGTTGAGTAATGGTGTTTAACGTCCCAGTCAAGAACATTTCACTTATATTGAGATGTTGCCAGCTATAGGTGAAAGTCCAGAAATTTTACCTGTGTGTTGCGCTGATGACATTACACAGCAGGGTTCTTTAACGTCCCATCCAAAAGAACTGTGACTATCACTTCGTAATGCCGAGTGCTTGGCGAAAGAACAGTCACTACCCAATTTCAAATCTTGGGTCAGACCCACGACCTCCCACTTACGGAGCAAGCACTCTACCAACTCAGCTACCACAGTGGAAAATCATTTAAGAGAAAGGTTTCTTTATAAATTAAGATCTTGATTCTCATGCAAGACAATTTCTCTTCAACATAACAATATTTGTGTACTTGTGTGGTAGTGATGTGATTTTAAATTAAATAACATAAAAACAAAAGAGTATTTTATATGTCCAAGTTGTAACAAAATCAACATTTCCTGGTTTAGAGCAGCTGTGTTAATATTAAAGCTTCACGGAATATAAATAACACATATGTCTTAGTTGTAAAATGGGTTAAATATTCTTTTGTTATCTGTATATCTGCTAAAAAAATAAATAAAGAATAATAATAAAATGGTTCACTGCACAAAAGACAATAAAAAAAAATAAATAAAAATAAAATTTTGTTTTTCAAGATTTTCTTACCTTAAAATACAGGTAAAAATCTCAGTCAGTTAACAAAAGTAACAATTAAGTATGTTGTCCAAGGAATAAATCAAACTAAAAAAAAGTTTTTACACAAAAGATTTCACTACCATAAACCATGTGATATAAAAGTTTATGTCTGATGTAAATAAAAATAAAACCACTGCTGCTATATTTATATATGTATACAGTGGTATATATATATATATACTAGTATTTACATATATAGAAGAGTTAATTATCTATCTATCTCAAGGGGTGTCAGGTTATGTGAAGGACCTCAGGGTACAACTTTCATCACCTCCCCTGGCAGATATTTTATTTAATTATTTCACATGATATTGTGTCAAAAGTAATTCACCTCAAGGAATAACATCTTGAAATTGTTATCATGAATCAGATATCCCTTATATAAACCAGAAAAATAATAAATATTGTTAATAATAATAGACTTATATAATCTTCTTCCCCTTTATTTTCAATTAGAATGGAACTGACTAGTTGTAACAGCTGAATATATTCATAACAAGAAATTATTATGCAATTGTGAGATCAGAGGGATATTTATATTAGTGCATTGTGTCAATGACTTCCTAATAGACACATCAAAATATTATAAGTACAGTTTTAGCTTTTAAGGTGTCACATAAACTAAAACAATAACATTCTGTATTTTCAAAAATAAAAACAAATAAAACACACAAACTGTCTGTGTTGGTGGATGCATGTAAAATTCTAAGAATTTATATCTAAAGGATTTTAATAAGGTAAATTTGATATACCAGTTATATTCTGATGTAAATTTTCCCATTAATGTTAAAAAAAAAAATCATATTGACTACTGGCATTTCAATAAAATTTAAGGAAATTGGTTCTATCCCCACCCCCTTGCAGAATTTAATTTTTTTTTTTTGTAATTTGTACTTATGTTTTACAATACAAATACAATACAATACAATACAATACAATACAATACAATACAATACAATACAATACCTTTATTCAGCATAAAACATTACAATGTTTATAGCTATCATTAATTTGTACTTATGTTTCAAAATATGCAGTATCTCCAATCACTGTTGACACTGTCCCCAAAGTTTTGAAACAGTTCTGGGAAATAGTTCCGGTCCCTTAACAATTAGTTTTCAATTAAAAACTTCCTAAGAACAGTTTTGGAGATTTACTTTGAACAAGAATTCTGCACTTAAAACTCCAAATGGCCATAACTTGAGATTGAAGAGAAACAGACAAACCAAAAATATGAAAATCTCTCCTATCATTGTTGATTCTGTCAGTCAAGTTCTGTAAACTTCTGATATTGGTAGTTTCTGAGATTTACTCCGGACAGAATTTCCTCATGACAACTTCAAAGGACAATAGCTCCAAAGCAATATGGCAAATTAACTCAGGTTAAAAAATGCACATTACCAATCATTGTTGATGCTTTGTATAATTTTATGTAAAATAATGATTTATAGATAGAAGGACAGAACTTCAAATTTAGTTTTTACCTCTCTTTGAAAGGTGGGGATATTAATGTCTGTCAGGTTAAAATTACTTTGTTCTTCTGTTTAACTTCAATAACAGTTTTTGAAGATTGATCCTTTCATGTCCTCTCAGTTTCTCTATTTTATTCTTATTTTTCCAACAAGTCTGAGATTTAACAAATTCGTTATATGTGATTGTGATAGAGAGTTGAGTTGAGGAATGGTGTTTAACGTCCCAGTCAAGAATATTTCACTTATATTATCGTGACGTCGCCAGCTCTAGGCAAAAGTGCAGAAATTTTGCCTGTGCCTTGCGCTTATGGCATTTTACAAAAGAGTTCTTTATCATGCCATGCCTGCCATGACACAGGACCTTGTTTATTTTAAGCTCTATCCAAAGAACTGTGACTTTCATTATGTAATGCTGAGAGCTTGGCGAAAGAACAGTCACTACCCACTTTCAAGTCTTGAGTCAGACCCGGTCGGGGTTCAAAACCATGACCTTTCACTTACAGAGCAAGCACTCTACCAACTGAGCTACCGCAGTGGTGTGATTGTGATAGAGATTGTCTGCTGTGTTAAACACAATGCAAATAATTTTAACAATTATAAACATCATATATAACAGCCTAAGGCATATAAAAACTTACAATACAATTACAATAAGAATTTTAATAAATACATTGAGGTGACTTACACAAGCACAATAACAATCTTCACATAAATTACACAAAAAATATTAACCTAATTTCTTTATAAGTTAAAAATTCATTATTGCACCATAAACATTTGCATTTACAAACAATTTATAGTAACTGTCTAACAAATCAACTTTAGGCTAATTTTATTACTGGTATTCCCTCAACAAAATAAGGATGTTCTATGTGTAACACTGCTTAATGAGGATAAAAAATGTCATAAGTGAAAATATTTATACAGTAATAAGTATCTAATTATTTCATTCCTATAGTGAGAACAGTACATATATTCACTGTGTGTGTGTGTGTGTGTGTGTGTGTGTGTGTGTGTGTGTCAGGAATGGCTAAATTTTGATGACAAACCATGAATCTTAGCTTGAAGCTTGCCAATGAAAAAAAGAAAGAAAGTCCGATTAAGTAAATAAATCTTTTAATTGTTTTCTGTTTTTGATATTCTCATTATTTTTTATATTTTGATGTAAATCTTATATATAGGTAATTATAACTTTAAAGTATAAATTTAATTAAAAATAATTATTTACTAAATATACTATATATATATATATATATATATATATATATATATATATATATATATATATATATATATATACAGTAAAACCTCGTCATAACGCCAACATTTATCCATTAATATTTTGGCATTATAACGAGTTTGGCGATAAACTGAGGAGGACAGAAACCGGAAGTTGACGTGTACTTTTTGTGGTTAGAGTGGGATACGTACGTTAAAATCAAAATTGGAGACGGCTCAATTAAATCGTTTTCAGTGGTAGATTCATATTATTTAATTGTTTTATTTATTTATTTTGGGTTCAAGCATTAGTAAACACAACTTCAATGCCTTCTCAAAATACATAGCACTCCCGTGTCGTTTTCTTGGAGTGCCTCCGTCACCGTAATGGCCTTTTTGCAAGCAAATTATCACCAACAGTTCTTCGTTTTACTCCATTCCCCCATAACGTTGAAAAAATAATCAGCAGTTTCTAGCTGTGTAATTTAGCAAGTTTTCGTAATATTTCATAATATACTTTTTCTGTTTGATATTCAACGAAATTCCTTTTTCGTTTTGGTGTCGACGTTTTGTTTATACATTAAACATAATCAACAAACAAAAACAAAGATTAGATGAGTATTTTTTATTTATATAAAAGAAACAGAATTCAGTTATTGCTATTTTTTCTGTTATCGGGAAGCCATACATACATGTAGCTGTATACGCATGAATGAGTCTCTGACTGTCCAACCATGTGTCTACTTAAAATAAAATCAGTCACGTGTGACCATGTTAATTGGCGATAATATGGAGGTTACAATAACGGTAAAATGATCATTGGTTATAAGGAAAGGGTGGCAGATGGCGATAGGCCAATTTGGCATTAAAACGGGGGTTTTTACATGAGGGAAAAACGGGTCTACATGATATTTTGGCGATAAGTGAGTTTGGCGATAAATCGGGTGGCGATAGATCGGGGTTTTACTGTATATATATATTTATATATATATATATATACATACATACTGTGAATTTAATTTTTTTTTTAGTTACTTGTCAATGATGAACAATAAAAATTTTGTAATTTTTTTTTGAAATTGTCGAGAAATAGAATGATGTGTTAAACGAATAACTGGATTTTTGTTTAGGAGAAGTTAGGGCAAGTTAAAAAATTTACTGTTCTAGAGAGTCAAAAATAGATTTTCTGTGTAGCTAATTGTCATTACAGACAGTGTTATTTTCTCACAATAATGATCAGATGGTTTTGGCTGATATTTTATCGTCCCTGTATAATCATGGCCAACTAAGACCTAAGACACAGTACAGCTGTCTATCTGTGTTACGTAGATTTACTGTATGATGTATTAATGTAATGATATTCCTGATCAATAACCTGACTGATAAAATCAAGAAACATTGGCATGACAGATATATACATTGTTAATACGATATTTTATATAAATCAAAATTTGATATATTAAATTTTTAGCATGTTTGTTTATTAATTTTACAAACATGTCATGTGTTTGGTTGGTATAAAATATAAAATGACTAGGAAGGCTTTGGATATTTACCTGCAAATGATTTGCATTAAACCTAGATGATGCTTATCTGAGTAAGTTTTGACATGATTTGCATTAAACAAAGACTATGCTTATCTAAGTAAGTTTTGACACGATTTGCATTAAAACCTAGACTATGCTTATCTGAGTAAGTTTTGACATGATTGCATTAAACCTAGACTATGCTTATCTAAGTAAGTTTTGACATGATTTGCATTTAACCTAGACTATGCTTATCTGAGTAAGTTTTGACTTGATTGCATTAAACTTAGACTATGCTTATCTAAGTGAGTTTTGACTTGATTGCATTAAACCTAGACTATGCTTATCTAAGTAAGTTTTGACATGATTTGCATTTAACCTAGACTATGCTTATCTAAGTAATTTTTGACACGATTTGCATTAAACCTAGACTATGCTTATCTGAGTAAGTTTTAACACATTTGCATTAAACATAGTCTATGCTTATCTAAGTAAGTTTTGACATGATTGCATTAAAACTAGACTATGCTTATCTGACTAAGTTTTGACATGATTGCATTAAACCTAGACTATGCTTATCTAAGTAAGTTTTGACATGATTTGCATTTAACCTAGACTATGCTTATCTGAGTAAGTTTTGACATGATTGCATTAAACCTAGACTATGCTTATCTGAGTAAGTTTTAACACAATTTGCATTAAACATAGTCTATGCTTATCTAAGTAAGTTTTGACATGATTGCATTAAACCTAGACTATGCTTATCTGACTAAGTTTTGACATGATTGCATTAAACCTAGACTATGCTTATCTAAGTAAGTTTTGACATGATTTGCATTTAACCTAGACTGTGCTTATCTGAGTAAGTTTTGACATGATTGCATTAAACCTAGACTATGCTTATCTGATTAAGTTTTAACACAATTTGCATTAAACATAGTCTATGCTTATCTAAGTAAGTTTTGACATGATTGCATTAAACCTAGACTATGCTTATCTAAGTAAGTTTTGACATAATTTGCATTAAACCTACTATGCTTATCTGAATAAGTTTTAACACAATTTGCATTAAACATAGTCTATGCTTATCTAAGTAAGTTTTGACATGATTTGCATTTAACCTAGACTATGCTTATCTAAGTAATTTTTGACACAATTTGCATTAAACCTAGACTATGCTTATCTGAGTAAGTTTTAACACAATTTGCATTAAACATAGTCTATGCTTATCTAACTAAGATTAGACATGATTGCATTAAACCTAGACTATGCTTATCTAAGTAAGTTTTGACACAATTTGCATTAAACCTAGACTATGCTTATCTAAGTAAGATTTGACATGATTTGCATTAAACCTAGACTATGCTTATCTAAGTAAGTTTTGACACAATTTGCATTAAACCTAGACTATGCTTATCTGAATAAGTTTTGACACAATTTGCATTAAACCTAGACTATGCTTATCTAAGTAAGATTTGACATGATTTGCATTAAACCTAGACTATGCTTATCTGAGTAAGTTTTGACATGATTGCATTAAACCTAGACTATGCTTATCTAAGTAATTTTTGACATGATTTGCATTAAACCTAGACTATGCTTATCTAAGTAAGTTTTGACATGATTTGCATTAAACCTAGACTATGCTTATCTAAGTAAGTTTTGACACAATTTGCATTAAACCTAGACTTGCTTATGCTATGTGATTTTAAGGACTAAGATATATTTGTTCTAGTTTTTCATGATTGATATTGCAAACAAACCTGGAAGCTCAGTAAAAGTATGCATTTAATAACTCGGACATTTTTCGTGTAAATAGGGAACTCAATTTTGGGGTCTAAAATCAGGACTGTCCTTCTAGAATAGGGATGGTTGGCAAGTATGCTAATGAAAAATTTAATGTTCTTTTTAAAGCCAATGTTGTGGCAAATTTCATTAAAACTAAAAATTATGTACAAGTATCTAAATTACATAAGCATGCAGGTTGTACAAAGAAAATATAAATGGTAGAGATAAGGTAGATAATTTACTGAACTTATTAACTAGAGAAATATCGTACAAAAATTGATTTGCTATCCAGAGAATAATCAAAATATCACAAGTCCTGCTGAAAAAAATCACCAGGATGGCCTAACAGTTATATGTATGGTTTGCTGATTTACAAAAATTACCAGGAAGGTCTAAAACGCTACAGTTACTTGGTTTGCTGATTTACAAAAATTACCAGGATGGTCTGAAACGCTACAGATAATTGGTTTGCTGATTACAAAAATTACCAGGATGGTCTGAAACGCTACAGATATTTGGTTTGCTGATTACAAAAATTAACAAGATGGTCTAAAACGCTACAGATAATTGGTTTGCTGATTTACAAAAATTACCAGGATGGTCTAAAACACTACAGATATTGGTTTGCTGATTTACAAAAATTACCAGGATGGTCTAAAATGCTACAGATATTGGTTTGCTGATTTACAAAAATTACCAGGATGGTCTAAAACGCTACAGATATTGATTTGCTGATTTACAAAAATTACCAGGATGGTCTTAAACGCTACAGATATTGGTTTGCTGATTTACAAAAATTACCAGGATGGTCTAAAACGCTACAGATATTGGTTTGCTGATTTACAAAAATTACCAGGATGGTCTAAAACGCTACAGATAATTGGTTTGCTGATTTACAAAAATTACCAGGATGGTCTAAAACACTACAGATAATTGGTTTGCTGATTACAAAAATTACCAGGATGGTCTAAAACGCTACAGATATTGGTTTGCTGATTTACAAAAATTACCAGAATGGTCTAAAACGCTACAGATATTGGTTTGCTGATTTACAAAAATTACCAGGATGGTCTAAAACGCTACAGATATTTGTTTGCTGATTTACAAAAATTACCAGGATGGTCTAAAACACTACAGATAATTGGTTTGCTGATTTACAAAAATTACCAGGATGGTCTAAAACGCTACAGATAATTGGTTTGCTGATTTACAAAAATTACCAGGATGGTCTAAAACACTACAGATAATTGGTTTGCTGATTTACAAAAATTACCAGGATGGTCTAAAACGCTACAGATAATTGGTTTGCTGATTTACAAAAATTACCAGGATGGTCTAAAATGCTACAGATAATTGGTTTGCTGATTTACAAAATTACCAGGATGGTCTCAAACACTACAGATAATTGGTTTGCTGATTTACAAAAATTACCAGGATGGTCTAAAACGCTACAGTTACTTGGTTTGCTGATTTACAAAAATTACCAGGATGGTCTAAAACGCTACAGATACTTGGTTTGCTGATTTACAAAAATTTCCAGGATGGTCTAAAACGCTACAGATAATTGGTTTGCTGATTACAAATATTATAAGGATATCTAAAAACTACAGATAATTGGTTTGCTGATTTACAAAAATTACCAGGATGGTCTAAAACACTACAGATAATTGGTTTGCTGATTAAAAAAAAAAAGGTATTTAAAAGTAGAATTTACCTTATCTAAACATAGAATACCATCAATTTTATGTCAAGCTAGAGATTTCTTTCTATGATTTATAAACATCCAGTATGTGAATGAACTCATTGATAAGTTCTCAATCAATAACTCAATCCATCAAATTACCCACCTAACACTAAATGGCAGAGAGAGAACAGGCTTATAACAATTTTTATGTACCATAGATTGGTCTTATTCATTGATTTGCATACCAGTAATCCCGATTCTTGATTAATGCTTCATAAAAATACCTGGAGCTTACATATGCTGAGTAAGTGTCCTAGCATACAGTGACCAATTTAATAAGTTTACCCGTTAAAATCCACACTGGGACATGTAATGTCAATACAAACAAAACACAAACACAGACTAGTTAATCATGAAAACAAATATGATATATACAAGGGATAGTAAGATGGCAATTACAAGGGGCAGAAAGATGACAATCTACAAGGGGCAGCAAGATGACATTAACAAGGAGCAGTAAGATGGCATTTACAGGGAGAGTAAGATGACATTAACAAGGGACAGTAAGATGACATTAACAATTAGCAGTTAGATGACATTAACATGGGGCAGCAAGATGACATTAACAAGGGACAGATAGATGGCACTGACAAGGGGCAGTAAGATGACATTAACAAGGGACAGTAAGATGACATTAACACTGGAAAGTAAGATGACATTAACACTGGACAGTAAGATGACATTAACAATGGGCAGTAAGATGAGTTTAACACTGGGCAGCTGTAAGATGACATTAACAATGGGCAGTAAGATGACATTAACAAGGGGCAGTAAGATGACATTAACAATGGGTAGTTAGATGACATTAACAAGGGACAGTAAGATGATATTAACAAGGGACAGTAAGATGACATTAACAATGGGCAGTTAGATGACCTTAACAAGGGACAGTTAGATGACATTAACAAGGGGCAGTAAGATGACATTAACAAGGGACAGTAAGATGACATTAACAATGGGCAGTTAGATGGCATTAACAAGAGAGTTAGATGACATTAACAAGGGGCAGTAAGATGACATTAACAATGGACAGTTAGATGACATTAACAATGGGCAGTAAGATGACATTAACAAGGGACAGTAAGATGACATTAACAAGGGACAGTAAGATTACATTAACAAGGCAATATTTTTTTAAATTTTCCAACAAATCCTTTTATAGATGAGGGAAAAAATATATAATTATTAGAGACATTCTTGAGCTATGGATGGTAGATCTGTGTCAGGTAACAGTTAGTATGGAAAAGCTTGAAGTTGTAATTAACTTCTGCTACCTTGCTTACATATAGTGGTGGGTGTGAACTTGCAGCAACAACAATATGCAAGTCAGCATGGATGAAATTCAGAGAGCTGCTTCCAATCTTAAAAAGCAAACTTCTGCCTTTCACAATAAGACACAGCCTCTACTCAACCAACATTAGACTTGTGTTGCTTTATGGCTCTGAAACACGGACATTAACACCTGCCACTCTCAAGAAGCTTTGACGTAATAATAGAGCCATGATAAGATGGATCTGTTATGTCAGGCCTAAAGAAGATGTCCCCATAGAGTCTCTTCTCTCTCAGCTTAACATAAAAAATATTTCAGAAATTCTCCAGACAAGCAGGCTGAGATGGTTTGGCCACATAGTGCACAGTACAGGATGGATATCTAGGATCTGTACACTGCATGTCACTGGTCTGATCACAGGGCCGAAAGTAGACCCAAACTGACCCCAGATCACTTAGTGAATGGGTGATACAAACCCACTGGATCACCAAGCATGGACAGGGATACTTTGTTCTCAACTAGACAACCAGACCTCACCCTTGTAAAAGGAACAATCAAAGACCTGGATAATCTAAACAGGACAATGATGATGAATGATGAAGGGTACATAATTAAACCTTTCTGAAAAGCCCATCAAAGAAATCCAGGTTCAGACAAATTGATTTAAAACAAATGGTCTATATAGTAAAGACAAAGTTCAAACTAACTGTATTTATAACATGAGGATTTTAAGGAAGAAATGACAATAAATTTTCTTTAATCTGCAGGATATTTAAATTTTTACAACTACAAATATTAATGGTTTTGTAATTTGAAACATAAATGATTACAGCATTATATTTACATGTTATAATTTTACATCTAGTATTGTTTTCTTAATGTGAGGGAGGCAGGGTGTTAATAGTATGGTTTTGAGAAGTATAGAGATCAGAGAAACTCACTGACTCCATTAATTCTATTCCAATGTCACACAGATCTTAGAGTAAGAAGGTTTTTTATTTGGCTCGACAAAGACATGATCCGAGTTCTTGGGACACTCCAGGCTTCCCTACAATCTCAGTACTGACCATCTATATTTAAAAAAAAAAATCTGGATTTATCCATGAAACATCATTCCAATCTACCATCTTGACTGGGGTATATTTTAACTCAACTGATTAGATTTTGTGACGATAGTCAAGATTTTAACATTTTCTTAAAGAAACATTGGTATGTAAATTTATAAACATCCACATGAATAATGCTAATGAAAAAATTTGTAATTCCTGAAACATTAACTTGATGTAATTTAACCAATGAAATTTAGGCAAGACTATGTACCTTTTATGTGTGATTGAACATTTATAAAACTGTGCTTTGACTGCAAATGACCACCGATACATCTGGCACATACATATGTGTTTTATAAAATAATCAATATATCTGATTATTGATTAACATATAGAAATCAACCATGTGTTCAACATCTGGTCAAATTTTAAAGTGAATTGATATACCCAAATGTAAAATTATTATAATCAATACATTTACTTACCAGTCAGGGAGTCATTACTTTATATGGCCACAGACTGAACAACAGATGTGAAGGAACAAAGAATGCTGGTACCAACAAGCGTTAGACTTTCATAATGCAAAACACACACACACACGTTAGACTTTCATAAAGCAACGCACACACACATTTATATATATATATATATATATATATATATATATATTTGTCTTTAAAGAAATTTTGGTCACCCTTAAAAATGTAAGTAAGGTTTAACATTTCCAGAGTCCTGACATATATATTCTTTTTATAAACTTCAGATTTAAATTTAAATTTTTCTTTTATACCTTAAATTAATTCAAAATGTTTGTTTATTATTAAAACTTCTAAATCTAATTATGTTTTAAATTAATTTTTAAAAAGGGTCTACAACCAAATTTAAATTTTAAGTTGAGATTGCAATTTTTAAAAAACAAAGAACACATAAATATAACAAATGATTTAGAGTAACAACATCAATACATGAGTAACAACATCACAACGTAACAACATCACAATGTGACAACATCACTACATGAGTAACAACATCACTACATGAGTAACAACTACATCACTACATGAATAACAACATCACAACATAAGTAACAACATCACAACGTAACAACATCACTACATGAGTAACAACATCAATAACATGAGTAACAACATCACTAACATGAGTAACAACATCACTTCATGAGTAACAACATCATGACATGAGTAACAACATCACGTCATGAGTAACAACATTGACACATGAGTAACAATATCACATGAGTAACAACATCACAACAGTGAAGTAACAACATCACTACATGAGTAACAACATCACTACATGAGTAACAACATCACAACATGAGTAACAACAACATCACTACATGAGTAACAACATCACAACATGAGTAACAACATCACAACAAGAGTAACAACATCACTACATGAGTAACAACATCAATAAACGAGTAACAACATCACTACATGAGTAACAACATCACTACATGAGTAACAACATCAATAAATGAGTAACAACATCATAACATGAGTAACTACATCACAACAAGAGTAACAACATCACAACATAAGTAACAACATCACAACGTGAGTAACAACATCACAACATGAGTAACAACATCACTACATGAGTAACAACATCAATAAACGAGTAACAACATCATAACATGAGTAACTACATCACAACAAGAGTAACAACATCACAACATAAGTAACAACATCACAACGTGAGTAACAACATCACAACATGAGTAACAACATCACTACATGAGTAACAACATCACAACATGAGTAACAACATCACTACATGAGTAACAACATCATAACATGAGTAACAACATCACTACATTAGTAACAACATTATAACATGAGTAACAACATCACAACATGAGTAACAACATCACTACATGAGTAACAACATCAATAAACGAGTAACAACATCACTACATGAGTAACAACATCACTACATGAGTAACAACATCAATAAACGAGTAACAACATCATAACATGAGTAACTACATCACACCATGAGTAACAACATCACTACATGAGTAACAACATCACAACATGAGTAACAACATCACTACATGAGTAACAACATCACATAAATATACAAATATCTTAGCCCTAATTGACAGACTTATTATTTATATTTTTTATATAAGTTACTTAATCCAATTTTTGAAGATAAATTATTAAACAAGAGGCCCAATAGGGCCTGTATCGCTCACCAGGCACATCCTTATTTATTATTTGCTTTTTCTTTTTAAATATATTCAATCAGTAAAATGTAAACAAACTCACTAGCAATATCCTTATTTTCTATTATTACAAGCACTATTAATCATAAAATTTCTTTCGATTGGCCATGTACTTTCAGAAGATTTAGGCTAAAATAAACCTTATTTGCATGTTACATAACTATTGCAAAAATGGAAAATTGTACAGAAAAACCCATTACATATGTTTTATCCCCAACATCTAGTTTCTATGTTATAAATTTCAACAAAATCCGTACATAAATAAACCCAAAATAGCCATTTTTTTATTTTTGCTATTTATAGTAATGGCAGCAATTTTGGATTTCCAACAGACATGTCGGATAAAATTTTGAATCTATACCACCTAAGGACCTTCCACATTCAATATCCTTTTAATTGGCCATGTACTTTCAGAGAAGAAGATTTTCAAAGATTTTGGCTAAAAATAAACTTTATTTGCATATTGCATAATTATTACACAAACAAAAATCGTACGGAAAAACCCGTTATATATGTTTTATCCCCAACATTCATTTTCTATGTTTCAAATTTCAACAAAATCGGTACATTAATAAACCCAAAATGGCCATTTTTTTATTTTTGCTATTTAAAGTAACGGCAGCCATCTTGAATTTCGGAAAGATATGTCGGATACAATTTGAATCTATACCACACAATTTAAGTCTTCTTTTGCAGCTGTGACCTTGACCTTTCAACATATGACCTTGAACCGTATATCAAAATGATTGTCATGTCAATACCTACAATATTCTAATATACATGCCCATACAAAAAGTTTATAGTTCTCAAGATAATTAGCAATTTAAGTCTTCTTTTGCAGCTGTGACCTTGACCTTTCAAAATATGACCTTGAACCATATGTCAAAATGATTGTCATGTCAATACCTACAATATTCTATTATACATGCCTATACAAAAAGTTAGTAGTTTTCAAGATTATAGGCAAATTAAGTATTCCGTTTGCAGCTAGTGACCTTGACCTTTCAACATATGAGCTTGAACCATATATCACAATGATCGTCATGTCAATACCTACAATATTCTAATATACATGCCTATACAAAAAGGATAATTAGCAATTTAAGTCTTCTTTTGCAGCTGTGACCTTGACCTTTCAACATATGAGCTTGAACCATATATCAAAATGATCGTCATGTCAATAACTACAATATTCTGATATACATGCCTATACAAAAAGGATAATTAGCAATTTAAGTCTTCTTTTGCAGCTGTGACCTTGACCTTTCAACATATGACCTTGTATCATATATCAAAATGATCTTTGTCACAATACCAACAATATTCTAATATACATGCCTATACAAAAAGTCAATTGTTTTCAAGATAATAAGCAATTAAAGTCTTTTTTGCAGCTGTGACCTTGACCTTTCAACATATGACCTTGAACCATATATCAAAATGGTTGTCATGTCAATACCTACAATATTCTAATATACATGCCTATACAAAAAGTTAATATTTTTCAAGATAATTAGCAATTTAAATCTTTTTTTGCAGTTGTGTCCTTGACCTTTGAAACATATAACCTTGAATCATATATCAAAATGATCCTCATGTCAATACCTACAATATTCTAATATACATGCCTATACAAAAAGTTAAGAGTTTTCAAGATAATTAGCAATTTAAGTCTTTTTTTGCAGCTGTGACCTTGACCTTTCAACATATGACCTTGTATCATGCATGCCTATACAAAAAGTTAAGAGTTTTCAAGATAATTAGCAATTTAAGTCTTTTTTTGCAGCTGTGACCTTGACCTTTCAACATATGACCTTGTATCATATATCAAAATGATCTTTGTCACAATACCAATAATATTCTAATATACATGCCTATAGAAAAAGTCAATTGTTTTCAAGATAATAAGCAACTTAAAGTCTTTTTTTGCAGCTGTGACCTTGACCTTTCAACATATGACCTTGAACCATATATCAAAATGGTTGTCATGTCAATACCTACAATATTCTAATATACATGTCTATACAAAAAGTCAATTGTTTTCAAGATAATTAGCAATTTAAGTCTTCTTTTGCAGCTGTGACCTTGACCTTACAACATATGACCTTGTACCATATAATAAAATGATCCCCATGTCAATACCTACAATATTCTAATATACATGTCTATACAAAAAGTTGATAGTTTTCAAGATAATTAGCAATTTAAGTCTAATTTTGCAGCTGTGACCTTGACCTTTCAACATATGACCTTGTATCATATATCAAAATGATCTTTGTCACAATACCAACAATATTCTAATATACATGCCTATACAAAAAGTCAATTGTTTTCAAGATAATAAGCAATTAAAGTCTTTTTTTGCAGCTGTGACCTTGACCTTTCAACATATGACCTTGAACCATATATCAAAATGGTTGTCATGTCAATACCTACAATATTCTAATATACATGCCTATACAAAAAGTCATATGTTTTCAAGATATAGTGACAAAAATATAATTTTAAGCAATTTCCCCGCTTAGTACCTTATAATTTCCCCAGTTTTGAGCCCCATGGCTACCATTTGTGCAAATCTGAAACTAGATGACCTAAGGATGTTATAAATGAAATAACTAAGGTATATCTCTTGTACATTCAGAGGAGAAGATTTTTAAATTTTTTCACTATTTCCCCCCTTATGGGGCCCCAAGGGGACATAACTCTTTCATTTTTGCAAATCTGAAAGGGCTTCACCCAGGCATAATGGTTACCAAGTTTCATTAAATTTGGCCCAGTGGTTTTGGAGAAGAAGATTAAAATGTAAAGTTTACGGACGCACGCACGCACGCACGCACATACACACGCCGCATCATACCATAAGCTCACGCTAGCTAAAGCTAGGTGAGCTAAAAATGAATGAAATTTTAGACAGTAAAATAAGTTGGAATGAACATTTTTCTTTCTACAGGCAAATAAATACAATTTAAGACACAGTGGTATACATTACTTATATTGGTATTACAAAGGTCACCATGATATATGCATGTAGTCAGATTCAAGTACATTTGTATTTATTTCTAACAATAAGTTTAATAGCAGCAAGAAATTGTATGAAGATTACATGTTGATGATTCTTGTCAAGAAGTTCAGCTTCTGTCATGGACTGTCATTTGCCAATTTAGCCTCTTCCTAATTTTTATAATTTATGGCTTCAAACAAAATATGATGTCGTTGGCTGATATTTTTGCTTTTTATCAATTTCATTCTGAAGCACATTTTTTTTTGGGGGGGGAAAATTGTTTTTTTATATACTTATACATTGCAAAATTTGTATGTTTTATAATGTTATATATGAAGTTTCAAGTATGAAAATGCAATGCGGTGCTAGTTGGGGTCAAGCTCATGATGTGCTTAGGAGTGGTGGTATAACATTACAATGTGGTGCTAGTGGTAGTCAAGCGCCTGGCATGTACAGGGGTGCTGATATGAAATTGTACTGTGATGCTAATGGTAGTCCAGCTCTAATGTGTACATGTGTGGTGGTATGACACTGTATTGTGTTGGTAGTGGTAGTCCAGCTCTAATGTGTACATGTGTGGTGGTATGACACTGTACTGTGTTGGTAGTGGTAGTCCAGCTCTAATGTGTACATGTGTGGTGGTATGACACTATACTGTGTTGGTAGTGGTAGTCCAGCTCTAATGTGTACATGTGTGGTGGTATGACACTGTATTGTGTTGGTAGATGTAGTCCAGCTCTAATGTGTACATGTGTGGTGGTATGACACTGTACTGTGTTGGTAGTGGTAGTCCAGCTCTAATGTGTACATGTGTGGTGGTATGACACTGTATTGTGTTGGTAGTGGTAGTCCAGCTCTAATGTGTACGTGTGGTGGTATGACACTGTACTGTGTTGGTAGTGGTAGTCCAGCTCTGTGTACATGTGTGGTGGTATGACACTGTACTGTGTTGGTAGTGGTAGTCCAGCTCTAATGTGTACATGTGTGGTGGTATGACACTGTATTGTGTTGGTAGTGGTAGTCCAGCTCTAATGTGTACATGTGTGGTGGTATGACACTGTACTGTGTTGGTAGTGGTAGTCCAGCTCTAATGTGTACATGTGTGGTGGTATGACACTGTACTGTGTTGGTAGTGGTAGTCCAGCTCTAATGTGTACATGTGTGGTGGTATGACACTGTACTGTGTTGGTAGTGGTAGTCCAGCTCTAATGTGTACATGTGTGGTGGTATGACACTGTACTGTGTTGGTAATGGTAGTCCAGCTCTAATGTGTACATGTGTGGTGGTATGACACTGTATTGTGTTGGTAATGGTAGTCCAGCTCTAATGTGTACATGTGTGGTGGTATGACACTGTACTGTGTTGGTAGTGGTAGTCCAGCTCTAATGTGTACATGTGTGGTGGTATGACACTGTATTGTGTTGGTAGTGGTAGTCCAGCTCTAATGTGTACATGTGTGGTGGTATGACACTGTACTGTGTTGGTAATGGTAGTCCAGCTCTAATGTGTACATGTGTGGTGGTATGACACTGTACTGTGTTGGTAGTGGTAGTCCAGCTCTAATGTGTACATGTGTGGTGGTATGACACTGTACTGTGTTGGTAGTGGTAGTAAAGCTCCTGATATGAACAGAAGTGGTAGTATGGCCATACACTGTGGTGCTAGTGGTGGTCAAGCTCCTGACATGTTAGGGAGTGTTGGTATGAAACTGTACTCTGGTGGTAGCGGTAACTGAACTCCCTATATGTACAGGAGCGGTTGTATGGCATTGTACTGTGGTGCTAGTGGTAGACAAGATCCTGACAAGTACAGAAGTGATTTGATTTAATTTTATTTAATTGGGTTTAACATCCAATGTTAAGAATGTTTCACTTATATCGAGACGTTATAGTTATAGGTGAAGTGCCAGAAATTTTTACCTTTGCAGTTCGCTAAAGGCAAATTTGCAAGGAAGGATCTTCAACATGCCCCTCTTGTCGTGGCATAAGGTTTTTAAGGTCTCATTTGAAGGACTCAGTGACTTTCATTTTTAAATGCCAAGTACAAATTTTCAAGTCTTGGTCACACCCAGTCGGGTTTGAACCCTTGACCTCTCACATACAAAGCGAGCACTCTACCAACTGAGCCACTGTAGTGGTGTACAGAAGTGGTGGTGGTTGTTGTCACAAATGTAAGCAGAAATGACATTGCACTGTGCTGTCAGTGGTAGTCAAGCTTCTGATGTGAAAAGGAGTTGTGGTGCTAGTGGTAGTCAAGTTCTCAACTTGTACAGGAGTGGTGGTATGACTATGCATTATGTTGTCAGTGGTAGTCAAGCTTTGACCATAACCTGCATGTTGATACTTTTATGATACCCATGTTTTATCTTTCAAAACTTAGATCTAGTCAAATATAAAATCAATTGGTAGGAGAGAGAGAGAGAGAGAGAGAGAGAGAGAGAGAGAGAGAGAGAGTGTGTGTGTGTGTGTGTGTGTGTGTGTGTGTGTGTGTGTGTGTGTGTGAAGGGGTAAGTTCAAGTACAAATATTGAGGAAGGAAGAGGTTGTTAAACAAAAACAATATATATTAAGTGTAATCCTAGTATCACAAGATATTTATTGAAAATTTGCAAATACAGTGATGTTTACAATACCGAAACCCTCGGTTATTTGCCATAAAAGGCCTCATAGTCATATGAATTTGACACAGAAATCTTATAAAAAACTAAATACGATATTTATAAATAGCAGGTGTGATGGAATGCAAAGTTTAACAGTAAGAGAGAGAGAATGTGAGAAAGAAAATCGGCCAGCTGAAAAATTAGGTTACCTAAATTTTCTTTTCCATTGTCTCTGAAATTTTTTCCACTTTTTTGCACGGTATGCGTATTCGAAATCCGTTATCAAAAGTAAATATATTACTTTTTGACGACAAACAAAAACTTGCAATCAACGTTCAAAGAAAATACTGTCTTCTTTCTTTTTCAACTCAGCTAAGCTCTTTTGTTTATAATATCATGAAGGTCAGCTAACTCACCATCATCTTAACATCTATTTACACAAAAAAGTAGTTCCCAATATTTGTGATGTGTTTTGAAGTTTAAAACAATGTAGAATTTATAAAGTCTCATACATCGTTTTATAATTTTCAGGAAGATGAAGTTAAAAGCTTTAACAATAACTATTATTGTTATTTTATCAATGTTATTTTTGATCAATTAGAACGATATAATCATGCGTAGTAATATCAACATGTGCGCGAAAATTATCCATTTCCGCGATTACGGAGGTCGAGTTCAATTACAGTGTGCATATCAAAAAAGCAAAAACCTACAAAGTTTATACAGCATGTAGATATTACTATTAAAAATATAAATAAATAGGATCAGCGAGGGTAAAGATTACTGATAAAATAAAATAAGTAGAAAAATAAATAAACGCCGTACAATATCAAGAACATTATACATGTGAACATGCATGGTAATTTAAAATAAATGAATAAATAAAAAAAAGAGAAATTTTTAACAATAAAAAGTTCCTCAGATGCATCCTTAGGACTACATTAAGACAATCGATCAGACCTATTGGCATGTAACACCCCCTTTGAAGTCTTGTGGTCGCAGACTTTGTGATGAATTTAAAAAAAAAACTTGGAAAAAAAAAAACAAAAAAAAAAACAACAACAACAATAATAAAATAGCTGGCAATATTTCTTCGGAAGTTGCTCCGGCCCCAGTTTCACAATCATTAACTCAGCTGAGTGTACACTCAACTCAAATATTCCAATTTTTCTCTCATCAATATTTTTAAGATATCATAGTAGGTTTTCAATGAGATAATCGGTTTCAGTTTGTTCAACAAACCTAACGTGACTAAACAATTTAATAATAATAATAATAATAATAATAATAATACATGTAATAATAATAATAATAATCATTTTATTGCTCAAACCAGGGACCTATAACACTAGCTAAGATAATCAATTTTATCTGTGTAATGTCTTGGAAATTAGGCGCTGAAATATTTTCGAATTTGAGTTGAGTGAACGATTGTGAAACTGGGACCTGTAGAGCTACTATAGTGCTAAGAAATTAATTTATGAGGCATCAGTTTTACAATCATTCCTTACTGACCAAAAAATTCCGTAACTTAAATCTGACAAATTTGAAATCCTCAGTACTGAAAATTTGGTTAATTATTATCATATTCAAGAATTTTAGATGTCATTTTGAAGACTCACTTTAAGCTTATAGCATATGTATTCAGTTGTATACCCCCCCCCCCATAATAAATTTAACTGAAAAAATAAACAAAAATCAATATAATAATTTTTCTAAATTTAAGTTCAGGAAAATCTTAGTAAAAGTATTTGACTTGCTTTTGGAAAAAAAAGAAAGCTGAAGAAATAATAAATAACTTCAAGTGTCACCCGTGTACCGATCAGTATTTAGGTGCTTCATTAAGAAAACTGGATGAGATTGGAGTAATAGTGTTCGGCGACCTTCTGCAAGCGACCTGACAAACACTAGCATCTGCCAGAATATAGTGAGAGGCAATCCGAGCTACTTTTAGCCACCGAGGCCCCCTCTTAGAACAGAATAAGGCTTATCAGCATACTTGTATATAAACTAATATCTAAATATATGCGAAATCGTGCGTATAAACATTTCTTTAAAATTTATTTCATAATAAAAATAAATTTGACTATCATTTTATCACAGGGACGAGGTTGGTTTTATTTGGCGACATCTTCTATCTATGATCATTTCCCCATACAACAGATGTGATAACATTATAAACGAAAATTAATGTTTATAACAAATATCGATTAGGAAATATAGTCTTAACATGTGTGATGTGTAGAATGCATGAGAATCACCATCGCTGTTTTGCATTTCCGAAAATTAGCATATCATTTCCGAAGATTTTTTTTTTCATTTCCGAAACTTTTAGTATATCATTTCCGAAAGTTTTTTTATTGCATTTCCGAAAATTAGTATTGCATTTCCGAAAACTAATATTTAATACCTATACCTCTTCCGTTAGCCAGGCTAAACCTGTTGCCCCCTGCTCACCACGGGGAGGTGGAAGTAGGATTTCGAGCAGGAAATGTTTGTAAAAGTCTTTTAATATCTTCTGGCAGCACTAAAAGTCATGTATATTTACACTGGAGTTAAAAACAGTCTTAAAATCCTTAAAAATCCTTTAAAATCCTTAAAAGTCTTTTAATATCTTCTGGCAGCACTAAAAGTCATGTATATTTACACTGGAGTTAAAAACAGTCTTAAAATCCTTAAAAATCTGTTACAGCTGAAAACTTGTATCCAAGTGCCGAAATGTAATTCAGTCTTGAGATAGATCCAGTCCTGAAGTCATTATATTTGTCAATGCTGTATCGCAGTCTTTCTGTTTCAGCTCTTCTCACCAAAGCTTCGTTGTTCAATGAGCGCATCTTTACATAGGTTGTCGTTTGTATTTGCTTTAACACATCCAAAAATACGAAGATATTAGGGTGACTGGTGTAAAATTGTCCATTAAAGTGAGAATGAAAGGCCTCAGGTCCATTATTTGTTCTCTTATTTCTTTCATCTGGTACAGCTGCCCACATTAATGGAGGGTATGATGATGTTTCTGCCACGTACCCGTCTAATATGTAATCAGCAAACTGGTGACATCTGTTGTCATTTGGTGCATCTCCCATGATGTCCTCCACAAAGCTATCCTCTATTGAATCTGGAGTGAGAAATGGTAAACCGAAAAACCTGGAAAATAAAGATATTATCATGTTATTCTTATTATTTTTTTTTATTATTTCTATTATCCTTTGTATAAATAATAAATAAGGATGTCATTTTCTTTGTTCTTCTTCTTATTATTATTTTAAGATCCTTTGTATAAATAACTAACCTGGTAAGCCATTTGCCGATCTCACAACTCTTGTCTTTGTATTCTGTACTGAGTCCTAGTTTCTGTATGCGTCTCCACCAATTCTGTCCTAAATGGAACCTACAGCAGTCAATCAATGTAGTGGGAAATGCTACCCGAATGGCATTATGCATAGATCTTTCAAAATCAATGTGAATGACACGAGGCTGAATTTCAAATCCTTTCTGTAAGCAACAGTTCTGTATAAATGACCACATCTGCTTATAACACTCTTCGGATTTTGATGGTAGAAGAGCAAACAACAATGGTACGTAGTTTCCATTCTTACAGCCATGAATGCTGTACAGCTGATAAAAGTACTTGGGGCAACATTTAAATGTGCCGTCAATAAATAATTCTTCCATGTCACGGATACAATCAAGATTCTGGTCAGTAGAAAATATAACAATACCAGTGTCTTTGTCATTCACTTTGACGAAGTTCTCATCTTTATTTGTTTTAACATCCATTTGATCTATGGTTGATTGAATGTCTTCTCTGCTTTTTGGAAGTTTGGGTTGCAGTTTTCTCCTCTCTCTGTACAGTGCAAGAGATGCATTTTTGATATCTTTGGGTTCCAAGTGACTTTCTTGTAAAGTTTTAAGTTCATTTCGAACCACTGTAGACGGACGTTTAGATACATCGCCAGAATTTTTTCGAGATCTCACACGTAGTTGTTTGGCCTCAGATTTTCTGTCAGATGGGTTATATTCACAGACATGTTGATTTTTTGTCCTTATAATGGCTACTCCTTCAGCATCTGTTGTTATGGACTTTGTGCATTTCTTATCCACGCTGCATATATAAACAACATCACCACTTTTAAGAATATTTATCTTCCTATATGTGTAACCATCCACAATAATAGCTTTCTTGCCTCTGTTAGTTTCCGTATGTATTATCTCCATGTTTTCTCAACTACATGTACGTAAGACAGATATTTGAAATTTTGTGAGCTAAAAGTGACCAGAGATCAACTCACAACAAGTCAAAGGTTAAAGTAATTAAAGGTTACCTGGTTTTTACCTATGTTATTGCGCAGGTAATCATGAAGTGTTAATTAAAAGTTTCGGAAAAGAAATTTACTATTATTTCGGAAATGAAAAAAAAATATTTTCGGATATGAAATATTAAAATTTCCTAAAATTTTCGGAAATGCAATACGGCCATCACCATGAACCTTGGTTTGTTCTATCAACCAAGATGATCATCTGATTCATGGTCACTTTTTGTTTAATTAAAATGATATCACCATATGTTGTTTTTTTTTTTAATTAAAAAAATTCAAAAGTTTTGTATGAGATAAGATCAATATGAAAACAAGCAGACAATGCTGATTTTTATTGTCAGATATACATGTAGTGTCTTATCCGTAATATTGTAAAATAAATAAATAAATAAATAAATAAATAAATAAATAAATAAATAAATGAATGAATGAATGAATGAATGAATGAACAAAAAATAAATAAATAAAATGAATAAATAAATATATTAAATAAACAAATGAATGAGTGAATGAACGAACGAACGAATGAATTAACAAAAAAAAACGAACAAGCAAACAAACGAATAAATAAATAAATAAATAAATAACTGAACGAATGAATGAACAAACAAGCAAAAAGAACGAACGAACAAACGAGTGAATGAATAAACAAATAAATAAAATAAAATAAAATAAAATAAAATAAAATAAAATAAAATAAAATAAAATAAAAAAATAAATAAATAAGCCAATGAAATAAAAAACATAAAATAAACTGAAAATTAAGACAAGCCATGCGGACCAGGTGAAAGTACAATTCCAATAAAAATAGAGATGAGTTTATGTTTTAGTTATAACTACAAAATCGTTATTTCTGACCAAGTTAAGTTTTTTTAATGACATTATTGATGATAACTGTAAAATGATACTTTAGAGTTTTATGAAATATTACAATTAAAGAGTAACACGTGTCAATTCAACTTGAGAGAGAGAGAGAGAGAGAGAGGAGAGAGAGAGAGAGAGAGAGAGAGAGAGAGAGAGAGAGAGAGAAATTCTGAAAATTTAGCAGAATGTACCACAAAAACACTGAACTAAACGGATTTTATTGGAGATGTTTCTCTAGTCAGTAATATTTAAGTCTTCAACATGTCACAGCATCTTTCAACACAATTCATTAGACGCCCCTAGCACGACAATTCCAACTTGAAGTTCAATCTGTATTAAAGAATCAAATAAGAGGAAGTTTACAGGTCTGAAATGTTTTGTGAATACCACCATATAATAAACTGGTGTTAAAAAAAAAAACAAATTTGCCGAACACGTGACCTACATTTGACTTCAAATGGACCGAGGGGCGAATGAAAATTTATGAGGCCAGTATTTCAAACTTCAAAGGTTATTATCTAGTACTTATTAGAAGCATGAGATATTGTTTCGTCGTTTTGTGTGACATTTCGTCTTTTTGTCTGTCGTTATTTTATCTTTTCACCTGCCGTCTTCTTCGTCATGCGTGTTTTTATTTTGTTTTCTTTGTTTGACGCCTTTTCAAGTACCATTATTTTGTATTTTCGTGTGACGCTATTTCACCTTTTTCGTGTGACGATATTTCGCCCTTTTCGTGTAACGCTTTCGTCTTTTTCGTGTTACGCTATTCGGCATCTTTTTCGTGTTACAATATTCGCCTTTTTTTTGTGACGATATTTCGTCTTTTTCGTGTTATGCTTTCGTCTTTTTTGTGTAACGCTATTCGCCTTTTTCGTGTTACGCTTTTAATTTCTCCCTTTTCGTGTGCCCTTTTTCGCCTTTTTTGTGTGATGCTATTTCGCCTTTTTCGTGTCGTGCTTTCATCTTTTTCGTGTTACGCTATTCGCCTTTTCGTTTGCCGACATTTCACCTTTTCTTGTGGCATTATTTCGTCTTTTAATGGAAGACCCTAGTGCTACAAAACCCCAGAAAAAATCCAAGAAAAAAGGTAAAATTTCAAGTGAAATGTCGAACAATACAGGTGAAATTCAATCATCTATTGTACCTGACAGTCACGGTCAATTGAACCCAGGTGTAAATATGTCACAACCTTATTCAGGTAACATGGACAGTCAATACATATATCAACAAACCTTCTCTCAGCCTCTACAACAACAACATCAAATGTGTTCGAGCCCAGTCTCGGGAATGTATCAACATGCAATGCAAACTATTTCTCCAATAACCCGCTCACAACAAATGACTCAACAACGTCCACAGTGGGTTGATGATTTATTTGTACGTATGGAAAATTTAGATATTAAATTTGGTAAACGTATAGATGGTTTAGAAAGTAAGCTAAGCAAACTAGACCAAATAGACAAATTAGTTACCCAAATTAATGCTAAAGTAATTAGGTTAGAAGATAGTTCAAAAACTCTAGATAAACGACTTGAACAAGTTGAAAAGAGCACTCAGTTAGTTAGCGATGAATACGACCAACAGAAACAGCAATTGTTAGACTTTAAAAAAGAACTGAAAGATATTTCAAAAAATTTGATATTAACGTCTAACGACATGAAAAAATTTGACAATAAATGTGAATCTTCTATAACAGAAATGAAAATTGAAGTAACCAAGCTTAAAGAATCGGTATTTGATGTTCAGATAAAATCAATGAACTGTAATCTCATATTTTATAACATAGAAGAAAATGAAAGAGAAAACTGTATTACAATTATTGATGATTTCTGCAAAAATTTAATGAAGGTTGAAAGTCAATTTAAGATCTCAGATGCGTACAGAATGGGGAAGAAGGGTTTGCGAGCTCGTCCGATTTTAGCAAAATTTTCATGTTTTCCAGAGCGAGAAGAGATAAGGAGAAATTCAAAAAATTTAAAAGGAACTAAGTATGGTGTCTCGGAACAACTTCCTATAGAAATACAGAATCGACGTAAAGATCAAATGCCAGTTATGAAACAACTCAGGGAACGCGGAGTAAAAGCGTATTTTGTAAAAGACAAAATATTCGTCGGTGGAAAGGAATACATGCCCAGATAGGAATTCGTTAGAGATCAGTCATTTCCAGTCAAGTGTTTATTTTGGAATATAAATGGACTACAGTCCTGTCATGATGATAATGATTTCTTAGATTTAATCAATAAATACGATATTATATTATTATGTGAGACGTGGTTAAGGGATAAAAATATAGTTATTTCAGGGTTTGAAGTAGTTGATTGTATAAATAGGAACAAAAATATCGGTACCAGGTATGAAGGAGGATTAGGTATATTTTGTAAATGCGACTTAATTAAGGGTGTATCAATCATTGAAAAATATGATTATGGTATTTGTGTCATTAAACTTGATAAAATTTTCTTTGCAGTACCTGAAGATGTATATATTTGTTTTTGTTATTTACCTCACGAAAAATCTAAGTTCTATGACATTTATGATGTTAATTTCCATGAAATTATTGAGACTATAGTTGGTAAATACCAGGGTTCAGGTAAAGTTTTAGTATGTGGTGACTTAAATAGTCGCACTGGTGAACTTAATGATATATTAAATAATGATACTCTAGATAGATATATCAATAGTGTTGAGCACGATGAGACCCCCAAAGTTCCGAATAGACGTTCTTATGATAAAACGGTTAATCCGTTTGGCCGTAAATTGATAGATTTATGTAATAATACAGGACTTACTATAGCCAACGGTAGATTAGGTGATCAGTCTACCGTCAATTTTACATATTGTAAAGAACACGCACATAGTGTTGTTGACTATCTATTAATCTCTGTAGAGGATTATGATATCTTGTCGGATTTTAAAGTATTGCCACCAAATGAGTTTTCAGATCATGCCCCAGTATCGTTCAAACTGTACATGAATCGAAATCTACCTGATAAGAAGTTACCGACAATACGTAATTACATGAAATGGAACAAGGATAAGCAACCAGAATTCCAACGACTCGTAGAGGAATCTTGTGTTGCGTTATTGGAAAAAGTTAAAAATTTATCAAGTGCTGAAGATACAATTAGTGTTGTGGATGAACTAACAAATGTGTTGTATAAAGCAGCCAATGATGTGTTTGGTAAATCGGTGCTTATTTCTAACGATAAAGCGGATTGTAGGAAAATCCGTAATCAGTGGTTCAATATGGAGTGTGAGCGCGAACAAAAAAACTTCAATTTGGTCCGTAACCATTATTATAGACATGCAACGGAACAAAATAGAAGGCAATATGTGTTGGCTAGAAATAAGTATAATAAAGTGAAAAGAGTTGCTCGGGCAGCGTTTAAACGGAAACATGGTTTAAAACTTATTGATATTGCTAAAACCAATCCTAAAAAGTTTTGGTCTTCAGTTAAAACAAGGAAGAAAAGTAAAATAATTCCTGAAAGTGAAGAGATCTTTGAGCATTTTCGTGAATTACTTGGGAGTGACCCACCTGAATTAAGCAACGAAATGCTAAATATTATCGACAATGATCTTCCGTGTGAATTGGATATCGAATATTTAGATAAGGAAATTTCAGAGGATGAAATATTGTATGCGTTTCGTAATCTAAAAACTGACAAAAGTGGTGGACCAGACTCGTTAATTGGAGAAATGTTCATCTGTAACGCAATTGTATTGGCTCCAATTTTTAAGTTACTTTTTAATTATATATTTAACAACAAAGTTTTCCCTGATTCGTGGACTGAAGGGCTAGTTATTCCAGTTCCTAAAACTGGCAATCCAACAGACCCTAATAACTACCGACCTATTGTATTGGTTAGCGTCTTCTCAAAAATATATACAACTATACTCACCAAACGCCTATTAACTTGGGCAGAAGCAGAGGAAAAGTTGATTAATAATCAATTTGGATTTCGTTCAGGGCGTTCTACAATAGACGCAATATTTACATTACATGGAATTATATCTCATTCATTACAGTTTAAAGGGTACCTGTAACCAAAAATTTTTTTATCACAATTGTTTTAAATATTATTTTAATATAACAATATTGAAAACCGCGTCAAAATTGGTGACAAAATAAAAAAGTTATAGCGGTTTGAAATCCACATTTTATAACTTTCTCTTTACCGCAAAGTGAAACGCCTCGTTTTGAGTTATAAACGTGTGACGTCATTGCAGTATTAGAAGTAGTATCTAACATAATAGACAGTAGTAACAATGAGGATATATTGACGTATGTAGAAGAAAGTAACTACTCTGACATATACCTATTTATGCCAAATAGTTTGTCATTATTTGGGGAAGCAGTAGACAATCTTATAAGTGATGAATTTGGAGTAAAACCGTTATTTATTCGAACCAGAAACGGACGAATCTGATGAACATATTGAGTCGAGTCCCGACCTACTCGAGAATTGTGACTGCATTTGGTTGAATAGCTGTTGAAAATACGCGACGAGTGTTAACTGGTCAATAACTCGAAAATTGATATCTTTGACTTTTTGTAAATAAATTATTTTATTAAGTCGGACTGGACCGACCCGAGAATAACGCAAAGTTGCATAGCTATAACAAAAAAATTGCGATTAGTTTTAACTTTTCAAATACACGAAAAATTAATTTTATCGTCGACATTTTAAAATGAATTAAATATCAAGTCGGACTGTATAGACTACCGGATGAATATTATGGAACTTACTGTGATGTCATGTGCTGATTTTAATAAAAATTGAAAACAGCACATGAAAGTGGCACCGGCTAAAAATCTATGCATAAAAATCCAATCTTTTGTGCAATGTTTATTGACAGTTGAAATTTAAGTAGTCTGGCGGCATCATATTTCCTCGATAATTGGAAGATTTTCACACAAAGTTTGTAACAAAAAAAAAAAAAAAAAAAAAAATTCTATCTCAAATTATTTCACACGAAATATATGATAATTGTTTAAAATAAATTGACACGGATTTTAGAATAAGTCCACATTTAAAAAACCGAGATAATAATAATAATAATAATAATAATAATAATTTTATGGATTTGTATACATAGAATAAAGAATTTAAAATATCACAGCTAAATGTATGCCAAAGGAAAAGTGAAAACTAAAATCTAATAAAATCAAATGTTGTAAGTAGATCAATAAACATGTTTTAAATAGACTATTCTGGTCGTTAATTTTTAATTTCCAATTTTGCCTAAAAGTTATATTGTATTATTATTTTTATTATTATTATTATTATTATTGACATGACAACTAATGAAAAATTTCTTTTTCTTACTTTTTAAAATTTAAAAATGAAATATCCATTTTTCCGGAGTGAAATCTTTATCCTGTATATGACAAATAACGTTTACCAAATTAAATTATTTTACTTTACTCGAACTGTAAATATTTTATTGTATATTACCGGTCGTAAGATAACTTTATCAACCTGCAAATCAATTTTGCAAATTATAAGTGACATCCTGTTAATTACAGGTGTGGGTCTAAATCTCAGGAATGTGTCTAATAAACAAAAGGATTAATAATAATCTTAATTATCGGTACATGTCAAACGAATGTTAATTTCACCTCATTAAATAGTTTTCCCGTAAAATAATCATAGAAAGTTAAACTACGAGTTCGTATTTGACTTATTTTAGTAGTTGGTAAATAATATTCTGTGGAGGTATGTTACTGGTATGACGTCACAACACGGGAGCCTCGATATCGACCTTTTTGATTTGGATTTCTAGAGATGTATTAGAAAATCACCGATACCTACCTTATTATGGAATGGAATTTTATAGAATTTTCGCTACAGTCATATTTAAGTACGACGAATAAAATATGTCAAAAATGAAAATCGTTACAGGTACCCTTTAAGGAGAAATTATACTGCGCCTTCGTTGATCTTCGTAAGGCATTTGACAGTGTTGTAAGAAAACTGCTTTGGTATAAACTTCTGAAGTGTGGACTAAGCAGTAAATTCGTTAATGTAATACGTTCGGTATATTCCAATGTTACTTTGCGTGTGAGAAATGGTGAAGACATCTCAGAAACGTTTGAAAATCTCATTGGTGTTAAACAGGGAGAACCACTATCTCCTTTGTTGTTTTTATTTTTTATTAATGACATAATTCAAGATATGTCGGTTTCAAGTAACGATAACTTCTGTTATCTAAATGGATATTTAATTTATCTCATTCTATTTGCGGACGATATGGTCATTTTTGGTAAAACACCAAGTGCTTTGCAGAACTTACTAGACAAACTTTCGCGATATTGTAAAAAGTGGAACATCTTAGTCAATATTGATAAAACAAAGGTGGTCGTGTTCCGAAATGGATGGCGCCCAGTTAGTGACAGTTTTTATTACGATAATCGGAAGTTAGAAATAGTTGACTCATATGTATACCTAGGTACATTGCTTCACTACAACGGTAAGTTTATGAAAACACAAAAAAGAATATCGCAACAAGGATCGAAAGCATTATATGCACTACTCAATTCTCTGCGGAATATTTATATCGATGTTAAACAGAAACTATTATTATTTGACAGTATGGTTGGATCTATTCTCCATTATGGTTCGGAAGTTTGGGGATTCCATCGTGCCCATGATATAGAAGTTGTTTTTAATAAATTTTGTCGCTATATCTTGTGTTTATCCAAAAATGCCCCCATTAGTTTTATGTGTGGCGAACTTGGTCATCTCCCAATGAATATTATAAGAAAACATAGAATTATTAAATATTGGTTTAAAATTATTAATCATAGACCTGCATTTGTTTACGATATCTATAAAGTGCTTTATAATGACGTATTACTGGGTAAACATAATTGGGTGTTAGATGTTCGAGAATTATTGTATTCTTTGGGTTTAAATGACGTGTGGATAAATCAAGACTTTATAAGTGACGATTATGAAGTTGTTAAACAGCGCATAAATGATCAGTATTTCCAGCAATGGCTTGCAGCCATTAACTCGTGTGAAAGGTTATCCAGCTATGTGACTTTTAAAACAAACTTCGATTTAGAAACTTATCTATCATATAACTTTAATATATCATTATTAACAAAGCTTCGAAGTGGAACTTTAGCACTTAATATAGAAACAGGTCGTTATGATAATAGACAGAGAGAGCAACGATTATGTTCAATGTGCGATATGAGTGTGGTTGAATCCGATTATCATTTCATACTTGTGTGTCCAGCATTACGGGCACTACGACTCTCATATTTACCAAAATATTTTTGTATGTGGCCAAATACCTTCAAGTTAAAACTTTTATTGAAAGGAGATTCTCTTAAAAACACACGTAAGCTTTGCCAGTACTTATTTCATGCATGGAAAAAAGGTGTCTATTATTAGCATTGTGACTGTTCTCTATAATACAATATTTTATATTTATTATATTATCCAAATGTCATTGTTGTCAAAAATAATATGTATATTGCTACAGCAAATTTTGCTTTTTGCAAATAAAGTCATTCATATTCATTGTTGAGTTATTTTGTTTCATTAATTTTATTTTATTTATTTGTCGTTATTAGTTCAGTGACACTTGGAGTTATTTCTTTTTTTCCGCTTGGCGTTTTTCCTCTTTTTAAGCCAACAAACAAAACAAAATGTACAGAATTAATTTTATTTTTCTTCAACTCCAGTATATCAGCTGCCATCATTAAACGTTACTCATTTATTGTGCGTATAGTTATAGTTTTGCCGAGAAATTGTCGCCTTGGAAACACTTTTTATTTGTCAGCGAACTTTGTCCATTAGGCTAAATTTATAAATTTCAGATTTTAAAAGCAATTCCCAACAGACAATTATAAAATTGTGGAAAAAAAAAAAAAAAAAAAAGATACAACAATTTGACCAATTGGTTCGACCAATCTAAACGTGATACTAAAATTGGGCTAATTGGTTGCTTTCTGTTTTCCTTGAAAAAACTGAATAAAATAATTATTAAAATATACACCATTTATCATTTGCTGATCAACTAATCATTTATAAATATATACTGGGAGTAAAGGAAAACTCGTGTAATGTTTCATTTTGAGCTGAATTTAGAAGATGGGAAGGGTTTCTCTTGAAAGATATGTAAAAATATTCACCTTTAATGTATAAAGCCAAAGAAAAACATCAGATAATGTAAATCCTTTATTAGCAGAGATTACAGAAGTTAATAAAATACTACTAATAAAAATAAAACAACTGAAGTATCTTCTAACAGATATCTTTGGTGTCTACTTCTAAATGTCTTGTCTCTGTGTTTTATAAGTGTCTTGTTGAAGGTCTTTATAAAGACTATATTATGATGATATCTTTTTTATTTATTTTCTTTATTTTATGCACCTATCAATATTGACAGGACATATTATTTCATGGCGCTGTCTGGGGTGGGCGTCTGGCGGCTGTAAGTTAACCATTTGGTTTCCGTTCATTTAAAGACACGGGGTTTGTCTGATTGATCTCAAACCTGGTTAACATATTTCCTTTGACATAACATTGCAAGGGATTGCAAACTAGGTCATTAGGTCATAGGTCAACGTCACAGTTACTATAAATAAAAAATTGGTTTTCATGCTTAAAAGACACAGTTAGTCCCATTCATCCCAAACGTGATCAACTTATTCCCTGTGATAAAACATTAGCATGGATTGCAAACCAGGTCACTAGGTCACAGGTCAAGGTTCAGGTCACAGTTTCTTTAAATTAAAAAATAGTTTTAATGCATTAAAAGACACAGTTTGTCCAAAAGACACCACATTGGATTGCAAACCTAGTCAGTAGGTCAAAGGTCACTGTTACTCCAAATGGTAATTTGATCTCTGCACATTTAAAGACACACCATTTATCAGATTGATCTCAAATTTGGTCCAATTTTTTCCTGTGATGAAACACTGTATCACAGGTGACAGGTAAAGGTCACAGTTAATTAAATGCATTTGAAGACACAGTTTGTCCAATTGATATCAAACTTATTCAGTATGACAAAACGTTGCATGGGATAGCAAACCAGATCACTAGGTCTAAGGTCAGTCACAGCTACTGTAAATAAAAATCAAATTTTTGTGCATTTGAAGACACACCATTTACCAGATGGAAATCAAACTTGGTCAACTTATTCCCTTTGATGAGACACTGCATCGGATAACAAAGCAGGTCACTAGGTCAAAAGTCAAGGTCACATTTATATTAAAGCATATTTAGTTCCTTCAATTTGGTATAGATTACTTCATCCTATTCTGATTATATTGGAAATGAAAAAGAACATTTTTTTAAGCTACAAATTAATTTCCTTCATATAAAAATCAATATTTCTTGTTCGTAACAAATTAAAAATAAAACTTTCCTTTTGTTGCAATAAATTAAAAAAAAAAAAGGTAAACAGATTGTCTTTGTATATAGATATCCTAACAGTTAAGATAAACATCAAATATCTGATACGATAGAAGATATCGTGATGGATTTTTATAAAATTCAATAGCTATATACATGTTAAAACTTTTTGTAAGAAGATGAAAAAGACTGACACAAATTTATGATCATAGTTATGATTAAAAATCTTTATACAAAACAGAAATAAAATATAAATTTTGTCACATCTAGAGTCATTTCATGACAGACTATTCATTTATTGTTTTATATTTATTGTTATAAACTTTTTTTTTTAAATTTAATTAAATTTTATACGTTACATTTGTTTCAAAATCAATCATTTAATCAGTTGTCAGATACTTGATCAGTTCCATCGATTTGTCACAATTTGAATTCTGCATTTTTTCAAATGTTATGAAAGACAGAATTTTATCAAGGTAAGGTATTAATTAAATGCTTTTATAATTATTGATCTGATAATGACATTTAATGACATTTATTGAAGTTTTGTGATCATTGATGAAAGTAATAAAATTTAGATTAAATGGCTTCTTATTCTTTATCATTGTGTAAAATTATTTCCATGACAATTTAATTTTCATTAATCTTAATTGTCATGTTTGACATCTGCATTTTTCTGTGAACACTGGGGAGAGGGGGGAAATTATACTTTCTATAAATCCAAGGGTGGATTTCAGGAACGTCATCACGTCTTAATAAATATGTTACCAAATTTAGACAACCGCAGATGAAATTTAGACATTCTAACTGTGATGAATAATGGTATGTGATATATCACGGTACATTTCTTTTACAAACAACAGTAATTATTATAATTGCAATAAAAAAATACAACAGGAATTTAAAAATGTGTTATGCCATCTTTTGTGAAAAAAAATGTCTCAATTGTTGCTATGAAACAATTGAAAAAAAATGTAATGCAATTTTTCATGAAAATAAATTTTGAATAATGTCTCAATTTTTGCTATGAAACAACTGATACCATTAAATTGTGCTAAAATCAAACTTGATATACATAATTTACTATTTAAGAATTGTGAATAAAGTAACTTTTATGTTACATCATCAGCAACATTTAAAGCATTTTAATCATTTTAAATGTCGTTGATATCATGAAATACTGCCAGATGTACTAGTAAGCAAATTTTTGTAATGTAACTGAATATACGGTTCAGTGTATCAGATATTATACATTATATCATTGTGAATAGAATATTGTATGTTATATTGTTAATGTAAGGGATAAAGAATCATAAAAAAACAAGAATTCCACAGATTTAAATGTCTCGTCTGGTTAGTTTTTGATCAAGTAGGAAATACATTACTTTAAAATAAACTTTCACATTTTGACATGCCGCCACTGCTGATGACACCATAAAAGTAACACATAAGTCTTGCCTTATGGCATTGCCAGGATTGGCGATAACTTTCATGTTTTTCTTCATTGAGGATCAGGGACAAACCAATGATTTAAGTTGTGTATGGTTTATAATTCCACTGTCAATACCACTAATTAATTTGTATACCTATCAATCCCTTTTTCTGTTTTGATTTAATGGTAATTAAATAACAGTGAGATTAAATGAATAACATAAATAAATAATACAAACATACAGTGGTAAATTAATACCTTACAAAATCTCTGGTTTTTATTTTTTAGGGACAACACAAAACTGTAAACTTGCAAAATTAGAAGCCTGACATAGATGAACAATCAACCTTGGCAAATTCTGTAAAACCTACTGGTAGCCATTAGAATTATCAATTGAATGACCCAAATAAAAATCTATAAAACCTACTGGTAGCGATTAGAATTATCAATTGAATGACCCAAATAAAAATCTATAAAACCTACTGGTAGCCATTAGAATTATCAATTGAATGACCCAAATAAAAATCTATAAAACCTACTGGTAGCCATTAGAATTATCAATTGAATGACCCAAATAAAAATCTATAAAACCTACTGGTAGCCATTAGAATTATCAATTGAATGACCCAAATAAAAATCTATAAAACCTACTGGTAGCCATTAGAATTATCAATTGAATGACCCAAATAAAAATCTATAAAACCTACTGGTAGCCATTAGAATTATCAATTGAATGACCCAAATAAAAATCTGTAAAACCTACTGGTAGCCATTAGAATTATCAATTGAATGACCCAAATAAAAATCTATAAAACCTACTGGTAGCCATTAGAATTATCAATTGAATGACCCAAATAAAAAAGAAGCTACAGATGCAGTTATTGACTATATTGCTGGTAATTTACTCCATTTTCAACATTTGAAGGTAAAAACTTTAAAAACTTCATAGAAAAACTTAACCCGAAATTAAAATAAATATCCAATACTGGCAAAATTAACAAACAAATATTTGTCTGTTCCTGCTTCTTCTGCACCAGTTGTATGGTTGTTCAGTATAGCTGGAAAAGTGTTAAGGCCAGACAGAATACATGTGACAGATAACACATTTAAAACTTTAATGATGCTGAAATATAACTGTGACTTTGTGAAGATTTCAGTATAGAATTTTGTATACAAATGCACGTTTATTTTCTTTTGTGAATAAAATTTATGAAATGTAATGTATAATTTAATGCAATACTTTGGTAAAGTAATGTGTAATATAATGCAATACTTTGGTTAAGTAATGTGTAATATAATGCAATACTTTGGTTATAGTAATGTGTAATGTAATACAATACTTTGGTTAAGTAATGTGTAATATAATACAATACTTTGGTTAAGTAATGTGTAATATAATACAATACTTTGGTTATAGTAATGTGTAATGTAATACAATACTTTAGTTAAGTAATGTGTAATATAATACAATACTTTGGTTATAGTAATGTGTAATGTAATACAATACTTTGGTTAAGTAATGTGTAATATAATACAATACTTTGGTTATAGTAATGTGTAATGTAATACAATACTTTAGTTAAGTAATGTGTAATATAATACAATACTTTGGTTATAGTAATGTGTAATGTAATACAATACTTTGGTTAAGTAATGTGTAATATAATACAATACTTTAGTTAAGTAATGTGTAATATAATACAATACTTTGGTTATAGTAATGTGTAATGTAATGCAATACTTTGGTTAAGTAATTGTAATATAATGCAATACTTTGGTAAAGTAATGTGTAATATAATGCAATACTTTGGTTAAGTAATGTGTAATGTAATACAATACTTTGGTTAAGTAATGTGTAATATAATGCAATACTTTGGTTAAGTAATTGTAATATAATGCAATACTTTGGTAAAGTAATGTGTAATATAATGCAATACTTTGGTTATAGTAATGTGTAATATAATGCAATACTTTGGTAAAGTAATGTGTAATATAATGCAATACTTTGGTTATAGTAATGTGTAATATAATGCAATACTTTGGTAAAGTAATGTGTAATATAATGCAATACTTTGGTTAAGTAATTGTAATATAATGCAATACTTTGGTAAAGTAATGTGTAATATAATGCAATACTTTGGTTATAGTAATGTGTAATATAATGCAATACTTTGGTAAAGTAATGTGTAATATAATGCAATACTTTGGTTAAGTAATGTGTAATATAATGCAATACTTTGGTAAGTAATGTGTAATATAATGCAATACTTTGGTAAAGTAATGTGTAATATAATGCAATACTTTGGTTATAGTAATGTGTAATGTAATATAATACTTTGGTTATAGTAATGTGTAATGTAATGCAATACTTTGGTTAAGTAATTGTAATATAATGCAATACTTTGGTTATAGTAATGTGTAATATAATGCAATACTTTGGTAAAGTAATGTGTAATATAATGCAATACTTTGGTAAAGTAATGTGTAATATAATGCAATACTTTGGTTATAGTAATGTGTAATGTAATATAATACTTTGGTTATAGTAATGTGTAATGTAATGCAATACTTTGGTTAAGTAATTGTAATATAATGCAATACTTTGGTTATAGTAATGTGTAATATAATGCAATACTTTGGTAAAGTAATGTGTAATATAATGCAATACTTTGGTAAAGTAATGTGTAATATAATGCAATACTTTGGTTATAGTAATGTGTAATGTAATATAATACTTTGGTTATAGTAATGTGTAATGTAATGCAATACTTTGGTTAAGTAATTGTAATATAATGCAATACTTTGGTTAAGTAATGTGTAATATAATGCAATACTTTGGTAAAGTAATGTGTAATATAATGCAATACTTTGGTAAAGTAATTGTCATGTAATGCATTACATAACAATGTAATTCAACCCATGTCTGTTCTTTATTAGTCTCCCTTGATTTATAACAAATCTCTTTATCATGCCATAATCAGACAATTGATTGTGATGAATCAGGCTTTGAATGTAAAGAATTAATACAGTACTAAGTTTAATATAATTACCTTTGTTTTTAAATTATGATTTCAACATGTAAAACAAAAACCACTGCTCACTCATAAAACATTTACTTCAATGACTTATAACAAACAAACGTACATATAATATGATGTGAAATTTAATGTTGTTATATACAAATGGCTACGACACATGATAAAATAAATAAAAGTTTCATCGTCATGTTTGTCTTCGTCGGAGGATGTATCTACCCTTCTGTAACTGAGATACATATATCCGCAACTTTTGATTATCGGAAATTTTCCTCACCCAGATCTGAAAGGATAAAGTTAAACATAAAATAATTAGTCTAAATGCTCAATAAATACTTTACATAAAATATGTAAATTCTTGATTTACAAATCTCTTATTTAGTCAAAATCTTCTGAGTAATTTGATGTAATAATGCAAATACGGCCTATAAATTATGTCAAATGATCTATTGTTGCTACTTGAATTTTTCTTGCATCTGGTACCAAGGATTAACCAAATTCATGTTGGTCACATGTACAAGATTAAATGCCAATAATATTTGTAAAGGTAAGTTACCAATTTAGAAATGCATTGGTATTCTGACAGCAGAAAGGAAATCATGGCAGCATCAATACTGAAAAAGGATTTCAAGATCATTTATTTAACCAGGAGCTTAATGCAAGATACAAGTTATCAAATGTCAATAATAAAAATTAATAATAATAATAATAAATAATAATATTTCTAACTGTCTTTACTGGTTAAGTACAAAAAAAAAAAAAAAAAAAAAAAACAACTCCTCACAACGATGACGATTCACCTGCTTTTTAATTCAGTAAAAAGATTTACAGGAGTTTTTTTTAAATAAAAGTGCCTACCTCTTGTGTTCCTACAGCTGTGATTACAGCACTAAATTTCCCAGTGTCCTTAGATTCTACAAATATCGGCTGATTTCTGTGAAACCTGTTAAAAAGACAGAAAAAGCCTTAAAAAGTATGAATCAATTGATTTCAGCATTTGACATTTGATCACTTTTCTGGGAGACAGAGTTTGTCAGCTTATTATAACTTTACCAGTTCTCTGGTGGAAATGTGGAAAACTTTAACCAATGATAACTAGCCTAGAATCACAAATAACCAATGATAACTAGTCTAGAATCACTGATAACCATTGATAACTAGCCTAGAATCACTGATAACCAACTGATAACTAGCCTAAAATCACTAATAATCAATGATACTAGCCTAGAATCACCAACTAGCCTAGAATCACTGATAAGCAATGATAACTAGCCTAGAATTACTAATAACCAATGATAACTAGCCTAGAATCACTTATAACCAATGATAACTAGTCTAGAATCACTGATAACCAATGATAACAAGCCAAGAATCACTAAAAACCAATGATAACTAGCCTAGAATCACTAATAAGCAATGATAACTAACCTAGAATCACTGATAACTGATGTTCACAAACCTTGAATCACTAATAACCAATGATAACTAAACTAGAATCACTGATAACCAATGATAACTAAACTAGAATCACTGATAACCAATGATAACTAACCTAGAATCACTGATAACCAGTGTTAACCAGTCTTGAATCACTGATAACTGATGTTAACCAACTTTGAACCACCATTAATTAATATTAAGTACTTAGCCACATTTCCATTAAAGTCTTTGTTAACTTATGTACAGACAAAACTAATTACTGGTACTATAACATGTCTGTTAAATCTTAAAAACTCACCATCTCTTATCGTAGAACAACCTTCCATCATCAATCTTAATCTCTGACATACTTTGTATAGGACTTGGGGGTTGGGTTACTGCTTAGCTTTTTGTTAAATGGTTTACCGCTGACCTTGTTAATTATACGTAAATCTTCCATGATGTCAGTCTCATCGAGGAAATAATTAATCTGAGGTAAAAATAGTTAAGAAGAACACATGCTTTTGTCTTATTATTACTAAATTAATTTACTTGTGTCAAAAAAACCTTTTCAGGGTTAACTAAATATACCAGGGTACCTGCTACACTGACCACCTCTACATTAAGACCACCTGTCCATTAAGACCATAGTTTTCAAACCACTTGCTTCATTTTTTCAAAGAGAATGTTAATGTGAAGATTTTGTGTCTATAAAGATCTTATTTCTTAGGTCAAGTAAGTTGTCTTTTTAAAAATGTTTTATTATTATTATTTTTTTAATTACACTCAGAAAATCTTCAGTTCTGTTTCCACCATTTGAAGATTTCCCACCCATCAATGACACAATTCAAATGAGTATATAAAAAAAAAAAAAAAAAAAAAATGACTTTTTAAAAACATTTCATTTTTTGTTTTTTTATTACAAAAGGATATCTGGTGAGGGTTTCCGTCGTTTTTCTGGAAGAGGAATTGGATCATTCGGTCTTCGTCGTAGTTTTCTTGTACTTATTTGTTTGACTTCCATAGAATCTGACAGCAAAAATCCTGTATAAATACAAAAAATAAATACAATATTCCATTGAAATGTTTGAACATAGAATGTTATAGGGTGGGTGGAATAATGATGTGTAATGCCCCAGCCAAGATTCTTTCACCTATATTGAGGTGGTTACTTGTAGAATGTTGGAGGATGCCGGAGTACCCAGAGAACACCATCAACGTTTTGCCAGCAAACTGACAAGCTTTCTCACATTTGGATCTACACCAGCGGGAGGAACAGTGATTGCTCAGTCTGTGCTTTAGACCACTTGACCACCAAGGCTGCGAATGCTATAGAAAAGTACTAATTACTCTTAAATTGGAATCAGAATTACCTCTCATTATCAGCTCTGACGTTAAATTTTAAAAAATTCTTTTTTCTTTTTTGGCCAATCGAACATCTAAAACAAATTCTATAAATTACCTCCTGTCAACTCCATGCTATTTCTTTCATTGTCTATGTTCTTTTTCTTGTCTTCTAACTCTATAATTAAACTTTCCCTCAAGTCAATTTTCTTCTCCTGTAAAAAGAAATAACACATTATCAAACCAATATCTGAATATGAATAACATCCCCATTTTCTCTACATAATGTGGAGTAAATGATGATATAAATTCTAAAAGCAATATCACTGCATGTGAAAGTTTTTGCTGCGAGATTTCTACTGCTCTTTAGGATGCGAGATTTATATACGAAACAAAGATGGCCAACACAGAAGATATTTTTTGACTAAGTGCTTTATCTTGTGGCAAAGTGAATATACATGTATATGTTAATGTGGAAAAGAGAACCCAAGTGGCACATACCACAGCTAAGAGAAGAATGTACATATAAAGTGCTGTAAAGTGGCTAAATTATTTATCATGTATCTAATATGAACATCTATTTACATGTAGTAAAATTAAAACATTTTCTTGAATTAATTTTATATTCATTTTATATACCATAACCTGTTAATTATTATACCTCAAAATCTTTAGCTGCTAACTTTTTTTCATTAATAAATTCTCTTTCAACAACTTCAAGCTGTAAAATATGAACAAAAACAAAAAAAAATAAAGGTCAAAGTCTGGTCACATGCATCTCGGGCAAAACAGAAAAAGAAAAACATCAGTGTAGGACACAATTCTTCCCCTTCCACTATATCAATAAAGAATACTTTCCCAGTTCCTCATATCTACATGTATCTATAATCTATTCTACGTTAAAAAAAAACACCAGATATTGTATCCTTTGATGATTTAGTGCTGGTCTCTGTTATTATCTTTCTTTGTTTCAATCATCAATCAAGTACATGCATCTATTTCTAAACCAAAAGGACTGTTCATATGCCTGACAGTGAAACAAATACAATGTATATAAAACCCTTCTTGTGTTATAAATTCAAATATAAAATCCTTCCCATGTGCTAAACTATTTAGCCTATATTTACAGTAAACTTTATCCATGTTTTGTTATAAATTTATATTTTCATTTGCTGTCTGAAATTCCCATTTCTCTAAGTTTAAGAGCTGTTGCATTCATATAGACCACAGATCACAAAAACCATGCAAAAAACACATTTCAAGATTTTACAACAATTGATTAAAATGCTCAAAATAATGCTAACATGCATTATTCAATTTGCCTTACAAAGTTTTTGCATTAATAATTTAAATTGACAATGAACATTTTGGAATTCTATTTAGCTTAAACTAAAATTTGTCTTTGCATTGATGTATAGATATGAAATAAATTAAGATGTGGTACACATAATATTTACCTCATATTCCCTCCAGATCTCGTTAATCCGTAATCTTTCCTTGTACTGCTGTTCTATCTTCCGCTTTTTTTTGATAAACTCTGGTAGAGTTCCATCTTCTAACTGCTGTAATTGCTTCTTCAAGTGAGCCAATTTATCTTGATACATCCTATAATACATAAATAAGTTACAATGGGAATCTTCATACTAGTATATTGATGACCAAGTGGTCTTCAATGCAGATATATGGATCACAACACCTCCCACTGATTATGGTGAAATCCCACTTTGACGGATTCAAGTTTGAAAAAATTTATGTTGCTTGCTGATAGTTGGTAATTTTTTCCTGGTTTTCTCCACCCTCCAAGAACTGACGGCTTAATGTTTGTGGAAGAATCTTGACTGTAACACTCTATTTTCTATTCTACATGATGTTTAAAACTTGTATAACAAGAGCTGTCAGGAGAATTGTCCAATAAAAAAGCAAGGTTCTATGACAGAAAGAGCTGTCAGAGGAATTGTCCAATAAAAAAAACAGGTTCTAATACAGATTGAGCTGTCAGCGGAATGTCCAATCAAAAGGCAGGTTCTAACATAGTTGCATATACATGTACTATGAATGTGACACAAGTTCTTCTGAAATTTGTACTGACAAACTTACAAAATCGAGTAAGGTAAAATCAAAAAGAGAAAATGATGAACCTGCACCATATCAATAAATACAAACAATACATCATCAAGCAAAAATCATAACCTTCACTTAGTATAAAAACAATCACCAGTTACAAATAAACTTTTTATTTATAGAAACATAAGTATACTCAAAAGACAACAACTACATTTTACTTGTACACACAAGTGGATGCATGGATAACTGAAGCTAAACACTGTGGACATCATGTGGTGCACTTGTTGACACCATTGCATTAGCAATGACTTATTAACACAGACTTACTGTTCTTTAATTTCTGTATATTCGGTTTCTTGCTTGGCCATATCTGTCTCACTGGCATCTTCTGTATCTGTAATTAAAGTAAACATTGTATAAATATAATTTAACTAGAATCAGTTGTTCTAATTACATTAAATAAAATAGCTATGAGAGGACAGAGCCATGGACCTGACTTGACTATTATCACTGAATGTACTTGTCAGTATTGTTAATCCTTTTTCTTATTCTGTTCTTTATCCTATACGTTAATTTGATTATCATCCTTTGTATAATCCTTACAGGTTAGAACAATGATAAACATTTTCATGATAATTTTTATAGTTTTCATGTTAATTAAACAAGACGTTAAGAAAAACAAATCAAACACAGACGTATCGCTCTATGTTCAAATCACAATCTAAAACTATGAAAACTGACAAAATAACACATGAACATAAAACAAGTGAGGCTGGGTGCTCTGGGAGAACTTCCAACAAGTAAGTGAGGCCGGGTGCTCTGGGAGGGTAAGTCATTTTCATATTTTGTCTGCTAAAACTTTAACATTTGTCTGTCAGGTACCTTTAAATCACACACTGATGTCAATGTAAAACTTGTCAAGCTCTACCTTGTCAAATATTCTTGTTTATCAGATTTGAAAAATTTATTTTGACACATTGTCTAGGTCCCATAACATTTAAAATCCATGCACTGGTCCAAAACATAATTCCAGTTTTCTTATATCAGTAAATCTAATTTTTAAGGTTTTTTTTATCTACACATTTTTTATTGGTCCATGAATCAACAGTTAGAATTATAATTGGTCAAAGAGTAAATCTGATGATAGTATGGGATCTGAAATACAAGGAATTTTCAGGCCCTGATTTGTAAGCAAGCTAAAAATTGAATACAAAGTTTACAACTATATACTTTATTTATTTCTTGAAGATGTTACTGTTAAATATTTAACGAAAAAATTCTTTTAAATCTGTATTAAGAATGTATAAGACATATGGCTGAACGGTTCAGACCACGAGGCTTCAATAATGATACAAGGAATGTGGGATCAAGTCCCAGTTAGACTATGAGGTATGTTTTAAGGAAGGCTTAAATTTCATATTGCTAGTCCACCTAGCAGCTACATAAACAGATGCCAGCAGAAAAAGCTGTGGGATGACATTGTGATAGACTGATGTCACATCCAAGGGAGGTACATTGTATTCTTGTACCCCTGGTCACTTCATGTCACTCAAACTAGGATTTTAGTGTCATAAGTACCACAGGACCCTGACGAGCTTACAGGCTTAGAGAAGAAAGATAAAATGACAACTTGATTTAGTGACATCTAAAACACCATTTATATTAATGAGTTTTAAAATTGGCCAGTACTGGTAATTAAAAACCAAAAACTGAAACCAACATACACATATTTCTACAAGGAATAGACAACCAGTTGTGTGCAACAACATAAATCTTGAAAGCAAGTGAAGTTGACATATAGAAACTGGCCTGAAATATAATAAAAACAGACAGACCAATGTGTGGTAAAACTAAACTTACTTTACTGCTTAAAATGGTCTGAAGTTTTATTTGTCCACATCACAGAGGCAAGATACATAAATACGCACAACTAAAGTGACAACTGAGGACATTCCCAAAGTCGTCCTTTAATGATAAGAGGTATTTTATATTACAAGGGGCCACTGTAAGTGCTGATCAGAATTACTGTAATGTGTTAATGTCAAACATGAGGCTTTCTCTTAATTGGTGACATTTCAGAAATGATAAAATATACACCATTTAGTAAAGTTAAACAAATTAAACTCAGATAACATAAGACAATATAAATACAACCATGAATATTTAAATGACAACAATGATCTCAACACATTAAGCCACATAATCACAAATCAGAAATTAACTTCCTGTCTATGAGCCCCACTACATACTTAAAATTTAAAATGCACAAAATTTAAATACATGTAATTTAAGAATACAACCTGTTGCATCCATGTGTGACTACTTTAAATGTTTCTGCTTAAATAACCACCTCAATAACGAAAGCACACATATATGTGTGTACAAATGATAACACTATATCATTTCTACCTGATTAACTGATACATATATAAAATTACTGAATCATCAAAATTATGGGAAATCCCCTTAGATAAGAGAGATAACTCCTTCTTTCTCTTTGACTGACATCAGCACATTTACAATAAAGGAGTTAACATGTAATTTTACTTCTCATTTCCAAAGTAAAGTACAGTTATATTTGTTCCCATTTTTCCCAGATAAGAGAGATAACTCTTTCTTTCTGTTTGACTGATATCATCACATTTACAATAAAGGAGTTAACATGTAATTTTACTTCTCATTTCCAAAGTAAAGTACAGTTATATTTGTTCCCATTTTTCCCAGATAAGAGAGATAACTCTTTCTTTCTGTTTGACTGATATCAGCACAATTACAATAAAGGAGTTAACATGTAATTTTACTTCTTATTTCCAAAGTAAAGTACAGTTATATTTCTTCCCATTTTTCTGTAAACTTAATTAACCTAAGCTTCATGACAACTGATTTGTTTTTCAGAAATTGATGTCTCTGTGCTTGAAAAAAAATCAAAAATAATAAAGTACAAGCAAACAGACAATTTTTTTTTTTTAGTTTCAAATTGTTCTCTTACTTTAAATGGAATACATTTTTCATTCCCTGCATTTTATTGCAACTTTTGATTAAAATCTTATCTATTGCATCATATGTGTGTCTATTTAACAGAGAATTAAATAAATTACAAGTTATTTTACTTTTTACATAATACAATGTATATATATTTTTACTGAAAGTAAAGGTAATTAGAGGGGTTGCATGTACAAAGGAATCCTTTAACAATATTATTCAACAAGTCCTTAGAATTACTAGATCTGACCAGATCATGAATTATGAAATGTTTTTATCCAAATATATTTTTATAATTTCCATATACTATTTGCATCACATAAAACACAAAAACTATAAAAACAATTTAAAACAAAGTACAATCCTGCATAGATTTGCTAAATACCTGATGCAGTACGTCTAGAAATCCCTTTTCAATAATTCTATGACTTTAATCCTGGTAGCAAAAATTGTCATTGGATACCAATTGCTGAGAAATGTTTTTTTTAAATAAAAAACTTTACTTTAGAACTGTGTTGTCACTAATTTTAGAATTCTGACAACTAAAAATTTTTTAATTTGTGGAAATAAACCTTGCATTTATATGTTGTAAATTTCCCAAAGTGACAATATAATATTTTTCCCACTATGTGGTAATCAAGGATGTACATATTGATATATTAATAAGCTCAGGGAATATAAACAGAAAAATACAAAATACAAAGTTTTCTTTGGATTCACATGATAATTTAACAAAATACCTTAATTCTAAATCTTATTTCAAGTATCTATATGAATGCAGTAAGTAAAATAACTTTCATTTTCAATTAGTTCTTAGCAACTTTGAATCAAGGAAACTGAGTTATTGCATTATCACTATCAGAATGCAAATTGCTGAATCTTACTCTTTCTGATGATGACCACTGCGGTAGCTCAGTTGGTAGAGTGCTTGCTCCGTATGTGGGAGGTTGTGGGTTCGAACCCCAACCAGGTCTGACTCAAGACTTGAAAGTTGGTAGGGACTGTTCTTTCACCAAGCACTCAGCATTACAAAATGAAAGCCACGGTTCTTTCGGATGGGAACTTAAAATAAACGAGGTCCCGTATCACGGCAGGTGTAAATAACCCTGCTGTATAATGCCATCAGCGCAACACACAGGCATAATTTCTGCACTTTCGCCTATAGCTGGCGACGTCTCGATATAAGTGAAATATTCTTGACTGGGACGTTAAACACCAATACTCAACTCAACTCTTTCTGATGATAGAAGGTTCTCCAAACATTGGAGGAAAAATCTGTACAAGAAAGAGTTAATAATAATATTAAAGGTGCATTACAAGTATGCTACGATTGAAGTCTTAAATAAACTGTAAATAAGAATGAAAATAAACACGTTTGTTAATTTCGATAAAATGGATACATATTTTCAAATTTTCACAGACAGAACCCCAAACAGGTGATGGATACTAGTAACGTTACGCGTAATAATATACTAAACTACTGTACCTTCATCAGTAAAGTTATCGTCTAAATCTCTGTCATCATCATAGTCAAAACTATCGGCGTCCTCGTCATTATCAGAATCATTTAAATATCGTGGAGACGACGTGAAGCTTGATGCAGCCATTCGCAAAAACTCACTTCCGGTAACCTGTAAACAATAATAAGTATCAACTAACTGATAAAAAATACAAACTATAATAACAAAAATATATGCACAGTAAACATTTTATTAAGAATATTCAAAATTTATTTTTTCTTGTGATTAATTTTAAAAAGGGTAAAAATTTGTAAATGTTCAATTTAACTTTTTGATATTATCACTTAGTTGAACATTGTTAACCCAAGTAACTTTTGTCGTTCAAACAGGTGGTTGCCATTTGTAATGAGAAGAATGTACAAGGAAGATAATTATAATCGACTGTGTACGCATGTGTATTACAGTTGGCATTAACTTCCGTAATCAACACACACCAAACAACACATCATCATTTACTAAATGATTTAGGATGGCAGCTCAAACATTTCAACAAGAATACATGCAGATGCCTCCAGTGACCAGGGGGTATACAACAGCATGTGTTTTAACAACATTAGCAGTGGTAAAGTAGTTTTTTGTGACATTAACGAAATCAATTGATATTTATGGATTTCCCCAAGACTTTTGATAGTCAAATATTTTCCTTTTTCTTGGCTTAAATTGTGATTTGATTAATAATCGTGTTTTATTTATTACATCAATTTCTTGGAGTTAGATATGACATTGTATGGATGATTTACAGAGGCATACAAAAACATGATCTTGGTGATAACAGAGTGATAATTAATTCTTAAAGTTTATCCAAATTTTAAAAAAGTCCTTGCTACATCATACCCAAATTCTGTTTCCAGTTGATATTTATATAAACAATAAAATCTTTTTGTTTACCAAACTCAGTATTTCATAACTTACCCTAAACAGTTTTGTAATTTTTATTTTTACAGCAATTGGATATTATTACTCCCTTCCAGATATACTTCAATCCAGATTTAATCTTCAGAAAATTTCAGGTATGGTTTTATAAACTGATGTCTTTTATCCATTTACAGTATTGAAAAGCAATAATTATTTCTGGTTGTTTTCTCTGTATAATATTTGATACAGAGAAAATCAAGACAAATTTTAAAACACAATAAATTACTTTATATCTGATGTATTTAGTTTGACATGTTGTCAGATAAGAGAATAAAATGAATGAAAACCAGATCCCAAGTATCTGTGATAAATTAAATTTCTTTTTGTCCTTTTGAAGAGTTTGTGTTACTGAGTGGTCTTAAGCATTGGACAATGGATGACAATGTTAATGATCAAATCTCACTATAGCACATCCTAGAATGAGAAGATTTATCATTAAGCTTGGTAAAGGTCTTTGTTTTATATGGAGTCTATATTCTTCCATCATATATACAATCTATATTCTTCCATCATATATGTAGTCTATATTCTTCCATCATATATGGAGTCTATTTTCTTCCATCATATATAGAGTCTATATTCTTTCATCATATATGGAGTCTACCGGTATATTCTTCCATCATATATGGAGTCTATATTCTTCCATCATATATGGAGTCTATATTCTTCCATCATATATGGAGTCTATATTCTTTTATCATATATGGAGTCTATATTCTTCCATCATATATGGAATCTATATTCTTCCATCATATATGGAGTCTATATTCTTTCATCATATATGGAGTCTATATTCTTCCATCATATATGGAGTCTATATTCTTTTATCATATATGGAGTCTTTATTCTTTTATCATATATGGAGTCTATATTCTTTCATCATATATGGAGTCTGTATTCTTCCATCATATATGGAATCTATATTCTTCCATCATCTATGGAGTCTATATTTCTTCCATCATATATGGAGTCTGTATTCTTCCATCATATATGGAATCTATATTCTTCCATCATACATGGAGTCTATATTCTTTTATCATATATGGAATCTATATTCTTCCATCATATATGGAGTCTATATTCTTCCATCATATATGGAGTCTTTTTTCTTCCATCATATATAGAGTCTATATTCTTCCATCATATATGGAGTCTATATTCTTCCATCATCTATGGAGTCTATATTCTTTTATCATATATGGAGTCTATATTCTTCTATCATATATTGAGTCTATATTCTTCCATCTTATATGGAGTCTCTATATTCTTCCACCATACCAGGGATTACTGCCTCAGTTAAAGTGAAATATATTGACTTCGTGCACCATTATATCATTCCTCCTTTTGATAATACAATGTATCCAGATAAGTTTCTTCTCAGTCATAAATATCAAGATAATAGAAGGTGATTGCCAACATTAATTATAATATGTGTACTTGTATCATGCTTCAGCATTCATTAATCTTATTTTGTATTATATAGGTATGGAGGTTGATTACAAATTTTATGTATTTTGGTCCAATAGGATTCAATTTCCTATTCAACATGATATTTGCATACAGATATTGTAGAATGTTAGAAGAAGGGTCATTTAGAAATAAAACAGCTGACTTTGTATATATGATTTTATTTGGTGGATTCCTGATGACTGTATCCTTTTATCATGATTATAATAATATTATAAACCTGTAGGATAATTTACATCTCATCAGCAATTTTTCAGCTATTTAGGACAAAAAAAAATTTATAACTAAATAATCTGAGGACAAGCTTGTGTATGTGTAAGATGTGTAAGATGTGTAGGTTTGCCTTGTATTATTGCATGCTCAGGATGGCTTTTTGTTAAGGTGCTAGCTCACCAAGTCAGTATGCCACAGACAAGCATACCTCTCCTCCAATCACATAATGTGAACCAGTGGATACTCTGTCATCCTGAGCCCAATCACCAGGCAGGAAAGAAGTATCTTCAGTTTTTAAGTTTTATGTATAAACTGACCAGGTTTGAAGCAATTGTCTCCTGCTCTTTAGGTAGACCTTCTACTGCTGAGTCATCAAAGCTATGAGTATATGTATGAGTGTTTCAATTAATGAATGAACAAATAGCCATATCAATGAAGAATCAAAAATAAAAGGATGGATGGATATATAAATGGTGAATGGAGGAATGGATAGATTTTTTAATGAAAAATGAATGAATGATTGATTAAATGATTGATTGATCGATTGATTATAGTCTATATTTTCCTGAACAATTTTACAGTTACTAGGACTTGTTGTCAACATTGTGTTCCTTGGTAGCGCTTTTACAATTATGTTAGTTTATTTATGGAGTAGAAGAAACCCTTATATTAGAATGAATTTCTTTGGTCTGATGACATTTCATGCTCCGTATTTACCGTGGGTGTTACTAGGATTTTCTGTCTTGTTAGGAAACTCTGTATTAGTGGATATATTAGGTAAGTATTGATTTATTTTTAGATAAAATAGACAAAAATGAACATACCTGCAAAATTACTTAGTATTGTGCAAATAAAACCCTATCCTTTTTGGTTTCATTGGAAATTACTTTTTAGGCAGTCAATGCAAAATTCTACACAGTGTCTTTGTTCACACTGTCACAAGTAACTTGCCATCAGTATATTGAAGTGTTTTACCAGCAGTTCTAATTCAGTAATTTCCTAATCAAACTTCCACTTTAGGTGGTTATCCTTTTATCATTTAAAGTTTTGATTAGTTTCAATGTAGTTAGGCATGTTTTGCAATTTTATTCTTTTTAAATACAGGCATCGCTGTAGGACACATATACTATTTCCTAGAAGATGTTTTCCCACAACAGAGAGGAGGATTTAGACTTCTCAAAACACCATGGTTTTTGTAAGTTATCTAAAATAAAATCTTCACAGTGATGTCATAAGTTCTAATATTGTTGGACAAGATATAATGTCTGTTCATTATGTACCTACCGGTATATACTGAGTTTGATACCAAGCTAGATTATTAGGATCACCAAAATGACGGATGTTTCTTTCATATAATGGAAGATGTAGCACTAGTTTGACAATATTCATTAATATGAATTTACTTACTTCAAATTACAAGGGTGCTACATCTGTTTCGAAAATAAAGTCTACTTTTTTCCCTCATTTTCATTGTTATCACATTACAAGATCTGTTAAGTTTTCAGTAAAATTTCTGTTTTAACTTGATGATGAAGTAAAACCAGGACATATCATCATCATCATCATCATCTTCTTCATCATCGTCATGTTTAGATTATCCAGGCCTTTGATAATTCCTTTTACATGGAGTGAGGCCTGGCTGTCTCCCCCTACATGTTTGACGATCCAGTAGGTTAGTATCACCCATTCTTAGGGACTAGTCCCATTTATATAGGTCATCCCAGGTCAGTTCATTGTAATTTGTCATGTGGTGATATGCAATGTGATATGTCATGTGATGATATGCCATGAGGTGATATGCAATGTGATATGTCATGTGATGATATGCCATGAGGTGATATGCAATGTGATATGTCATGTGATGATATACCATGAGGTGATATGCAATGTGATATGTCATGTGATGATATGCCATGAGGTGATATATTTTACCTTGAATTCAAGCTGTCAGATTTTTACTACTGGTGTAAATAAATGTACAAAATACCTTTTGGATTGGATGAACTATTTTGCTGTAATTAAGAGACAGAATATTTTGGATTACACTTCATTCATTTTAAAAAAAATTGTTTTCAGTGTCAGCACTATGATGCTTAATGGTATAAACATGATTCAGGAAAAACTAAAAAAAAATATACATTTTTATAGAATTTTATAAATAATTTTGTAAATTTGATTATAAACCTTGCTGTAAATGGAAGAGTCTACTTAGAACTATTTTGTTTATTTCTGTATGAAGTTTTTACAACTAATTCATAAAAAGAAGGCGAGACATATAATTATTAATCATTCTTGTTTGATAATTTTCATACATCTCATTCAAGTAATAATATTATTCTATATTTTGCAGAACTTATATATTTGATGGAGCTCCAGAAGATCCAAATTACAACCCTCTCCCAGAGGATAGACCGGGAGGTTTTGATTGGGGAAATGGACAGGTAGCTGGAAACAGGGATGATCAAAATAGAGGATGAACTGTATATTGTGGACATTTTGGCAGATTGATAATACCAAATATGATTGACCATTTAAAGGTTGTTATTGTGCATTGGGGTCAATTTCTGAATTGTATCAAAGAATTATATTTGATAAACAAGCCTATAGTTGGGGCATTTACAAAGTGGAGCTTATGAAAACAACCCATGGTTAACATAATATCTATTAAAACTTAGATTTTTCAAAAGGCCATACCAAAAAATTGTTTGTGTAAATAATCTGTGTAACTCCCAATTAAATCTTCAGGTCAAAAGGAGTTCATTATAGACAGGTTCCACTGTTTTAAGTGCAATAGGAATTTAAAGTAGAAACTCAAAACTATGGTACATTTATTTGTGAAGGATAGTAGCTGGTAGTCCAGATGATGGATGTTACTAGCAACTGCATGTATTTATATATATATATATATATAATAATATATATATATATATATAACAAATATTTCATGGGGTTGCGGGCTATATTGCGGTTTATGGACCAGGCACCCCATTATACAAATTTTCTATGTATTTTTTACAGAAATTTTGAGGTTTAGTTTGGTAAGAATTTCAGTCAGATCTTAGAACCTGGTTTAAATATTTCATTGCATTTTTCTAAAAATTATGTATTTTAAAGAAAACCGTCAATTTATGCATTTAACATATCCATTTGATGTGGTCATTAAGTGTCACATGGTTTTTGAAATGGTCATCGAATGCCTCATTGGTTATAAAATGTTCTTTTTTTAAACACATAGTTTATGGAATGCTGTTTTTGCCACTTGAGTTGGCTTGAATTTGACATTTTAAGGATAAAAAAAGTAGGTAATTTGTAGATAAGTCAGCTGACTATATTGTAAATTTGAAGTGTGTGTGTATGTGTGTGTGTGTGTGTGTTATATTTTAACAAGGTACATTTTTTGTTTTATTTATGTTAAGTTATGAAATACATCTACAACAATGAAAATAAGAGTTTTAGAAATAGATTTGAGTTGAAAAATGGCTTCAAGAGATAGATGTGTTATAGGAAACAGAATGTAAGAAATGGATGTTTGTATACCTGTATTTTATTTTCTTTTGGAGGGAACTCGGAAACTAATTTACATCTTGTGTTCCTATGACTGATGCTAAAATATGTTCATTAAAACTTAAATAAAGCTTGTTTCTTCAGCATCTGTTTTTACATGTATTAAATTTTTCTTGAATTTATTTTGTCTTTAAATTTTTAAATTTTGTATATAAAAGTATGCAAATGCTGATCAATATCCTACAAATAGTATTTTTTTCCTGCTAAATGTTGGTATCAGCTAATTTGGGCTGAATTGTTATGATAAATAAATGGCGACTTTAGAATCATAGCTGATGTTATTATGTATAATATATAATGATATTTATTTTGACATTTAAAGTGTCAGGAAGTTGTGTGATATATATTATTAAAGATTATATATATAAGACTGCCAATCAGCAAGGTGTTACATTTTACTTCTTATCCTTCTCACAATGTTTTAATCTGTGTTCCAATATTCTGTCATTTATCATACAGGTCTTATTGTAGGGGTTTTGATTAACACACACTCACAGCAAAAAGATTGTAAAACTTTACTTCACATAATTCTGGATTTGACTGATAATGACAAGTGTTAAATTTATCATCTTTTTATTCTATTATTAAAAAAAAATTAAGCAAAGTAATTTGTTTAATTAGATTTATTGACATGTTTAATGTTCTTGAATCTCACTGAATAAGTTTGTCTTATTGACAACCTTATGGATGGATCTTGGTGTTTACAACCTAGTTCGTAGTCATCATTGGAGGAGATTCTAATACATAAAGTTTGTCTGATAGCTTACAGTAAGTTGGTTTCCTCCATGCACTGTGTTTTCCCCATTCATTGCAAATTAACTGCCTGGACATAAATCAAATATTCTTAGAGGTAAACACTAATATGAGTGTAGTTCCTGAAATCACGTAAGACTAAAAAAAACAAAAATGTGTGGAAAGATAATGGTGTAAACTAAACAGATAAAATGCTAGCTGTAAACTAAATCGTACAAACTTTTTGTGAATTTTACCATGTTTTTCTTGTTTCTCAAAATAGTTTTCAAGCCATGTTTTACATGTTCTCGTTTTTGCTAAAATGCTTGCGGTGTACCATTAGGTCACCAAAGTTCACATCAAAGAGCAAGATGGAAATAATGTTTATGGAACTATCCAGAATATTATCATATTATTGAGGTGATCAAAGACCCAAGTAAACCACTGATCTTTAACATGCAAAATGACAATCTATCTCTTTCTAGTGCCAGCATCAATTGTGATCAACTCCTCTTACTTGGTGAGACATATTTTGTCTGTACCTAAATCTTTAGACACTTTGCTACAAACATGGAGAACTAATTCCTCTCCCTTTAAAAATTTTTTTTGTTAAACCCTACCAGGTATTCAACCTGTGCCTTCCTCCAATTGAGTTACTACTAAAACTTCTGAATATTTTAGTCGTTACTGCAAGAAAAACTTCATGTTAATCAGTTTTGATGAAATAGCAGGAACTCTTACATAGTTCCTTTTTTTCCCCTGTTCCTTGCAAAGGGCACTAATTTTCTTAATTTTATTCATAAGACAGGCAACTTAAATTTAGTTGGTAATACTATATGTGTCAAGATTATTTCACTTATATCTAGATATCACCAGCAATGACCTCGGCAAAAAGTAGTAAGGGTTTAGTTTCCATGTTACATTTACATTAACACAAGGGAAAGTGTCAGTTGACTGTAAGGGTGCTGTCTCCATCACATGGTCAAGTATATCATAACAGATTGAACTGAGATTGGACTATTGGTATTTAATGCCATAATCAAGATTCTTTCACTTATATCAAGGCGGTCAGTTTAGGGATGGTGGAGGAAAACGTAGTGCCCAGACTAAAATTACCGTACCAACCTTCAGCAAGCAAACATTATACATGTAATCTCATATGTCCAACTGGGATTTGAACCTAAGCTGCTGTAAGAGGAGCTTTGATCTGTTAGCACACACTTTAGACCACTCAGCCTAATGAGGTCTAAGTAACACTGAAAAGGACATATTTGACTTTTATACCTAAATATTGAGCACTTCACAAAAAAAAAAAAAAATAAATAAAAAAATAAAATTTGCACTCGGTAGACTGAATCATCAGAGAATTGAACTTTTTTAGATTCATCCATAGACAGTTTGTTGAACTAAAAATCAAAGCTAGTGGTTTTGTTGTGGTGGAGGACAACATACAAAGTAATCAAAAAAAAAAAAAAAAAGAGAAAGACTTAAATACTAGTGTATGTGTACACACACACACCCACACACACGTACATAAATATATGGGCATTATGGTGTACTACAGACCTGAAGTCCAGGGCCCTGTTGTTCAAAGCTTCGGGTTTTGACTTACAATAATTTGTTTCTGTGTGATAAATAGGATAATTTGTTTCTGTATGATAAATAGGATAATTTGTTTCTGTGTGATAAATAGGATAATTTGTTTCTGTGTGATAAATAGGATAATTTGTTTCTGTATTATAAATAGGATAATTTGTTTCTGTATTATAAATAGGATAATTTGTTTCTGTGTGATAAATAGGATAACTTGTTTCTGTATGATAAATACAAAAATTTGTTTCTGTGTGATAAATACAAAAATTTGTTTCTGTATGATAAATAGGATAATTTGTTTCTGTATGATAAATCGGATAATTTGTTTCTGTATGATAAATAGCATAATTTGTTTCTGTATGATAAATAGGATAATTTCTGTATGATAAATAGGATAATTTGTTTCTGTATGATAAATAGGATAATTTGTTTCTGTATGATAAATAGGATAATTTGTTTCTGTATGATAAATAGGATAATTTGTTTCTGTGTGATAAATAAGATAATTTGTTTCTGTATGATAAATACAAAAATTTGTTTCTGTATGATAAATAGGATAATTTGTTTCTGTATGATAAATACAAAAATTTGTTTCTGTATGATAATTAAGATAATTTGTTTCTGTGTGATAAATAGGATAATTTGTTTCTGTATGATAAATACAAAAATTTGTTTCTGTATGATAAATAGGATAATTGTAGGCATTTACTTTTGAACAGATAATTTAAAAATATTGTCTTATACAAAAGATTTTCCCTAACCAACTGATTAAGTTAAAGGAGCTCTGAACATTAAACCCAGAAGAATAAATAACAAAAATAAACCTTTAAATTCTCTTTATTTAGAAAATTGCAGTGAGTGCTTTTAGAACTCTTGAAAAATCAAAATTTATCAACTTGTAAACATTTTGTAACATTATAAAACAATGTTTAAACAATCCCTTTATTCATGAATCACCATACTTCGTCTTTTTTTACGTACATGTATCTAAAGGATTTTTTTAAAAACTATAATATTGCATTTTTAAACCATCAAGTCTCTTGCAATAAATTTCAAGTACGGTATGTCAAATATTAAGCCCCAAAATATAACAATAAAAAATTATAACTTTTAGTTCAAGATTAAATTTTTTAACCATTTGATCAAAACATTTTTATTTTTCATAAAGGGTAAGTATTTCAATAAGAGGTTCTTAAGATTTTTACTATTTTTTCTATTTTTCTTAAGGAAAACTTTTCCAATTAAACTTAAATTCTATGCAATAAAGAAATGAAGGAAAACAAAAAAAGATTTGATGTAATGTCCCCTTTAAAATAACGTTACTACTGTTGATTTGCATGTAATACATTTAAATACAATTGAAACATTCTCACTATTGTGCACCAATAAAATAGTTGATAGCAGTCACAGATAGTTATAAACAGACAGAAAGGAAAATAAAAACAATGGCTTAAATTATCTGTATATACTTCAAGTTTAATTGATTTTGTAATTTATTTTACTCACAAAGAATTTATTCGAAATCTAAATTTTATCAGAGAAGTATGATGCATTTGATTCTTGTTTTCTCCCTAGAATTGTGGAGTTATTAATTTTTTTTTTTTTAAATTTGGTGATGAAACATTTTCTGTAAATTTATAATTAACTGACAATCCTGATATATTGCAAATATCCATGAAGACCTTAATGTCATCTGTGAGACAAATATAACAATATTATAACCTTCTAAAGGTAAATATTAATCTTTAAAACCTCCTACTTGTAGGTTTATCAAAGCGAATGTAAGTTGATATATTGTGAGACCAGGTGTTTCACTCTGAACAAGAGAATAAAAGCGACAAGGTGTCATATTATTAAGCAAGAAGCAGACAATCTATTATATGAGGCTTAATTTGTCATTTACATGTAGGACTCGAGGGGAAAAGAAGAAATAAGAATTAGTATCACATATATATATAATAACACAAGTTTAAATTTTCTCACACACATTCACTTACACACTTAACATTTGTTAATATTTATCCAACCATTATGATGAATAAATTTACAAAATAATATTAATAATAATAATTATAATGTAATAAATACAATTATCAAAACTGTGCTCAATCTCAATTAAAATCCTAAATTTATTTCGCCGAGTGAAACAAATTTTGTGCCACAAATATGCAAACTGTCAATCAAAATTCTAGATTTAGTAAGCTGACTTCTGTAAAATTTAACAAACAACTAAGTAAATATGTTGAAGTAGATAAAATAACTTGCGACTAATGAAAAATCAAGTTCTTGCCTTACTGGGTTTTAAACTGTTTTGTTAATTTTATTTTTGTGTTAACTGGAAACAATTTATTTCTTTTCAGTTTGCATGACTCAATAAATAGTGAACACAGAGTCAGAAAACCAATTGTTTATAAAACAGAAATAAGAATTTTTACAGCTTGACTATGTCATGGAAATATTCAGAAAATTTCTTTGAAGGGAAAAATTAAAATATTTCGAAAAAAAATTTAAAGGGCGAATGTTTTCATATTAAGAAGTAATGCATACAAACACATTTAAGCAGAAATGCTATATACACTTATTCTATTCATATAGCTATGTTTTTACTTCTCATATTTAAGTATTTGACACAAATTACACACACATTTGCATACATTTTTTTCAATATTAACAAATCTTGTTTAAATTTTCCATATTTATACTAGTATATTAAAAAGTAACGCTTTTTAAGTAACACTTTTTTAACACCAAACACTAATTAGTTAAACAATTTTTATGAAAACTTTTCAAGAACAACTGCAGGCATACTAATATAAAGTTTTCTTTCTAATTTTTTTTAAAATCAAAATAAAATCTTCAAATTAAAGTGATTTTTGAGGGAGGGGAAAATTTCAATTAAACACAGTATATTCCTAGGTTTTACCCAAAAAAAGGGTAATTTGTTTTAAATAAAATGTTTTGAATGTTTTTTTTTTTTTCATTTTAATATATAATAATTGATATTATCTATGACAACATGTAAGTCTTTATCAGCTGACGTGGAACAATATTAACACATGTATGTATATTAATTTATGTAACATTTATTATATCTCTTTAACATTCACTTTAATTAATCACTTGGTCTTTTTTCTGCATGTCTTTTTGTGAATTCTTCTGCCATTTTACAGAATTTCTTCTTATCTTTTGTATATTCTTCAGCTAAATCTGCTCGTAATGGATGTTCTGGTTCAGGATCATTAACAAGAGCTACTAAGGCATTTAAAACTGAAAAATAACAAAAAAATCAATTACAACATTGTTTTTATTAATTATCTTACAGAAAGCTGAGACCTTGCTAATCTTTACGAATGTTTTAAAACCAAAAACTGTTCAGTTTTATTGAGTGGACAAAACTTGTAATCTCCAAACTGGTTGTACAAAATGGTGAAAATTAAGGCAAATAATTTTGTCCACTGTTCTACTGACATTTACATCTACATCTTTGTATTATGCAGGTGCTTGCTGATGGAGAAATCTACATGCTGAGTTATGTACCACAGTGCCATGTACTGCAGGTGCTTGTTGACAGAAATCTAACTTCTGGTTAATGTATTACAGTACCATGCACTGCCTAAGTTAAACCCTCACCTTGGCAGATCCTAGTATGAAAAAAATCTTGTCAAAGATCAGTTATTTTTTCCAGGTACCCTGATTTTCTCATTCTGTCAAGAACTGAATTGAATTCTCTTGACTGTGACAAAAACATGGTTAATCCACTTGAATCTTTTATAATGCTAAACAATTACAAAATATGGTTATCAATTAAGATTTACTGAACTTGTAATCCCTTAAGATAAAAAATTTTGTCCACAGTGGAATTTACATAAGTTGATAAATGTATTTATACCAAACAAATTTATCTTTCTTCATTATTATCATGTGAAAATTTTATGTGAATTATGTACGTGAAAACAGACAGTTATTGTAAGAAACATGTGGTCAAACAGGGATAATTAAACTGTTTCAGTTGATTGATAGAAACCATAGTACCAGATGAAACTTATTGACCTTCAACAAGCACTGAAAAAATTTTTTTTTCACTCTTTGATCAGTCTAATTAGGATTCTAAATTGGTTTTAAACTACTATTTATTGATTTGTATAGAATTACAGATAGCTTTCTCAAAGCAAACATGTTGCACTCACCTTGATCAGTTTTGGTGGCAGGTTTCCAATTTTCGGCACTTATTATAGGTAAGCATACTTGTCCCTTTTCATCAATATTTGGATGATATATTTTTGTTTTAAAAGTTATCTTCGGTGGCTTAAATGGATATTCTGCAGGAAAATCAATTTGTATTTTAAAAGCACCTTTGTTATATGGTACTGTATCCTACAATAAAATACAACAAAACTAAATTATAATCAATTTCAATAATTCTAAAATTAACTAGAAGTCAAAATTTAAAATTTGTGAAAACATAGTTCATTTTAAAGTTTTTTTTCACAAATTTGCTATAATTGGTTATTTTTTGAAAGAATTTTTTATTTTCACAAATTGGTAAACAATGATAAGATTTCTTCCAGAAATGAAAACACAAATGAAAAATCTACAGATTTTCATGTATATCATAATGAGCAATGGTATGGCTTATACCGTTGGGTACCACAATAAGTTTTGTATTACTGTATACAACAGTATCATAACAACTAGAATGTACACTTGCAAGCAAGTATATGCCTGCGTATCAGCTCTCTAAAGTGGTGCTCCAAATAGCAGAGGAAATTCCAAGAAATAAAGAACTCTCTGGAATTCTGTGATTTTAACCGGATTTCTCCAAAGTCCTTCTGAATTCCAAACAAGAGGCCCATGGGCCTTAACGCTCACCTGAGGATATGTCCAAAATTGTTTGCAATAGTCAATAGTTTTCAAGATAATTAGCAATTTAAGTCTTGTTTTGCAGCTGTGACCTTGACCTTTCAACATATGACCTTGAAACATATATCAAAATGATCACCATTTCAATACCTACAATATTCTTATATACATGCCTATATAAAAAGCTCACAGTTTTCAAGATTATTAGCAATTTAAGTCTAATTTTGCAGCTGTGACCTTGAACTTTCAATATATGACCTTGAACCACTTATCAAAATGATTGTCATGTCAATACCTACAATTTTCTAATATACATGCCTATACAAAAAGTTAAAAGTTTTCAAGATAATTAGCAATTAAAGTCTTCTTTTGCAGCCATGACCTTGACCTTTCAACATATGACCTTGTACCATATAACAAAATGATTGTCATGTCAATACCTACAATATTCTAATATACATGCCTATACAAAAAGTTAATAGTTTTCAAGATAATTAGCAATTAAAGTCTTCTTTTGCAGCCGTGACCTTGACCTTTGAACATATGACCTTGAACTATATATCAAAATTATTGTTGTCACAATACCTACAATATTCTCATATACATGCCTATACAAAAAGTTAATAGTTTTCAAGATAATTAGCAATTTCACTCTTCTTTTGCAGCTGTGACCTTGACCTTTGATTATATGACCTTGAACCATATATCAAAATGATCGTTGTTGCAATACCTGCAATATTCTTATATACATGTCTATACAAAAAGTTTATAGTTTTCAAGATATACTGACAAATACATAATTTTAAGCAATTTCTCCACTCAGTACCTTACCATTTCCCCATTTTGAGCCCCAAGGCTACCATTTGTGCAAATCTAAAACAACATGACCTAAGGATGTTTATAAATGAAATAACTAAGGTATATCTCTTGTACATTCAGAGGAGAAGATTTTTAAAGTTTTTCACTATTTCCCCCCCCCCCTTTTTTTTTTTTATGGGGCCCCAAGGGGACATAACTCTTTCATTTGTGCAAATCTGAAAGGACTTCACCCAGGCATAATGGTTACCAAGTTTCATTAAATTTGACCTAGTGGTTTTGGAGAAGAAGATTAAAATGTAAAGTTTACGGATGCATGCATGCACATACACATGCCGCATCTTACCAAGCTCACGCTGGCTAAAGCCACGTGAGCTAAAAAATGGTGAGGAAGCAACCTCCTCGTGGTCAATCCCTACCAGTTGACAAAATTTCAACCTGATTGGATAAGAAACGTAGGAGGATATGTCTCTGAAAAAATCTGTCTTGAGTAACAACAAGATGTCTGTTGATATGCAGACATAAATATCACAATACGGGTACCATGATATACGACAATATTCTTGTTTCTTACTCAATTTATCTAAAAAGCCAATGTCCACCATTTCAACTCCTAGGCTGTATTGCAGATGTATCATGTAACAACAATAAAGACATCAATTACAAAATTAATTTGTTCACAAGCTTTAGAAAATTCTATTACTTTTTATTATATATTGAAATAAGTAAATCAGACTTAATATTGATTTGAAGGATTCTGAATGATTTAACTCTATCTAAAGCCAATGTTTTATTTATTGCCTTTTAAGGAATTTTCTAAAGTACCAATATTTCTCAAAGTGTACCAGGGTTTATTAATTAATTAAGAATTGACTGTCATTTTTTCCTGGGTTATCAAGGAATGAACCAGATTTTAAAACTAGCAAATCTGATGAACTGCGAAGCAGTTCATTTTAGATTTGCTAGTTTTAAAATCTGGTTCATTCCTTGATAACCCAGGAAAAAATGACAGTCAATTCTTATATTTACAATATTTTTCCTAACATTCTTTTTACAAACTTCTCGATTGCGTCATACAAATAAGAAAGAAAAACCGGTATATACCGAATCTGTCGGCAATGTAAACATTCTGGGAACAGCCAATATGTCAATCAAAATAATTCCCGCCTTCTCACTGATTGTGTGACGTAATAGACGGTTTTAAAAATAGTACGCTGGAAACAAAAGAATATTTCATACAATTTTATTCGAATAGACAAACAAAGTTACAAATTCATATTGATTGTTAAATTACAGCTATTAAACGTTGAATTTGTCAAAAATCCCGATTGTATGGATGACAGGGTATTGGAAACATCAATGCGCGAGGTTTTGTTGGACTGTGTTGTGCACCGGTCCGAGAATGGAACCATCACGTGATTATCAGTTGCTGGTAGAGAAGAAGAAGCATGGTCAGAGGCAGAGGGAATTACGGCAGAAGTATTACCAGTGACAGTTGATGAAAGAAGCGAACTTAAAGCATGTTTTTGAATGGTCGAACAGTCGCGAGAGTAGCTTCTGACAGAAGCCTCATTCCGATAACCGCTCATTAACATTATCTGTTTGGTCTCAACACCGGCATCGCTCATAGCTTGTATGGTAGTGGCCCGCAAGCAGTGTGCCGTGTATCGTTTAGAACACCCTGACGATGGAAATATTTTTAAGTATACAATAAAAATCGAAACAAATATTTTATTTATTTATTTAAAATTCAATTTTTAATCTTTCATTTTCAATGTATATTTTATTAAATAACACTATAAAATGTGATGGCTTGAATGTTAAAAATAGATTGATAAAAGTAGGTCACGGGAATTGCCTAATGTTCTAGATTTTCTACAATGAGTTCATCATAGGATTTCAATAGGTGTTGTAAATATTTTTATTTTTTGAAAAAAAAATTTATTTTGCTATAACGTGAAAAAAACTTGAAAAAAAGAAGAAATTTCGAAGTAAGTACGTGGTTTTGTGAGATAAAAACAGATAGCTAAAAATAGGTCAGTTAGGGAAAAACCAGAAATGGTATTTATGCGCGATGTGAAAAACCGATGTTTATGCGAATAATGAAAACAAAAATCAAACTGGGTTCAACGTAGAAATTATTTTTCTATTGTAAATATATAAAAATAAACATGGGTATACTGTTAAAAGTGTGCACATGATCTAATTACTAATATATATATATATTACTTACAGGAACTAACAATACTGTCCACACTAGTACGTTACTTTCATCAGCTTCTATATCACGATATACCCTAGTTCCTTGCTTTTTTAAGTCTGTTAACTCCTACAGTAGACAAAATTCATACAGTTAGAAAGTTATAACATTCTCATCAAGTACATTAGAGGGTATATTTGCCTTGTGGTAATTCAAATGTATGTGCTTTATTATCATTAAAGTAATGAAGCAAACATCAAAAACTCAACAAATTGGTTTGTTTTCTCCGATAAGTTTCCTTTTTAAAATTGGTTTTAAAAATCTCCAGGCAATGTTAATGTCCTGTATTTTATCCCAGGGCTGGTTTTAGTCACAGCGAAAATATCGGGGGGGGGGGTCTTAAAAATGAAAACAAAAGTAACGATCGATTGAGTCGACAATATTAGGAACAGATCATTTAAATCTATATTCAATATTGGACCTGTTAAATACATTGAAAATGTATATGATCGGGGGTCCAATTTTTGATACTTATACCGTAGAAACGATGACTTCCTGTTTTGAATAAACTGAAGAAAAAAATTTCGCTGACGCCATTCCATGGTTTCTGAAATCTTAAAAATTTCTCGACAAGTTCGTTTAATGAAAAAAATCTAATTTCTAATATTGAAACTTCGAAATAAAGTAAGCTATCTCAAAATTTTTTACTGCGTAGACAGATCGAATTGAAGTACAAAATTAAGAAATAATAAAGGAGTGTTTACCTTCTGAAGCCGCCTGGTCGCTGCCATATTGGAATTATCACGTGACCGCTGAAAAAAGACAGTGAAGGGTTAGATAACTCATATTAAATAGACCTAAATTTTTAGCTCACCTGAGCAGACCGTTATGTGTCATGCCACAGGTTTTATTTTTTCTTGAAACTTGTAAAAGTATATCAGGATTAAAAAACCCTAATTGTGCCTAAATCGGCATATCTGTTTGTCGTAAGTGTAAAGAATTACAAGAAAAGCTTTTTGTTGGGGAAAAAAACTTAGAAATACTCACTACTCAGTAGGTTGATACAATATTCTAGTTTTTAACTTTTTAAACGTATTCTTTATAAAGAAAGATCAACTTAATTGTAGTTAGGTTATAAACAAAAAACCAAAATTAGAAAAATAGCATCCTTTATGAACTTGCAGCAGAGATTTCCATTACACATTCATTGATATTGTCATATACCACTTTTTGAATTTAATCATAAAAATACATTCAAAAAGTGGTATATGACAATATGTATGTCTCCGCTTGCAGCGACCAACTCTTTAGAAATCTAAAAAGGGCTAACTTGAAATACCCGGATGTCGTCTTCATGAAAACTTTTTTTTTCAAAGTCTCAAGATTAGATTTGACTTTCAGACACTTTTTTAAAACCCGAAAACCCAATAAACATATTTCAAATTTGAATAATTTCGCTGCTATGATTTTATTTTTTAAATACCTTAATTCAGCGACATCATTTTAAACGGGTCGTTGCTTGGACTGTCAAAAATCAGTCCCGCATGTGCTACTTTTGAATGTATTATTTCATAAAAATTCAAAAGTAGCACACGGCAGATGCAACAACGACCTTTGTATATCTTTTTTTTTTAAATTCTAAAATATTAAAAGCGTGCCTAAGACGCATGCTGGGCAAATGAAAAGCAAAATTTTGGAGAACATCACAATTTCTTTCTTCGTCAAAGGCATTTTAAGACGGAAATTATAATATTATTGGGTTTAGAATAAGGAGTTTAATTGCTGATTGAATATTTACATAACAATTAATACAAAAATAATTAAGATTTCAAAATTAAAAAGATTTAAGTTAAATTAAAATAAATTAGAATTACTATTTCAGTAAATAGATCAAAATTGAAATTAGTGTTAAAAGACTTACCTTAAAAGGAGGGGGAAAAAATCAAAAGATGAAAAACTAAATACAAAGAATGGCCTGTCCGACCAGTTGTTACCGTGATAATGCTTGGCTAAAAAGTTCTTTAGTTAACTGACTTTACCGATTATAATTTGTTTGAATGACAATCATTCAATCATTCAGTCCAAACTTGTGACTTGTCACTGCTAGAATTATTTACCTTATATAAAGAAACAGAAATCTCTACGTGTTTTTGACATAATGTTTAGGAAGAATAATGAAACAACGTAAAATCCACCTTCGTTAATCACTATCGTTAATCCAACTTTGTAAAACCAAGAAAACAGATTATTGACTTATCTTGTTTAGAAAGCACGTTTCAAAGGACTGAAATATTACGTTTACATGTATGTACTGGTTTCTAGGAACTAAATGGATTTATAAAAACTACACGGGTTTTATTGTTCTTTACTAAGCACTTGCTTTCCTTATTATTTCTAAAAGTCAAAATTAAGGATTAAATATAACATTTTCTTTCAACAAGAGGCCCATGGGCCTTAACGCTCCCCTGAGAATATGCTCAAAATGATTTGCAAAGTACAATAGAAAATAGTGGTAATTGCAGATTTGCTAGTTTGTAACTGTCACTATACTCAATCAGAATTATTTAGTCACTGTTCATTTATAAATAGCTAAATGCATGTAGTAACTAAACTGCAATAGATAATTTCCAGATCATTAACAATTTCAGTATACTTATGCAGCTATGACATTGACCTTCTAACATATGACCTTGAATCATGTATCAAAATGAGTTGAGTTGAGTAATGTTGTTTAACGTCCCAGTCAAGAATATTTCACTTATATCAATACGTCGCCAGCTATAGGCGAAAATGCAGAAATTTTGCCTGTGCGTTGCACTGATGGCATTAAACAGCAGGTTTCTGCCTACCGTGACACGGGACCTCGTTTATTTTAAGTTTCCATCCGAAAGAACCGTGACTTTCATTTCGTAATGACGAGTGCTTGGCGAAAGAACAGTCACTACCCACTTTCAAGTCTTGGGTCAGACCCGGTCGGGGTTCGAACCACGACTTCCCACTACATATATCAAAATGATCGACAATAATTTAATATACATGCCTATACAAAAAGTTAATAGTTTTCAAGATACATGTAATTATCAATTTCAATAATCTAATGCAGCTATGACCTTGACCCTTGAAGTTATGACCTTGAATCATATATCAAAATGATCGTCATAGTTTTAGTCCTCAGGAACCCCGAGATTTCAGCAATCCTTACGGATATACATAACAAATATGTTGTTGTCCCAGCTGATAAAGCTTCGAACAAAATCATTTCGTTTGTAAGAAATTCTACGTTGAACGTCTTATTAAGGAGCTCGATTTAAATATTATATCAGAGAAACCTGCTTAAAATCTAATTTTACCAAAGATGAAGTTCTTTCCAATCATAGGGGAGTCCTTGAGTCTTTCGGTATAAATTTAAAACAGGAAGAACTTGACCTGCCTTACTTGTATTGTATTCCAAAACTTCACAAAAGCCCATACAAGGAAAGATATAGCAGGTTCAACTAAATGTACTACTAAATCATTATCAGTAATTCTAACACAAATTTTGAAGTCGTCAAAGATGGCCTTCAGACTTATTCAGATAAAGTTTATTCTACATCTGGCATCAACCAAATGTGGATTCTCAAAAATTTTAAAGAACTACTTGAACATCATGTTTCTAAGCATTATATTCGGTAAAAAGTATAAAAACTTTTGATTTTTTAATACTTTACACCACTATCCCTCATTCTAAATTGAAAGAATGTCTAAAACAAATCATTCACTTGTCATTCTTTAAAAAAAAAAAGGTAAAGCAAGTTATAAATTTCTAGTACTCAACAGGGATTCTGGTTATTTTGTAAAACACCATACAGACTGCAAACAAAAAGTATACTGAAGATACCATCAACGAAATGTTAGAGTTTTTGATAGACAACATATTTGTTGTGTTTGGCAATATAATTTTTCAACAAAAATCGGTATAACCAATTGGCACAAACTGTGCGCCTTTGCTTGCTGATTTGTTTCTTTATTTATATGAATCAGAATTTTTACAGAACCTTGTCAAATCTGGAGTAAAAGACTGTCGGTAAATCATTCAACTACACAGACAGATATATAGATGACGTTCTATCTCTAATTAATCCTGCATTTGGAGAATATGTGAATGCCATCTATCCACGTGACCTTTTATGATAAATAATAACGATATAATAGTAAACAGTGGAATAACCGAAACTTTTCTTGATATAAATATTAGATACCATTGTCCAATTTTTCTTGTTTTGAACATTGAAAAAACAAACAAGACATTCTTTTAAACGACGGGTATGGGATTTTAAAAATGGAAATTTTGGCCTTTATAGAGAAATGTTAACAAATTTTAATTGGGATAGTATAATAATTCAATATGACAATAATAAAACTGCTGGCTCCGGTTTCACAATCATTCCTAAAGTAAGATTTTCCTTAACTTAAATTGAGCAAATTTTGGTAATCTCTGTTTGAGTTACAAATAAACATTTGTGATAATAATGTATGCAGATGTTACCAGCTTGAAGTGATCTTTATAATGACACCTTAAATTTCTGGATATCTAAACAATTAACCAAGTTATTAAAATTTACAAATTTGCCAGATTTAAGTTAAGGAAAATCTTAGTTAAGGAATGATTGTGAAACCGGAGCCTGAAGAGTTTACAGCAACAATTATCAAAGTAGCTCAATCTTGTTTACTTAATCAAATAGTGACAATAAGACCGGATGACAAGCCTTGGATGAGAAACGACGTACGACGACTTATACGTAGACGTAACAGACTGCATGACAAAGCTAAAAAAACTAATTCACCAACTTCATGGGCAGCATTTAGGAAATTAAGAAATAAATGTGTATTAATGGTCAGAAAAGCTAAAGAAAATTATGTCAAATCCCTATTTGAAAAACTTGTTCGTGGAAACTTAAGACTCTAAAAGCTGGTGGAAAGTAGTTAAATCTTTTATCGGAGATGGTAAAAAATCTGATATGCCATCTTTAAATTATAATGGCATTATCTGTGAATCTGATGTCGAAAAAGCTAATGTCCTGAATAATTATTTTGTAGATCAATCAAAACTGAAAGATAATATGGCTTCTTTTCCAAACTTGACGTTTTCTAATACATGCATTTTCATAGAAACAATTAATATAACTGTTTCCGATGTCAGAGACATTCTTTCATCACTGAATTGTTCTAAATCTCCTGTTCCCGATCTTATCAATCCCTTACTTTTAATAAATGCAGCAGATGAACTTGCTCTTCCGTTAAGTATTTTTTTCAACAAACTTATAAATGAAGGTTCAGTCCCACATATATGGAAAAAAAGCTAATGTTACACCGACATTTAAAAAAGATGACCCAAGTAATGTTAAAAATTATAGACCTATTTCCCTTCTTAATGTCCTAGGTAAAGTACTGGAAAGATGTGTTAACAAACATTTAAATAATTTTTTATTAGATAATAAAATAATTACCCCCTTCCTATCTGGTTTTACTCCTGGAGATTCTACAGTTAACCAATTATTTCTAACGATATCGGTTCAGCTTTAGATGAGAGTAAAGAAATCAGAGTTGTCTTTTGCGATATAAGTAAGGCCTTTGATAAAGTTTGACATAAGGGGTTATTACATAAATTATATTCTTTAGGAATCAGGAAAACTCTTTAAATGCTTTGCAAACTATTTGTCTCATCGATGCAACGTGTAGTATTAAAAAAATAATTGCTCTGAATGGAAAAAAATACAATCTGGTGTTCCGCAGGGCTCCATTTTAGGACCATTACTTTTTATTATTTATATTAATGATATTGTTTCTGACATCCAGAGCATTATACGACTTTTCGCTGATGATACTTCACTCTATATAATTGTTTAAAATTGTTCACCTCTGCAGTGAAATTAAACAACGATCTAGATAAAATTAATTCCTGGGCAAAAAATTGGCTGGTCACTTTAATCCACAAAAACTGAATCCATGGTTATCAGTAGAAAACAAATTCAACCCTTTCATCCACAGTTATACATGGATGATATACCCATTATGGAAGTAGAATCACACAAGCACTTAGGAATTTTATTTTCGTCTGACTGCAACTGGAAATATCATGTTCATCAGATTATGTCAAAAGCCTTGCAGAGAATTGCTACATTATACGAAATCTAAAATTTGAAATTGACCGTTTATCTCTTGAAAAAACTTTATTTTACTTTTATTAGACCCGTTTTAGAATACGCAGGTGTCATATGGGATAATATATCCTATGAACTTAAACAACAATTAGAACAAATCAATATAGAAGCTGCTAGAATAATAACTGGTGCTACAAAATTTTGCAGCATTCAATTACTTTATGAGGAAACAGGGTGGGAAACATTGTTATATAGACGTAAAAAACATAGATTAACTTTATTTTTCAAAATGTTTCATGGTCTTGTTCCAGAATATTTATCTAATTCAGTTCCATCTAGTAATTTGGAAATACATTCATATGCACTAAGAAACAGCGAAAATCTGAATACTTTTTTTTAATGAAAATCTAGTTTTTATAATAATTCTTTTTTGCCATTAACAGTTCGAGGGTGGAACGATATTCCTCTTCATATAAGAAATAATCCTTTCTTTTTTCATTTAAAAACATACGTCGACCATTCTTCAAAAATTCCAAAATATTTTTATGACGAATCAAGATTGGGACAAATTTTACACACTAGATTAAGATTAGGCTGCAGTGTATTGAAAAGTCACCTTTATAACAAAAACATTATTGATGACAATCGTTGTAGTTGTGGTAAAATTGAGAAACTACTAATCATTTTTATTGCACTGTCCGTTTTATGATGAACTTAGAAACAATACTTTATACAGATTACCACATTAATTTTTGCTATTTGGTGATGATTCACTGAATTATTTACAAAATAGAGATATTTTTCTAGCAGTACAAAATTATATTATTGCCTCTAAAAGATTCTCATGACTCTCTCTCCCTCCCACCATCTCGATTTCTTTTTTCAAAGCATCTTATTTATTCATTTAAAATATTTATATATCAGATTATATGATTCCAATGTTTTAAATTCGGCCTATACTGAATGTATATATAACAGCTTTGATAAAGGAGACGGGTTAATATAAGACAGTATGTCTTGTTCCTGAATCTTTTAATTGTATTTTTGTATGTGTATGTCTCAAACTTGTACTTGTATTGATGTATAAATAAAGTATTGTTTAAACTAAACTATCCACGTGAGCTCGAAATAAAAGACAGCTCATTGTATATATATATATATATATATATATATATATATATATATATATATATATATATATATGTGTGTGTGTGTGTGTGTGTGTGTGTGTGTGTGTGTGTGTGTTTCACAGTTAATACGTTATGGTACAGCTTGTTTCCCATATTAGGACTTTCTACAACGAAGCAAACTGCTTACATTTAAAATGTTGACTCAAGAATATTGCAGGCCTAGGCTGATCAAGGCCCTTAAAAAGTTTTACGGCCGTCATCACAATATTGTTGATAAGTATGAAGTCACTTTATCCAAACTTATATTGGGTATATTTGACTTCCCATAGTTCCAGGTTTCATTCTCAAATTTAAATTTTGCACGTGACTGGTATAGCTAACTAGACATGAGGTGCTTACCCTTCCGGAATACCCGACCTCACTTCCTTGACGGAAGTTTTTATAATTTTTTAAAAAAATATATTTATTTATTTATTTTTTATTGTGATTTTGACATGTATGGTATGTTTGTGTTTTATTTTGATTACAAATGTGAGCATTTTTCTTATCCAAAATAAATTATCCAATTCTAATAATTAAAACTACTGTTACATCAACCAGGATTCTGTCAAATAATATCAACCAGGATTCTGTCAAATAATATCACCCAGGATTCTGTCAAATAATTTCACCCAGGATTCTGTCAAATAATATAACCCAGGATTCTGTCAAATAATATAACCCAGGATTCTGTCAAATAATATAACCCAGGATTCTGTCAAATAATATAACCCAGGATTCTGTCAAATACATGTAATATCAACCAGGATTCTGTCAAATGATATATCACCCAGGATTCTGTCAAATAATACCACAAGGATTCTGTCAAATGGTATATCACCCAGGATTCTGTCAAATAATATAACCCAGGATTCTGTCAAATAATATTAACCAGGATTCTGTCAAATGATATATCACCCAGGATTCTGTCAAATAATATAACCCAGGACTGTCAAATGAGATATCACCCAGGATTCTGTCAAATGATATCACCCAGGATTCTGTCAAATAATATCACCCAGGATTCTGTCAAATGATATCACCCAGGATTCTGTCAAATAATATCACCCAGGATTCTGTCAAATAATATCACCCAGGTTTCTGTCAAATGAGATATCACCCAGGATTCTGTCAAATGATATCACCCAGGATTCTGTCAAATGATATCACCCAGGATTCTGTCAAATAATATCACCCAGGATTCTGTCAAATAATATCACCCAGGATTCTGTCAAATAATATCACCCAGGATTCTGTCAAATGATTAGTTTTGAAGAGAATTGGAGTTTAACTAAAAATAATGACGAGTTTGACTTTGTTCTTAATTCTATTATTTTCATCATATCTACTTCAAAGTTGGATGTGTTATCACAAATTACAGTAGTAATTTCTTTGTGATGCATACTTAAAGTAATTTTGTTAATTTTTCAGCGACAATTTTCAATATTTAATGGCAGATAGGGGGAACGTATCCCACCCCTTCATGTCTCTAATGAGATATCTGATGACCCTCCAACAGTACTATTACCACACCACTGGTTGTAAATAAAGTCAGATATCTGATGACCCTCCAATGGTACTATACCCACACAACTGGTTGTAAATAAAGTCAGATATCTTATGACCCCCCAACAGTATTAAAACCACACCACTGGTCGTAAATATAGTCAGATATCTGATGACCCTCCAACAGTATTATAACCACACCACTGGCTGTAAATAAAGAAAGATATCTGATGACCCTCCAACAGTATTATAACCACACCAATGGTTGTAAATAGTCAGATATCTGATGACCCTCCAACAGTACTATAACCACACCACTGGTTGTAAATAAAGTAAGATATCTGATGCCCCTCCAACAGTACTATAGACACACCACTGGTTGTAAATAAAGTCAGATATCTTATGACCCTCCAACAGTACTATAGACACACCACTGGTTGTAAATAAAGTAAGATATCTGATGCCCCTCCAACAGTACTATAACCACACCACTGGTTGTAAATAAAGTCAGATATCTGATGCCCCTCCAACAGTACTATAACCACACCACTGGTTGTAAATAAAGTCAGATATCTTATGACCCTCCAACAGTACTATAACCACACCACTAGTTGTAAATAAAGTCAGATATCTTATGACCCTCCAACAGTACTATAACCACACCACTGGTTGTAAAAAGTCAGATATCTGATGACCCTCCAACAGTACTATAACCACACCACTGGTTGTAAATAAAGTAAAATGTCTTATGACCCCCCAACAGTATTATAACCACAACACTGGTTGTAAATAAAGTCAGATATCTGATGCCCCTCAAACAGTATTATAACCACACCACTGGTTGTAAATAAAGAAAGATATCTGATGACCCTCCAACAGTATTATAACCACACCACTGGTTGTAAATAAAGTCAGATATCTTATGACCCCCCAACAGTACTATAACCACACCACTGGTTGTAAATAAAGTAAGATATCTTATGACCCTCCAACAGTATTATAACCACACCACTGGTTGTAAATAAAGTCAGATATCTGATGCCCCTCAAACAGTATTATAACCACACCACTGGTTGTAAAAAGTCAGATATCTGATGACCCTCCCAACAGTATTATAACCACACCACTGGTTGTAAATAAAGTCAGATATCTGATGACCCTCAAACAGTATTATTACCACAACACTGGTTGTAAATAAAGTCAGATATCTTATGACCCTCCAACAGTATTATAACCACACCACTGGTTGTAAATAAAGTCAGATATCTTATGACCCCCCAACAGTACTATAACCACACCACTGGTTGTAAATAAAGTCAGATATCTGATGACCCTCAAACAGTACTAAAACCACACTACTGGTTGTAAATAAAGTCAGATATTTGAGGACCCTTCCACAGTATTATAACCACACAACTGTTTGTAAATGATACTGGATATTTGGGGACCCTCAAACAGTATTATTACCACACCACCAGTTGTTGTTAATTAAGTTGGATGTCTCCAGGGTCCTTCTGTATTCATATTCTATTGTACTTGGATCTTTAAAAAAACATCAACAATTTTTTTAAATATATAAATTTTTAATAATCAACAATTTTGAACACATTATTTTGTCAAAAAATAAAAGAATACAGTAACAAAACTTGCCTTAAAGACAAGCCATGAAATTTTGATCTTTGGACAAAAATTAATGAATCACTTGATTTCTGTTTCTTAGATCTATGTACATCTGATTGGACAATAAATTGAAGCAAATTTGTAGTTTTATGATAAAACTTATAACAATGAACATCTGTGCTCATGCCAGAAGAATGAAAAGCTTGTTCATCTTTGTATAGGTGGGAGAACTTTTAACAAGAGGACCTTTTGGCCTTAACGCTCACCTGGGAATATGCCCAAAATTGTTTGAAAAATACACAAGACAATAACTGTAATTACAGACACATTCCAAGTTTTTGTCAGTTTGGAACTGCCAAAGTACTTAATCAGATAAATTTAGTAACAGTTTATTATAAATACTAGTAGCTAAAAGCATGCAGTAACTAAAGTGCAATGGATAATTTCCAGATAATTAACCATTTCAGTATTCTTAGCTATGACCTTGACCTTTGAACCTTGAACCATATATCAAAATAATTGTCATATAAATACGTACAATTTTCAAATATACATACATATATAATGTTAACATGGTAGAAATATATTCATCATTTTATTATTATTGTTTTAATTTTCATTATTATTATTATTATTATAATTATTAGAAAGGGAAAGTTAACTTATGTGTCCTTCTGAATAGGGATGAAGCTAACCCAGGGGCACACCCCTTGCTGCCCCATCAACATGGTGTCAGAAGTGGGATCCTATTTTGAATGAATCGACAAAGAAACATTTGGTACAGTCACAGACAAAGGCAAAGTAAAGACCTCTATCTGTATATGTTGTGTAGAGAGACTTTTGGTTCAATGTTCTGTCATGTATTGTATGGAATATTAATCTAGCAGTTGTATATTTTATTTGAAAAGCCGTGTAGTATAATTTAGGTATTTAGATATCAAGAAAGTTTATATGTTATTTTATTTTTGTCTGTCCAACAAATTATTATTATTTTTTTAACAATTTTTAACAATGGCCATGGCAGAAGAAGTGCTATAAAAACTGGAAGAAGAGTTAAATAATTTTCATCATATGCTTAAAGAACAACAAGACGAAATCAAATTTGAGAAAAAAATGACGGATCAAGAAAAGAGGCCATTTTTTGTGATAAGTAGCAGATGTATAGAGCTATCTGAGGGAAACTTGAGAAGATGGGAAATGTGGGAATTGACGAGTGGGTAGATGATATTAAAGCACAGGCAAAGTCTAGCCAGCTTACCACTGAACAATATACTGATTTTATATTACCGTAGATTATTTAGGAAGCCATGCCCGGCAAGACATTTTAGGGAGAGGAGATGATATAACGTCAAAACCCGAGGAAATTCTGGAGTATTTGGAGATGGAAATGAATTACTGGAAGTTCAGAGAAATTTTTTTAGCTGTGAGCAGAAGAGGGAAGAATACATTATTTCATACTCCCTGTGTTTAGTTGAATTATGAAAAAATTTAAAAGTGGGATTCCTCATTTAAAGCCTGTTGGTAAGTGCATTTGAAAACATGTTTCGTTGAAGGAGTGGCAGAAGAGTTAAGACGTGAATTAAGACAACTTAATCATTAATGTAGAGAGACCCTCAATGAAGTTCTTTGAACTTAGGAATCAAGCAAGGGCTTAGGTCGGGCCAGAAAAAGCAACATACAGTGCCACCCAACACAAATTCAACAGTTTCATGGATGACAAGCTCAAGCGACAGGAAGAGCTAATTCGTAAACAACAACTGCAAATCAAATCCCTCGTTGCTGTGATGGATAGAATGATGTCTGTAAATCAAAGAACTGGTAGGAACAGTCATCAGCCAAAGAAAAGATGCTTCAAATGTGGTGAACTGAACCATTTCATAAGAAACTGTCCTAAATTGCCTAGAACTGAAAAACAGCCAGGAGGGGCAGCACATCAATCAGGTCAGGAAAACTAGTTCAACCCGTAGTGGAGAGCATCACTACTGGAAGTGGTATCAACAATGACTCACTCTTATCTACAGATGTAGGGAAATATCCTGAAACAACAATAAATATATCATTGGCTTTGGAGAAGAAGATTTTTTTTAAAAAGATTTTTGGACCCATAGGTCACCCTTGACATAGTTTTGATAGCCATAGGAATGCCATGAACAAATCTGAATTACACCAGCCCATACACGCTTCTAACCAAAAGTCATTGAAATCTGTCCAGCAGTTTCAGCAGAGAAGTTTAAAATAGGTGTTAACAATGCACCCATATACACACGCTGTGCTATGCCATAAGCTCACATGACCTTTGGTCAGGTAAGCTAAAATGAACACAAATGTCACATTCACATAAGAAGCTTCTGTTCTTTTTACATTTGGGATAATATTTGTTTTATATGTAATAGATTTTTCACTCTGTTCAGGAGACAACTGGTCTATGCATTATATGTACTGATTTTTAAAGAGTGTCTGTAAGTTGATTTGAACGTGTTGTTTAGTCATGTTATTATTTAACAGAACCGAGCATTTAAATTCTCTGTAAAATCTTTGAAAAATTATTTCTGTGGAAATGTTCAAAATTACATTTTTCCTGTCAATTTTACTTTTATTTAGTATTGAAATTTTAGTGGAGGGTACAAATGGACGACCTTATCATTTACTTTTCTAATATTATCATAAATGTGTAAAATGTGTTGCATGCTGAGAAAAAAGTCTGAGCAATATTCCATGCCAAAACCCAGGTACATGTAAATGCTGTTTGTTTCTTATCAATATATCAAACTTTTTTCTGTGAATTCATGGTCAAATATGTCCACTGATACCAGTACAGGCATGATAGTTCTTTATTGCTTTTTCTCTCAACACTATGCTGTTAATATAATCATTAAAACTTAATTGAAATATAAATGTTTCTACAACTAATATATACACATCATATAGCTTCAGAAAAGTTCTCCATATCTCCACATCTGTATGTGCATGTAACTAGTAAATTTGTATAATTCACATTATCCTCAACCTTATAAAGCCTCCATGTATTCTATAGTACCTGGTCTGCAGTCTCCTGATTTTATGATTGGGTACAATGTATAACTTTAAAATTTGATCTGTTAATCAACCTAACGTAAATGTATTATCATCAATATCTGATGTTCCTGGTTCGGAATTGTCTGTCACTGCACTTGCTGTGCTTTCATTTAAACCTGGAGGTAATTTAATACCAAGTATTTCTACTAACTTGTCCATTTCTTCAGGTTTTTTACCATCCTATAATAAAACAGTCCAGAATCAACACATGAAAATATCAATAAAGCAAGATTTATAGGAAATAAAACTGATAAAAACTAGTCCTACTTGGCTGTATGAATCCCAACTTGAAAGATAAAATTATCTATTAGAACAAGATCTGAAAAATATTTAGGATTTTATACCAAAACTTCAAATTTTTCTACACTACAGGGACTGATTTTTGTTGTTTAATCTCTTACAGAAAATGACAATGTTTTGTTTAAAATTTGAAAAATAATGTTACTTATGTAAAATATATATTAAGAGCTCACAGCCAATGTAGCTTGGTTAACAAATATCCAGAAATCAATATCTATCATGGGTTAAATGGTAAGATTTTTCTATATGAAGTGGGAGGATAAGCAAACCTAGACCGTTTCCTAAGACTTAAATCAAAATCAAAATTTTCACATAAAACAAAACATATTATGAGGTCCTTCATGTCTGATGGGCACAACATCAGATTTTATTGAGCTATTTATTTTGGTCACAGCAGATCTACCAATATGATTGACTTATCTTTTCCTGTAATTTCTTCACACCAATCACAATGGATCTTATATACCAGTACTATGACTGACTTACCTTTTCCTGTGATTTCTTCAGACCAATCACAACGGATCTATTATAATATGAATGACTTACCTTGTCCTGTGATTTCTTCACACCAATCACAATGGATCTATTATAACATGATTGGCTTACCTCGTCCTGTGATTTCTTCACACCAATCACAATGGATCTATTATAACATGATTGGCTTACCTCGTCCAGTGATTTCTTCACACCAATCACAATGGATCTATTATAACATGATAGACTTACCTCTTCCTGTGATTTCTCTGCTGCTTTCTGCACTAACTCACACAATGTAACTAACTGTGTTTTTATAAAATCTACTGCTTCCTACAAAGAGTTACATGTTATATGAGATAAATTTATTTAAAACAGGAGGTTGTAGTAGCAGATTGGCTATGCTAACACCATGGTGTCTCTATGCTGTTTGTTTTACCACAGTAGTTTAAAAATGAGACATGATTTTTTTTTTGTCTTTGTTGGTTTGCTGACAGAAAACTTGATGCCAGATAGATTAATCAATGAGATAAACACAATAATGCAAACACTTATAAATATATAAACAAATATTTACATTTCTATCTTTAACATTCACATTTCAATCTCTATTTCCAACTCTAACATTTACATTTCCATCTCTAAAATTTACATTTCTATCTCTAACATTCACATTTCTAATATTTACATTTCCATCCCTAATATTTACATTTCCATCCCTAATGTTTACATTTCCATCCCTAAAATTTACATTTCCATCCCTAAAATTTTTATTCCCATCTATAACATTTACATCTCTAACATTTTTATTTCAATTTCTAACATTTACATTTCCATCTCTAACATTTACATCTCAAATATTTACATTTCCATCCCTAACATTCACATTTCCATCTCTAATATAAATTTTCATTTCCATCCCTAATACATATATTTACATTTCCATCCCTAAAATTTACATTTCCATTCTAATATTTACATTTCCATCTCTAATATTTAGACAATCTAACATGCATTGATAGATGAAAAAAAATTTTTTCCCAGACTTACTTTCTGTGCTTCCTGAATAGCAGCTACTTCTTTGACTAAGTTTGCATATTCTTTTTTGATATCTGTTATTTTTTGTAGCATTTTTACTGGATTTCCCTGTAATAAGCGTATAATCAATGCACAATCATGAAAAGTTGATAAAATTAACAACAGAAGACTTAAATTAGCAGGACTATTGTGACAGATTGATCTTAGATCTGTTTGAAATCTATCAATCCAAAGCGTAGCCAGTTATGCTATTCTTAAAACAAAGTAGATATAGATATGCTTCAAAAACCACAAGAGTTTAATGGACTTCTTTATATATACACTTCAAAAACATCAAGTGGTTGATGGTACTTCTTACTTTGTAATCAAGAGAAACATTCTAAATTTTTAGGATTATATATTTAGTCAGTATGCTTTGTTCTCTTCATTTGATTTTCACTTGAAAAACCTAAAACAATTCAATGTCAATCATGTTAGTCATTTTTATGTGGTCGCAAAAAATTGTTTGACCAAAACACCTGGAGGAAGAACTGACCTTCTGCAAGTGAAATGATAAACTTTCTCAAACTTAATCGGTCAAAAGCTCTATAGAGCTTGTGTTGTTTGTATTTATATTGTATACCGACTTTAAATAAAACTTATTTTATCTAATCTTATCTTATCTTAGGATCTGACCAAAGTGGGATTTCAACTTTATGAGCAGTTCACTTGCAGTTAGAAGTTTCAGAAAAAAAAAAAAGACCAATATAAAGAAGTTGACAGAGGTAAACATCATACTCAAACTTATTCTCAAAGCACAAGTACCTTATTTTCCTGATTTCCTTGTTCAAATTCAAATTCTATCTTCCTGGAAAGATAATTCAAATCAGAATTGGCTTTCTGAAACTTAATCAAAGACAAAAAAAATTTAATACTAAATACAAAAAAAAAAAAAAATAAATGTCAAAATAAAGTGTTAAATATCAACATAGCATGTAGTTCACACAAAGACACAGACACACACACACACACACACAGACACACACACACACACGCGCGTGCACACACACACATTTAAGGGTCAAATTGTATTTCGTTGCACAGAAGGAAATATAAAGCAAATTAAGATGGAGTCCAAACAGGATAATAATTTAGCAATGACTCAGTCCATGTAAGTAAAGAACTATTGATTTGTGCTGGTACCATTGAAAATCTAAAAAAATGTTATTTTTGCTCTCCCTGTTGTGAGGCAAATAGATAGATGTACTTGTATGATTGATTCATAATCTGACCATTACAAAGTTTTGTATTATTTAGGAGTTCATAGCAGGCTCTGTGATGATTATTTTTATGTCTAGATTAATTAAAGAATGAATTTCCCATGTCATGACAGCGGGTTATCATTTCTTATTTAACTGAGTTCAAAAGTCAATTTAATTCATAGAAGGATCTTCAAGTATACTGATAGCACTTTGTTGTTTGATGTCACAGCAGATAAAATTGAATCAATTACAAGGGGATTGTGTTTTGCCATTCATATAAAGTGTAGTGAATTGCTTGGTATTGGTTGTTTAAGTGTGTGCATGTAGATACTGTATTTTATTATATATTTTATCCATTAACATTACCACTGCCACAACTGTGTTTCACACAGAGTTTACTGTCTGATTCACGTTGCCGTAGCACTAGTTTTTCAAGGTTTTAGAAGAGATATCAAAAAAAAAAAAATGCAACATGTAACATACTGTTATGACGTATGCATTTTGTCGTAATTAACTGACACCAAACTAAATGCCACCTTAGCTGGAGTATAAAATGCAGAGCTTTTTAAAATCCTTACGGGGATTTAATATGGGAAAACACACGAACACTCATTCCAGAAATACATCGCTGTAATAATCATGCGGGTTAGGGTAGAAAACTCTGGAATAGTTCATTCAGCTGTAGGTAAGTTCGCCTTTGTTAGACATACAGTATTATTCCTTTTGCTGTCAAATTGCAGACGATATTACCTGGCCAGCGAACATGGGAAAGACGGTCATGCGCAATTCTATTTTCTTAACCCGCATGATTTTTCAGCGATGTATTTCCGGAATGAGTGTTCGTGTGTTTTCCCATATTAAATCCCCGTAAGGATTTTAAAAAGCTCTGCATTTTATACTCCAGCTAAGATGGCATTTAGTTTGGTGTCAGTTGATTACGACAAAATGCATACGTCATAACGGTATGTGGCATTCTACAATTTTTTTTAAAATCTCTTCTAAAACCTTGAAAAACTAGTGCTACGGCAGACGTGAATCAGACAGTAAGTTACTTATATTTTAACTTATATTCAGTGTTAACTCCGGAAAGTTTTAGTGTGATTCTTTTGTTTAAACTATTTCACAGGACATTCTATTGAATTTTTAGTGTGATTTTTATAGTTGCTACAGTTACACCTTTAACGGTGGTGCTCCAGACATTGGAGGAAAAAAACCAAAAGAAAGAAAAAATGGCAGTACAAATGTATAAATGATGGGAGAGCCTGATGTAAAGAGTATTGACGTTGCAGATTACCAGACCAATACATCGATTTGGCAGTTTAAATGTGCTTTTTTAAAACCTATTAAAGTTCTGAAATGAAAAAAAGTTTTTGAACGTTAAAAACGTGTGTTTTTTACCATTGCTTCTAAAGTATCCACAGTTTGCTCCATTTTGTCCGTCTTATAAGATTTGCTTCCGGTATTTGTATTAGATATTTTGATTGGCTTAGGATTTTGTGTCCGTTATTGTCATTGGTGTAAAATTAGCGCTTAAGTTAAACACACTTCCTTATCACCAGACTGGTGAAAATTATGTTCCTGATGGAATACAATACAGAATCACTACCAGCTTGTAAGAAGTGATAGAGGTAATCCATCAAAATATTTTCTGAATATCTTAATGAATAGACACGCCCTTTCAGAATCATGACTCTATAAACTGCATGCAGCCTAGCTGAACTTATTTAAACGATAACGACGATATCAGTTTCTCTTTAATTTCTTCTATACGATGTTCGGCTACAGATTTGCAGATTTGATAAGAGTATGTTAAAATGCTATGATCCGCCACAACTTTATAAATTCTGATGGCATTCTGTTGTAACATGACACAAATCATTGTAACATGACACAATTCAAGTTGAGTGACATTTAATTCTGCCCAACCTGTGCTGTAACGGCACATATCCATATAGCAAAGCCGTTAAGTCATGATTTTCAAGACTAGCCCAACCTTGAAATAACTGACCACTGGCTAACAAGTTAATAGGTCAAGAGAGAGAAAGTTGACATCTAGTTACCAATATCACATTAAATTTTTAAAACTGATTGAATGACAGAGCACTCAAATATCTATATATAGTTGTAACAGGAGGGAGGAAACACCTGAAAAAAACACATCCTCACCGAGTGCCCCGGCTGAGGATCGAACCTGGTCCTTCCGGGTGATAAGTCAGTGCTCTACCACGAGGCTAAAAGATCTGTACCAGATAGTCTGGTAGTAAATCACTCTATTATACCTACTATATACACCACGACTAGCTCAGTTCCGCTACATTCCTCTCCAGTTATCTTCAGATTTCCCATCGAGGGTTATTTTGTTGGGCGCCAAATGTAACAGGAGGGAGAAAACACCTGAAAAAAAATGCATCCTCACAGAGTGCCCTGGGTGAAGATCAAACCCGGTCCTACTGGGTGATAAGCGAGCACTCTGCCACGAGGCTAAAAGATCTGGACCAGATAGTTTGGTAGTAGATCACTCTATTATACCTACTATATACACCACGACTAGCCCAGTTCCGCTACATAGTGTTAAGAGTCTGAAATCATCATGTGATTTTGTATTTTCCCTTTTTCTTTGTAAACACGACACAGGACAACTAATGTTATCAATTTTTAGTCAAGTTTTTTGTTTTGTCTTTTGCACTTTGATTTCAGATTTTTGAAAGGAATTAATTGGAAGTTTTTCATTTAATGCCATGTAGCAGAAATGGAAGATTTACTGGGTTCAGATACAGATTTATCAGAATCACCATACTCTAAAAGGTATATAGAAATAGTCTGAGAGTAAAATGATACCATGGTAACATTGATATAAACACTGCCAGCAGTAAAATTGGCAAGTCAAGTGCATGTCTAATATGTTTAAAGTGGAAGAAGTAGAGATAAGTAAATTTGTAACAAGAAAGGGAAAAAATGTAGCCATCAAACCGGGACTCAAACCTGGGACCTTCCAAATACTAGCGGGAGGCTCTACCAACTGAGCTATCCAGACCAGTACAATAGCGAATGCTCTACTGACTGAGCTACCCAGCCATCTATCAAGCCTGGTCCACTAAAAATTACTATTAGTGTAGTGTTTTATGTTGTAATCATAATTTTGCACTTATATCAAGGTGATCAAGTCTGACATGATGGTGAAAACAGTAGTGCATGGAGAAAACCACCAACCTGTACCAAATGAATGGAAAAACTGTCACATGCTAGGATCTTTCCCTTAGCTAGGTTTCCACAATTTTTTTCATAAGTAGCTAAAAGTTCCCAAACTCAAAGCTTGTATTGTTTTCAGTAATTTAGTGGCTTGATTGACTTGAGAAATATAAATTAAATATCTGACTGAATTAGATACCATGCAGTTTCTTCGGTTCAAGCCAACAATCCTAAACCTTTTGAATCAATAGGGCAATGGAGGCAGTGCCTCTCAGAGTCGAGGTTTAGAATCCCTTTAGGACCAATCCTAGTGTGATAAAAGTTGTCAGTTTGCTTGTCAAAAGTTGGTGGTTTTTTTCTGGACCGCTGATCTCAATATAAAAGAAAAAAAAAATTGACTGGAGAGTAAAACATTACTCTGTTCCTGTAGGTTTGTGCTTGTTATTAACAGATAACAAAAATGCTGACGTCCATGTCAAGAACGTTATATTCTAATATTCTATATTAATATATTATATTCTAATAAATATAAGCATGGGCATACAATATGATGACGTATGCAAACATCTGACAAACATGGCATAGTATAAAGCATGGTTTTTACATATCAACAGTTCAAATAATCCCTGTGAATGTGACTTTAACTACTCTGAAATCTTCTACACATTCCAAGTCAATAATGTGATTTTTTTTATCAAATTGATAAAACAGCTTTTATTACAATGATTTGTGAATGGTTATGTAGCATGCTGATTTTGTGATTTTTAAAACTTGGTGTATTTCATGTCAATTGCTTAGAAGTTCTCTTAAAATATACTGCTACACACCATTTAACTGATCATTTGTAAGATTATCGGGTAATTTGTATTGCATTGGGAATTGCTGAAATATTGATGATATGTCCCAATATATATTTATCCATGTAAAATCGACCCAATTTAAACCATTTTAAATACCGGTTTATAATTATATATATATATATATATATATATATATAAATATATATATATATATATATATATATATATATATATATATATATATATATATATATATATATATATATATATATATATATATTGTATATAGCTTTAGTTTGAGTCCATACAGAAGTAAAGTGGACACAGTTGGACCAGACCCACTAGCTTGGTTGGGCGTTGGTCAAATGGTAGTTTCAGCCACTGGAGTATCAACACTTATGTCATGGTGTCAACATTGTATTGGAAAGGTTAGTATTCCCTTTCTGTTTAAAGAATTAAGATGTTTTTTGCATGTTTTAGTTTAACAATCATTCTAGCAAATTTTTGTCAATCTTGAATGAAAATAAGGATTTAATATTTGACAAAGCTAGAATAAAGATCTTATCAGAAAATTGACATAAGCATTTTTCTGCATTCCATTGGACAAGGGGGGTGGGTGGGTTGGGGTGAGAGACATTTAAGTGTTGGAAATTATAATACTATATCAGTTAAAACCCTGCATTTTTATCATTGCAATATGCATTTAAACCAGTAATCACCCCACTGAAGGAAGCATTGTGTGATTTTTGTGGGTGTGTGGGAGGGGGGGGGGGGGGGTTGGGTGGGATGGGGAGAGCTTGCGAACTGCTTTTGCTCACTTCATGTCTGCTATTGTCATCTTCTCTGAACTGTCAACACTTTGTTTTCTTTATATTCACTTTAATACAACTCAGATGTAGGCTTAGATATGAATTATTTTCTTTGACTTCCTTTTAGGGATTTAAGACAGCCAGAGACAAACTTCTTCCCCATAGGCAGTGTCAGAAAGACCTTGAAGAAACAGTGAAAAGATTAGAGGTTTTAGAAAAAGAAGTAGATAAGCTTAGAAATGAGTGTGATAAGAAAGACAAAGTGGTAAATCTATACACATATCAATGGTAACCATAGTTTCTATGAGGTTTAAGATTGAGTCATTATTGTTCAGTGTTATTGTTATTATGTTATTTTTGTTTTTAGTGTTTTTTGTGTAACAATATTTGTAAAAAATTGAATGAAATATTTTAATAAATAATAGATAAGTTTTTTCCTTATGATGAAATTATTAAGACTGGTCATTCTTTTTCATAAAGAAAACTAGATTGGCATGTTTTATTTGAGGGAACTACCAAGCTGTAAAAACTAGTAAACAATAGTTCATTTATACAAATTTACATTTCTAATCCTCCCCCCCCCCCAAAAGTTTGAACCACAGTAATTCGGTTTCTTAAGACCACAAAAGAAATCTGATATACATGTATAATAAAGACTAAATAATCATGTGGTTGTTCTGCATGGTTTATTTTTGCTTTGATTATAAAGCATAGGGATATAAAAACCGTGGTGTTAATTAACAGGTGCTCTTATTATCAAGGTTGTTGCTATAACAGGTTTTAGTCAGGCCTTCACAAACGCCGATTTTTGGCAAAAAACGCCGATTCAAACTTAAAAAAGCTGATTGAAAAATATCCGAATCGGCTTTTTTTCCCCATAATAGTAAGACAAAATCTGATTAAAAATTCTTTAATGCCGGCTTGTTAACAATTAAAATTACTCAGGACAGTGTCACGATTCACTGAACTTCCCTATTCACAGGTAATTAATTACCTAATACCTTACAAGTTAATTGATTACTAGTTCACAGGCTTCACCTGTCTGTTCACATCGTTTCTAATAGAGTATACAAACACCTACACGTGCCTGATCGATCCAGTTTATAGATAGTTAATAACCTCCCCTGAATTCTATATATAAGAGCTGACTAGATTGATAACGACCGTTTTTCGGGTTACCAACAACATGATCACGGCATTACACGTGGTTTTATTATGTTATATGTTGATCTATTTTAAGTTACCAGTGATGGGATTTTTGCAAGATATCAATAAGCGGTATTTATGAACATTTATCTATATATGCGACATTGTCAAACATCGACTTACATGTATAATTTATAATTAAAACGACAGATATCACGATGTACCAAACACAATTCAGTTTAACTGTTTATTGACGTTTTGTTGCATTGCCAATGACTGGACAGTTATGAAAAGATAAAAAGCAGTACGTTTACACCATATTTTGAAATAAAAATTTAATGTTTATTTCATTACCTATCTGATGTGTGTTTATTAAAAAAAAACAAAATTGTTCCGGGGGGGTGGGGTGGGGGTACCCTTTGCCTAACGTTGAGAGGTGGGGGTTGATATACCCTTTGCCTACCACCGATTGACCGTACCGGCGTTTGTGGAGCCCTGGTTTTAGTGTATTGCAGTTACTAAGGAACTTTAAAACAGTGGTGTTAATTAACAAGTGCTCTTATTATCAAGGTTGTTGCTATAAAAAGTTTTTGTGTATTGCAGTTACTAAGGAACTTTAAAACAGTGGTGTAAATTAACAGGTGCTCTTATTATCAAGGTTGTTGCTGTAACAGGTTTTAGTGTATTGCAGTTACTAAGGAACTTGAAACAGTGGTGTTAATTAACAGGTGCTCTTATTATCAGTGTTGTTGCTATAACAGGTTTTAGTGTATTGCAGTTACTAAGGAACTTTAAAACTGGTGTTAATTAACAGGTGCTCTTATTATCAAGGTTGTTGCTGTAACAGGTTTTAGTGTATTGCAGTTACTAAGGAACTTTTAAAACAGTGGTGTTAAGTAACAGGTGCTCTTATTATCAAGGTTGTTGCTATAGCAGGTTTTAGTTTATTGCAGTTACTAAGGAACTTTAAAACAGTAGTGTTAATTGTTAATTAACAGGTGCTCTTATTATCAAGGTTGTTGCTATAGAAGGTATTTTGTATGGCAGTTACTTAGGACATAAAAACAGTGGTGTTAATAAACAGCTGCTCCATTATCAAGGTTGTTGCTATAGCAGGTTTTAGTTTATTGCAGTTACTAAGGAACTTTAAAAGAATGTTGTTAATTAAAAGGTGCTCTTATTATCAAGGTTGTTGCTATAACAGGTTTCAGTGCATGCAGTTACTAAGGATCTTTAGAAGAGTGGTGTTAATTAACAGGTGCTCTTATTATCAAGGTTGTTGCTATAGCAGGTTTTAGTGTATTGCAGTTACTAAGGAACTTTAAAACAGTGGTGTTGATTAACAGGTGCTCTTATTATCAAGGTTGTTGCTATAGCAGGTTTTAGTGTATTGCAGTTACTAAGGAACTTTAAAACAGTGGTGTTAATTAACAGGTGCTCTTATTATCAAGGTTGTTGCTATAGCAGGTTTTAGTGTATTCTGATTACTTCTTATAAGATTTTCTTACTCTAACAAAGGGCAATTTGTTTTTCTGGAATGTACACCCTTTCAGATAGCACTGAAATTTTATGTGGTCAAGGTGACAATATGAGAATTACTTAAGCATTATCCTGTAGGAAGTGACAGAGTGGGCTAAAGCACCATCCTTCAGATCACAGGTCCTTTATTTACCTAGGTACGAATCCCTATTATGAACAGATCCTAGTATGAGAAACATTGTTAGTTACATGCCTAAGATTGTTTTTCCCCTACACTCTGGTTTTCTCCACTATCCCTGAGCTGACCACCTTCATTGTAGTCAGAGAATCTTGACTGAGTTGTAAAACTCAATTACTCAAATTATAATAATTTTGATTTAAAAGTCAGAAAAATGAAATCTTGTTCCTTACATTTATCTTTGAAATCTCCCTAAATTTTGCATTTACTTATATAACATATAAAAATGATTGTACTCTCACATTTCAACAAATTTTCCGGCCTAAAACCTGGATAAACTGAAAATTTGTCAGTCAAATGGCTGTTGTATAAAGTTTAACCATATCAGTTCTACTGTTGCTGTATTGTTTCATTAATTTTTTATTTGGTTACATGTTTGTTTAAATTTTCAGACACCCTCGTGTAGTAAGTGTATATGTTGTAAGTGTGGTTGTCCTATTGACAGAAATACTGTAGCGCAGACAGGATTCTCAAACTTGACACAGACAGGTCCAGTGTCAACACCACCCCCTCCACCACCACCACCACCACCACCTCCGCCTCCACCACCTCCAATATCAACACCAAAAGGTCTAGTTATAACCAAGAGAAAGAAAGATCAGGTAACTAAAAAACTAAAATCAATAATATCTACACCACATATGTTATCAATTACCACTGCAGTAGCTCAGTTGGTAGAGTGCTCGCTCTGTAAGTGGGAGGTTGTGGGTTCGAACCCAGACCGGGTCTGACCAAGACTTGAAAGTGGGTAGTGACTGTTCTTTCGCCAAGCACTTGGCATTACGAAATGAAAGTCACAGTTCTTTCAGATGGGAACTTAAAATAAATGAGGTCCCATGTCACGATATAGAACCCTGCTGTATAATGTCATCAGCGCAACACAGGCAAAATTTCTGCACTTTCGCCTATAGCTGGAGATGTCTTGATATAAGTGAAATATTCTTGACTTGGACATCAAACACCATCACTCAAATCAACTCTCTTCCATCAGTGCTCCAAGTAAGTTTTAAAAATGGTAGCCACATTATGTAGCCATTTCAAGATTTTTGTTGCAAGGTAAAATTCTTAGGGGCCAATACTTATCATTTAATTTCTAGTTTGCAAAATAAAAAAGATTTTAAAAACTCAAAAATAAGTTGTAAAGTGTTATAAACTCCAGATCAAAAAGCCATCATTGCCATGTGGTTTTTGTAATCCTTCTTTGTTTCAATTACTTTGCTGATATTGTTGAGGGAAAAACTAATTGTCAGAATCATTTGTTGACAAAATACACAGATTTTCAGATTTTTACAATGGCCAAACTAAAAAATTGTATTTGCCATGATGCAACCATCTGACAATTTACAGACACCAGTGTGTTTTATCTCTGAAAATTTTATTGTATTTACTAGACTACCTTGAAGCATTACTATTGATACCAAATCCCTATAGCTAATAACATCAAACACCATTGGTACAACTTCCATTTCCACTGACACCAAACACCATCAGTATAACCCCTATTACTAACACCAAACACCATCAGTACCACCCATATAACTACTGACACCAAACACCATCAGTATAACCCCTATTACTAACACAAAACACCACAAGTACCACCTCTATAACTACTGACACCAAACACCTTCAGTTAAATAGCTGTTACTTCTAACACCAAACACCATCAATACCACCCGTATAACTACTGACACCAAACACCATCAGTACAATAGCTGTTACTTCTAACACCAAACACCATCAGTACCACTTCTATAACTACTGACACCAAACACCTTCAGTTAAATAGCTGTTACTTCCAACACCAAACACCACCAGTACCACCTCTATAACTACTGACACCAAACACCATCAAAACAATAGCTGTTACTTCCAACATCCAACACCATCAGTACCAACTCTATAACTACTGACACCAAACACCATCAGTAAAATAGCTGTTACTTCCAACACCAAACACCACCAGTATAAACTCCATTACTACTGACACCAAACACTATCAGTACAATAGCTGTTACTTCCAACACCAAACACCACCAGTATCACCTCTATAACTACTGACACCAAACACCATCAGTACAATAGCTGTTACTTCCAACACCAAACACCATCAGTACCACCTGTATAACTACTGACACCAAACACAATCAGTACAATAGCTGTTACTTCCAACACCAAACACCATCAGTACCACCTCTATAACTACTGACACCAAACACTATCAGTACAATAGCTGTTACTTCCAACACCAAACACCATCAGTACCACCTCTATAACTACTGACACCAAACACCATCAGTACAATAGCTGTTACTTCCAACACCAAACACCACCAGTATAACCTCTATTACTACTGACACCAAACACCATCAGAACAATAGCTGTTACTTCCAACACCTAACACCATCAATACCACCCGTATAACTACTGCCACCAAACACCATCAGTACAATAGCTGTTACTTCTAACACCAAACACCATCAATACCACCTCTATAAATACTGACACCAAACACCATCAGTACAATAGCTGTTACTTCCAACACCAAACACCAGCAGTACCATCTCTATAACTACTGACACCAAACACCATCAGTACAATAGCTGTTACTTCTAACACCAAACACCATCAATACCACCCATATGACTACTGACACTAAACACCATCAGTACAATAGCTGTTACTTCTAACACCAAACACCATCAGAACAATAGCTGTTACTTCCAACATCAAACACCACCAGTACCACCCGTATAACTACTGACACCAAACATCATCAGTACAATAGCTGTTACTTCTAACACCAAACACCATCAATACCACCCATATTATTGACACCAAACACCATCAGTACAATAGCTGTTACTTCTAACACCAAACACCATCAGTACCATCTGTATAACAACTGACACCAAACACCATCAGTACAATAGCTGTTACTTCAAACACCAAACACCACCAGTACCATCTCTATAACTACTGACACCAAACACCATCAGTACAATAGCTGTTACTTCCAACACCAAACACCACCAGTACCACCTCTATAACTACTGACACCAAACGCCATCAGAACAATAGTTGTTACTTCCAACATCCAACAGCATCAATACCACCTCTATAACTACTGACACCAAACACCATCAGTACAATAGCTGTTACTTCCAACACCAAACACTACCAGTATAACCTCCATTACTACTGACACCAAACACCATCAGTACAATAGCTGTTACTTCCAACACCAAACACCATCAGTACCACCCGTATAACTACTGACACCAAACACCATCAGTACAATAGCTGTTACTTCCAACACCAAACACCATCAGTACCACCTCTATAACTACTGACACCAAACACTATCAGTACAAAAGCTGTTACTTCCAACACCAAACACCATCAGTACCACCCATATAACTACTGACACCAAACACCATCAGTACAATAGCTGTTACTTCCAACACCAAACACCACCAGTATAACCTCCATTACTACTGACACCAAACACTATCAGTACAATAGCTGTTACTTCCAACAACAAACACCACCAGTATCACCTCTATAACTACTGACACCAAACACCATCAGTACAATAGCTGTTACTTCCAACACCAAGCACCACCAGTATAACCTCCATTACTACTGACACCAAACACCATCAGAACAATAGCTGTTACTTCCAACATCCAACACCATCAGTACCACCTCTATAACTACTGACACCAAACACCATCAGTACAATAGCTGTTACTTCCAACACCAAACACCACCAGTATAACCTCCATTACTACTGACACCAAACACTATCAGTACAATAGCTGTTACTTCCAACACCAAACACCACCAGTATCACCTCTATAACTACTGACACCAAACACCATCAGTACAATAGCTGTTACTTCCAACACGAAACACCATCAGTACCACCTGTATAACTACTGACACCAAACACAATCAGTACAATAGCTGTTACTTCCAACACCAAACACCATCAGTACCACCTCTATAACTCCTGACACAAAACACTATCAGTACAATAGCTGTTACTTCCAACACCAAACACCATCAGTACCACCTCTATAACTACTGACACCAAACACCATCAGTACAATAGCTGTTACTTCCAACACCAAACACTACCAGTATAACCTCCATTACTACTGACACCAAACACCATCAGAACAATAGCTGTTACTTCCAACACCTAACACCATCAATACCACCCGTATAACTACTGACACCAAACACCATCAGTACAATAGCTGTTACTTCTAACACCAAACACCATCAATACCACCTCTATAAATACTGACACCAAACACCATCAGTACAATAGCTGTTACTTCCAACACCAAACACCAGCAGTACCATCTCTATAACTACTGACACCAAACACCATCAGTACAATAGCTGTTACTTCTAACACCAAACACCATCAATACCACCCATATGACTACTGACACTAAACACCATCAGTACAATAGCTGTTACTTCTAACACCAAACACCATCAGAACAATAGCTGTTACTTCCAACATCAAACACCACCAGTACCACCCGTATAACTACTGACACCAAACACCATCAGTACAATAGCTGTTACTTCTAACACCAACACCATCAATACCACCCATATTACTACTGACACCAAACACCATCAGTACAAAAGCTGTTACTTCTAACACCAAACACCATCAGTACCATCCGTATAACAACTGACACCAAACACCATCAGTACAATAGCTGTTACTTCCAACACCAAACACCACCAGTACCATCTCTATAACTACTGACACCAAACACCATCAGTACAATAGCTGTTACTTCCAACACCAAACACCAACAGTACCACCTCTATTACTACTGACACCAAACACCATCAGAACAATAGTTGTTACTTCCAACATCCAACACCATCAGTACCACCTCTATAACTACTGACACCAAACACCATCAGAACAATAGTTGTTACTTCCAACATCCAACACCATCAGTACCACCTCTATAACTACTGACACCAAACACCATCAGTACAATAGCTGTTACTTCCAACACCAAACACTACCAGTATAACCTCCATTACTACTGACACCAAACACCATCAGTACAATAGCTGTTACTTCCAACACCAAACACCATCAGTACCACCTCTATAACTACTGACACCAAACACTATCAGTACAAAAGCTGTTACTTCCAACACCAAACACCATCTGTACCACCCATATAACTACTGACACCAAACACCATCAGTACAATAGCTGTTACTTCCAACACCAAGCACCACCAGTATAACCTCCATTACTACTGACACCAAACACTATCAGTACAATAGCTGTTACTTCCAACAACAAACACCACCAGTATCACCTCTATAACTACTGACACCAAACACTATCAGTACAATAGCTGTTACTTCCAACACCAAACACCATCAGTACCACCCATATAACTACTGACACCAAACACCATCAGTACAATAGCTGTTACTTCCAACACCAAACACCATCAGTACCACCCGTATAACTACTGACACCAAACACCATCAGTACAATAGCTGTTACTTCCAACACCAAACACCATCAGTACCACCTCTATAACTACTGACACCAAACACTACCAGTACAAAAGCTGTTACTTCCAACAGCAAACATCATCAGTACCACCTGTATAACTACTGACACCAAACAGCATCAGTACAATAGCTGTTACTTCCAACACCAAACACCACCAGTATAACCTCCATTACTACTGACACCAAACACTATCAGTACAATAGCTGTTACTTCCAACAACAAACACCACCAGTATCACCTCTATAACTACTAACACCAATCACGTTCAGTGCAATAGCTGTTACTTCTAACACCAAACACCATCAGTACCACCTGTATAACCTCTGAAACCAAACACCATCAGTACAATAGCTGTTACTTCTAACACCAAACACCATCAATACCACCCGTATTACTACTGACACCAAACGCCACCAGTACAATACCTGTTACTTCTAACACCAAACACCATCAGTACCACCTGTATAACTACTGACACCAAACACCATTAGTACAATAGCTGTTACTTCTAACACCAAATACCATTAGTACCACCCGTATTACTACTGAAACCAAACACCACCAGTACAATAGCTGTTACTTCTAACACCAAACACCATCAGTACCACCCATATTACTACTGACACCAAACACCATCAGTACAATAACTGTTACTTCTAACACCAAACACCATCAGTACCACCCATATAACTACTGACACCAATCACGTTCAGTGCAATAGCTGTTACTTCTAACACCAAACACCATCAGTACCACCTGTATAACCACTGAAACCAAACACCATCAGTACAATAGCTGTTACTTCTAACACCAAACACCATCAATACCACCCGTATTACTACTGACACCAAACACCACCAGTACAATACCTGTAACTTCTTACACCAAACACCATCAATACCACCCGTATTACTACTGACACCAAACACCACCAGTATAACCCCCATTACTACTGACACCAAACACCATCAGAATAACATCAATTTCTACTGACACCAAACACCACCAGTATAACCTTCCATTACTACTGACACTAAACACTATCAGTATAACCTCCATTACTACTGACACCAAACACCATCATTATAACCTCCATTACTACTGACACCAAACACCATCAGAATAACATCAATTTCTACTGACACCAAACACCACCAGTATAACCTTCCATTACTACTGACACTAAACACTATCAGTATAACCTCCATTACTACTGACACCAAACACCATCATTATAACCTCCATTACTACTGACACCAAACACCATCAGTACAATAGCTGTTACTTCTAACACCAAACACCATCAATACCACCCGTATTACTACTGACACCAAACACCACCAGTACAATAGCTGTTACTTCTAACACCAAACACCATCAATACCACCCCTATTACTACTGACACCAAACACCACCAGTATAACCTCCATTACTACTGACACCAAACACTATCAGTATAACCTCCATTACTACTGACACAAAACACCATCATTATAACCTTCATTACTACTGACACCAAACACCATCAGAATAACATCAATTTCTGCTGACACCAAACACCACCAGTATAACTTCCATTACTACTGACACCAAACACTATCAGTATAACCTCCATTACTACTGACACCAAACACCATCAGAATAACCTCCATTACTACTGACACCAAACACCATCAGAATAACATTAATTTTTACTGACATTAAACACCACCAGTATAACCTCCATTACTACTGACACCAAACACCATCAGTACAATAGCTGTTACTTCCAACACCAAACACCATCAGTACCACCCGTATAACTACTGACACCAAACACCATCAGTACAATAGCTGTTACTTCCAACACCAAACACCATCAGAATAACATTAATTTTTACTGACATCAAACACCATCAGCATTACCTCTATTACTACTGACACCAAACACCATCAGAATAACATCAATTTTTACTGACACCAAACACCATCAGTATGATTTCCATTACTACTGACACCAAACACTATTAGTATAACACCAATTTCTATTGACACCAAACACTATTAGTATTACGTCAATTTCTATTGACACCAAACACTTTTAGTACAACCTCTATTATTACTGATACCAAATTCACGATAACAATAAACAACTACATTACTTTTGATACCAAACATTATCGATCACTACTAGTATATCTAACACCAGGTACCAGATCAGACCTTAACCAATAAATAACTTTGTATAAACTTCCTTATTTCTTAAAGCATTCCATGTCCCTCCCAGAGAAATGAATTTATCTGTACAACTCGTTTGTTACCTGGTGCTCATTGTCCATGTGGTTGTGATTATACTACCTATCACCACCCAGGGTAGAATTTACTCAGGTAGATCCTAGTGTGTGAAAGGTTTTTTTTGACATACGGAAAAAATCTTGACTTTGCAGTTAAACACTTTTATGTCACTCCTAACTCTACTTTTGGTTTCAATTTAAAGATTCTTTGTAAAAAAAAAATTTTTTAACAGAATTGCTGTACATGAATATATTTGGACTTTTTTAGACGATGGAAAAATTTATTTAAGGAAACATCTGCATTTTCTATTTGGTTATTATATTTCCGTCTGTTGTTAAATTTTAGCATCAGCAGCAGACACCATCACAGAAACTACATGTAACAGAAGATGACCTGAAGAAAGTAAAACTTAGGAAACCAGAGACCAGGAAGCCACAAAACAATGTATATATATAATTTTTGCCACTCTATCAGGAAAACTGGAAAAACCTGTTTTTTTTATTTATTATTTTTAGTCATTTTGTTCTTGAAAAAAGTTTTAAATTTAACATTCCTTACTTTATTAAGTAATCCTGATCTTGAACTCTTTATTGTTGAAGTGAAAAAAGTTAATGTTTTTAGTTACTTTCCCCTCCAGATTTTATTATTAAATTTCCCTTTTCTTTAATATGTGCCGCTGTTATTTCTTTAGTAATCTCACTGCTAAATTTTTATTTTAATTTGTTTAAATTTTGGGATAAGCACATGAAAAATGAAATAGAATTACATATATAATAAATATTTATAATTTTGTAGAATATCATTGATTACTTTGAATTATTGTGACACAAATCACTGCAAATTTCTTTCTTTAAAAAACAGTTTTGATTGTGTAGGAATAAAATTGTGTTTTATTTATATGTAGGACACTGATGGAGAATCTAATTCTACTGATGAAGATAAAAGATTGCTTCTGAAGAGAGTACTGGGTCATACAGCAATGAACAAAGAAAATCTACAGGAAAAGTAAGTACAGTATTGGATATTAACAGCGTATAAGATTGTTGACGTACAATGTACACATAACCCTATGATAGATGAAAAATGTCCTCCAACATTAGGCCAATCTGACCCTGTGACTTTTTAACACAAATTTGTATATTTTACTCAGCTTGTTTAAAAGATTGGAGAATTATTCACTTGTTGACTTTTTATGTTTTAAATTTTTCACAGAATGTCTAAAACTATTTTAATTGGCTGATAGATTATTTTTTCTATCACCAGTTATTTTAAAGTGGCCCATCAAGGTCCAATATAAAAAAACATTATGAACAAACCAGCCAATCATTGGTTATACTGTCATCAGTATAAATGTGACAGAGCAGTTTGCATTGCTAATATTAATTTGTGGTATGCTTGTGAGTTTGCTAGCTTACTTAAATAACCAAAACTAATATCCAGTAAAACACATTAAGAAATGAGACCAAGAGACAGAGGTAATTGGATTGCAAGAATTAATGAAAAACTACTGCATGTTGTTCAAAGGATCACACAATGTTTGTGTGGTGATTCACAGATATCCACATAACACAATGTTTGTGTGGTGATTCACAGATATCCACATAACGCAATGTTTGTGTGGTGATTCACAGATATCCACATAACACAATGTTTGTGTGGTGATTCACAGATATCCACATAACACAATGTTTTTGTGGTGATTCACAGATATCCACATAACACAATGTTTTTGTGGTGATTCACAGATATCCACATAACACAATGTTTGTGTGGTGATTCACAGATATCCACATAACACAATGTTTGACATAACACAATGTTTGTGTGGTGATTCACAGATATCCACATAACACAATGTTTGTGTGGTGATTCACAGATATCCACATAACACAATGTTTGTGTGGTGATTCACAGATTTCCACATAACACAATGTTTGTGTGGTGATTCACAGATATCCACATAACACAATGTTTGTGTGGTGATTCACAGATATCCACATAACACAATGTTTGTGTGGTGATTCACAGATATCCACATAACACAATGTTTGTGTGGTGATTCACAGATATCCACATAACACAATGCTTGTGTGGTGATTCACAGATATCCACATAACAATGTTTGTGTGGTGATTCACAGATATCCACATAACACAATGTTTGTGTGGTGATTCACAGATATCCACATAACACAATGTTTGTGTGGTGATTCACAGATATCCACATAACACAATGTTTGACATAACACAATGTTTGTGTGGTGATTCACAGATATCCACATAACACAATGTTTGTGTGGTGATTCACAGATATCCACATAACACAATGTTTGTGTGGTGATTCACAGATTTCCACATAACACAATGTTTGTGTGGTGATTCACAGATATCCACATAACACAATGTTTGTGTGGTGATTCACAGATATCCACATAACACAATGTTTGTGTGGTGATTCACAGATATCCACATAACACAATGTTTGTGTGGTGATTCACAGATATCCACATAACACAATGCTTGTGTGGTGATTCACAGATATCCACATAACAATGTTTGTGTGGTGATTCACAGATATCCACATAACACAATGTTTGTGTGGTGATTCACAGATATCCACATAACACAATGTTTGTGTGGTGATTCACAGATATCCACATAACACAATGCTTGTGTGGTGATTCACAGATATCCACATAACACAATGTTTGTGTGGTGATTCACAGATTTCCACATAACACAATGTTTGTGTGGTGATTCACAGATATCCACATAACACAATGTTTGTGTGGTGATTCACAGATTTCCACATAACACAATGTTTGTGTGGTGATTCACAGATATCCCCATAACACAATGTTTGTGTGGTGATTCACAGATATCCACATAACACAATGTTTGTGTGGTGATTCACAGATATCCACATAACACAATGCTTGTGTGGTGATTCACAGATATACACATAACACAATGTTTGTGTGGTGATTCACAGATATCCACATAACACAATGTTTGTGTGGTGATTCACAGATATCCACATAACACAATGCTTGTGTGGTGATTCACAGATATCCACATAACACAATGTTTGTGTGGTGATTCACAGATATCCACATAACAATGCTTGTGTGGTGATTCACAGATATCCACATAACACAATGTTTGTGTGGTGATTCACAGATTTCCACATAACACAATGTTTGTGTGGTGATTCACAGATATCCACATAACACAATGTTTGTGTGGTGATTCACAGATTTCCACATAACACAATGTTTGTGTGGTGATTCACAGATATCCACATTACACAATGTTTGTGTGGTGATTCACAGATATCCACATAACACAATGTTTGTGTGGTGATTCACAGATATCCACATAACACAATGCTTGTGTGGTGATTCACAGATATACACATAACACAATGTTTGTGTGGTGATTCACAGATATCCACATAACACAATGTTTGTGTGGTGATTCACAGATATCCACATAACACAATGCTTGTGTGGTGATTCACAGATATCCACATAACACAATGTTTGTGTGGTGATTCACAGATATCCACATAACAATGCTTGTGTGGTGATTCACAGATATCCACATAACACAATGTTTTTGTGGTGATTCACAGATATCCACATAACACAATGTTTGTGTGGTGATTCACAGATATCCACATAACACAATGTCTCCAACCCAACCATTTATCAACCAGCTCACTAAAATACTAAATAACAGACCTATTAACCAACTGACTAACCAACCCAAATAAATAAAACAAAATTAAAATGAATAAATAAAAACTTGACAGTTTCTTACAATACTATGGGGATTATTAAATAAAAACCTAACAGCCTGCCAACTAACTACCACAAACCAACCAACCCAGCAATAACCATCCAACTAACGAACCAATGAATGACCACACAGCTAATCAACAAACTCAAATACTTATACAGTATACGTTTGTTTGTAATGAAGTAAAATTGGACTTTTAATGTTTCAGAATAGCTCATGAGGTTGTTTCTTTTAAGAAGTGTTTGAAAACTACAGATATAAAAAGGTAAATTATTATCAAACCCACTATGAAGGAGTATATAAAGTGTAGAAATTACTGTGTCTCTGTGATTTATAGATTTGTATCTGTTTGGGCTGTAAATATCACGAAGTTGACACAAATGACCTGATTGATCTTCATGTCTAATACAATGCTTCAGATTGTCAGTATGTCTGCCTTAATCCCGCATAACTTTAAAAAATGAAGCATGAAAATTGTACCCAATAAAAAATATGAATGATTTTAGATCTAAAGCACATGTTTTTCGATAAACCTTGAAAAAAAAAAAACAAAAACAAAAACAAAAAAACAGACAGCGAAAACTGAAAGTGTCTGTAAAAAATTATTGAAAGTCGGAACACCTCTGATTTTACGGTAGTCGTAAAACAAAAATGTCAAAAAGGAAGCTCAGAAGCATCCTCCCGTTTCTGCCCAAAAATACCTGAGATGATCAATAGAGCGGTAAATATGAGTTAAAACACCTACAAAAGCCTTTGTTTATTTATCTTAAACAATTGTTAGAGCTGTTGCAGGGTCGCTCAGCTCCAGACATGTTCATGTCGTCTGCTAGGAAATGTAACGTTACGTTACGTTGATGATAGCCAGTGTTTGTGACAACAGTTTTTTTTATTATTAGTCCAATTAAATTACAATAGGCATACATTTAAACTTGTCTTAATTTTAGCAATTTTAGTTACATAGGTTGTGACTGAAAATTTGCACATTTGCAAAAACTTTTATCAAGTTTTGGACAAAAAGTAGTTTACTTACTATTCTTATTCTGATGGAATTTCTGGAAATAGAAATTTCTATGCCTAATTTTTTGTTCTTTACTTTTTTTAGACAATAACTGGTCAGCCTTCATGAAACTTTTTAGATCAATCCTTAAGTGGTTTAGATATGTGTTTAAGCTCACCTGGTCTTTGATTTTTGTTTCTGTAGTAGCTGGTCACATGGCAAAATTGATCACTCTGATTGACTACTATAGGTATATATATTTATAGTTTTGAAACCTTGTATATAGGTGTATATATTTATAGTTTTGAAACCGTGTATAATTTTAATTGCCATTATGCACTCAATGCTCAAGTGATTTTCAGAATGGTAGGATATTTCTGTTTTAGGTCTTGTCACAATCACAAATGTAGTGTTATTGTCATATAACATTCCAAGAAATTCCCTTCTTCTATTCAGATTTTTTTTCTTTTTCCTTCATAGAAATTTTTTTTTTTAAAAATGTAATTGACTTTGTTGTAGAAGTCCAGGTGGTACCCCAATTGTAAACAGAAAAAGACGGAGAGAACATGGTCAAGGACTGACCCCTATGGTAGCCAGAGCTTTAAAGAGAAAATTTAAGGTAGTATAGCTGTAAAATAGCACTTCTATGGGTTTTCCTATAATTTGAGAATAAAGTGCCCCAGGGCCAAAATAAAAATATAGTTTGTTTCCCCTTGCGTAACAGACCGTAAAAAATCCCGCAGACTGAAAAATTTTTATTGAAAAATGCTGTGTTTTTTTTTCCTGCGATTCTGTGCCAATAGATTCCGGTTCGTTTCTCTTTCCTTTTCACAATTTAGTGCCAACCTTCTTAGTTGTCAAGACGCTTATACAATTATGATTCAATGTGATACAAACGCCATAGTGATGAAGATGTACTAGTAAACACACAAGGTGACTATAGAAGAATGTTTCCTAACCAGAAAAGAAAACTATGATTAAAAAAAACAAAAAACAAAAGCCTACCTACCTTCCCAATATCAGAAGTAAGGGTAGGGGAAACAAAGATATTTTTAATTGTGGCCCAGGAGAGACTTTTTTAGCTTTTAAATGAGACTGAATTCTTAATTTTTGGTGATAAAAGTCAGTCTTTAATTATTATTATTATCACTTCCATGGTAAGTTTGTTTAGTTACATGAAATTCAAATGTTTTTGATGAAACAGGTGAAAGATAGAGTCAAAAATATTGATAATGTTAATGCAGAAAGTTATATTGTTATTGATTAGACCTTGAAATGAATCAGCTGATATTTAGAGGTATACTGGCATGCTGGACTCATCAGCAGCACCATCTCAATTCCTTTCATTGCAACTTTACCATTTTAATTAATGTCTGCCTAATTTTATCAAGAAATCAGTTTCACTTTTATTTTCATATCATCTGATGTAGTTTTACATAAAATTACATTAGGTTGTATGTAAAATTACATTAAGTTTAAAATTTTATGATTTTAACATTTTCTCACACAGTTTCATGTTAAATACTAGTATTCATTATGTTTAAACATTTGTGTGATTTCACATCATCTTGTGTATCTAAATGACATTTTATTTTCAGGTCTATGTATGCAAATATTACAAATATTAAACAAAAAACATAAAATTTTCAGTTGATGGATTTTCTCTCTTTTTAAATTCTTTAGGGTTCGAATTCAGACAAAGATAGTCCCACTTCATCATCAAGTGATAGCTCACCTGGAACATCACCAATAGCTAGCAGCGGAAGAAAGCAATGCTTTAGTAAAAGTATTCAGAAACGTTTATCTTCTGAGAGCACATCTCCCACAGAGCCGACCATGAATACATCACTACACAGAGTAAGCCCTTTAGTCTTGTCCGAGAGCATAGATGGAGATGAAGTATGAGAAAAGAAGACCAACAACATAAATGGTCTACCATAGTTATTTATTATGATATTTGATTGGAGAACCCAACCCTGAGAAGCTGTAAACTTGAAATCTAGTCAAAACTGAGACCTGTAAAAACTAAACCCTTAGTACCTGTACATAGAAAACCTCACTAAACTGAAATCTTTTTCCAGGGCTACTTATTTATATTATTTGTTAATTTAACCTTTTTAAACAGACCACACTGCATATCCAAACAAAACTATCAGTCCCAAAATGAGGTAAATGAAAGTGTAGACAGGTTTAGCTGTAATAATCTTTTAACAGAAATTCGGATTGTAAAAGTTATTGCTATTAGATAATTATGGAAGGAAAATCAACCTTTGGCTAAGATTGTTAAGTTAAACTTTGTAAACAGAGCAAGTCAAATTCGAATAAGACGATCATTCCCAAAGGGGGCTGATTTTGACAGTTTCAGTTTTACATGTGATAATATCAGAGAAAAATTTAGATTGTTTTGTAATAAATTATTGGCAGTAGATAATTACTGATAAATCAATCATTAACTAATGATGCTAGTGCTATAGCCAATTGTAAATTGATTTGTTAAAATTTTTATTTTTGTTTTTGCTAACAAGCATTTTGTATTGAAAATTTAAAGCTTTACTGTACTTTGAAGACACGTATAAGAACTTTTTTTTTTGAATTTTTGAAGATTTTGTTATTCATTACAATTGCAATAGTTTTTCCATATATATATATATATATATATATATATATATATATATATATAATTGTAGATAGTTGATAAATCATCTATGAATGAATTTGGTTAGGGTTAGGGTCGGGGTTTGCTGTTATTTTTGCATTCTAAACCATGATCTTTTTTATTTTGATCATTGGTCTAAAACAAAATTTTATAGAACAAAACCGTTTTTGATCGTACATGTATATATATATAGGCTAAGTAAGTAACCACACTCGTACATTTGTATATAATACTGTGATATATATACATGTATATATTGATATAAAGTTTCTATGTTACTTGTATATCATGCTGTAATTTATATATACATGTTATAATGATATAAAGTTTATTTGTTAGAATTTTGATACTGTGAATCAGGAAATTAATGTGAGCAAGAAATTAATGGAAAAATGTGAGGCTTGTTCTATCGCTTTAATTTCTAGTCAGAACAAAGGGTGCTGATGGTAAAATTTTATATGCCAATAACATGCTGTATTAAATTTACCAGAGTTATGAATGATAGAACAAAAAACTTGTGGTCTTATTTAAAAAAAAAAAAAAAAAAAAAAACAAAGAAAAGAAAAGAAAGAAAGAAAAAAAAGACTTAACCATGATGATTGGGGCTAGAGTACATTCAGCAACACAAAAAAAATTGTTTTGTGCATGAATTTAATCAATCATAATTACAACTTCTGTTTGAAGGGAGATAACTCAATTTACAATAAACATATGGGAATGGAAAAATGTTAACTTTCCGCTGTTTATTTTAATAATGTCTACCAAAAGTTTATGTTTATAACATGTTTATAAAATAAGGAAGACATAAGATAATTATTTCCAAGTCTATAATTTTGATGTTTATAATTGTAAAATAAAAGATAGACAGAATTAATGTAAAAAAAAAAAATAAAATTTGGAATTTAAAAAATTAAATTGCAATACACATTATACTTCAAAATTGGCAATTCACATTAATTGCATGAAGCATTAATTTCCTGTTTTACAGTATATTATTAGTGCTTAATTAAGTGTAAATAGTTGATAAGTCATCTGTGGATGGATTTTGATCAAACTTTCCACAAATGTATACTGGCATGAGATAATGTTCCTTTGATCTAACTTGGCAAAAATATTTACCGGCATGAGATAATGATTCTTTCGTCAAACTTGGCACAAATGTATACCGACATGAAATAATGATTCTTTGATTATACTTGGCACAAGTGTTTACTGGCATTAGATAATATTTAATGTTCTACTTTACCATGTGTAGGTCTAATATTGTCACAAGATCAAATTGATCAAAGAAACTGTACCACATAAAAAATTTTAAACCATTTTGTTTTAGAAATACTTCCTTTAAAAAAAAATCAGCTGGTTTTTTTTGCTTAATCTATTGTTTTTATACAGATGGGGTTGTGCTTTACCAGTATTTACATAATCTTAGGAAAGAATGCATTTATTGGATTTAAAAGAAAAACCAAACAAACAAACAAACTTCCAAGGCACTTTAAATAGATACGTAAAAAATGCCTTGTTTTTAGAGAAACACAGAGTTACTCTGTCATTAGTAAACAATTTGACTAATGCATGTAAACCTGAAACATAGAGTTCAGCAAAAGAAAGTAATGTAATATTTTTTTCATAATATGTCTGAAAAGAAAAACAAATTGGAGGTTATTTCATGGCCATCTGGAAAACCAGTACCTAATTAGTTATCATGTCTTTCAGAATATAAACATTATGTCTTTCATTAGTGTAGAATCAGATCAAGATTTATGATATTATTTTATAGTTATTGATTATTGTTCTCCTCTCTAAAGGCTGTTAACTTGGACGGATTAGACAATTTGAAGTCGGAATATGGGTTATATTTTAGATCAGGTTATATTGCAGCCTGTGTGTGTGTGTGTGTGTGTTCTTATTTATAGTTTTCAATATACAAGTAAGATACCATTGTTTATGTATTTGCTGTATTTCCTGAAAACTTTGTTGAATCAGGACCATATCTAAAAATGAAAACCAAATAGCAAATATATGGGATTTTATTCTTGTCAGTGCAATATAATAAGGCATAGTTCTACATATATATATATATATATATATATATATATATATATATATATATATATAGTTAATTTATGAAATTTTTATTTCCACTCATGTTCCCAATTAAATATTTTAAAAAATGCTATTCAAACTATGACATCAATATGTTTAATATTAACATAGCAACAAACAGAACATCATGAAAGATGTGGAACATGTAATGAAAATCTTTCATCCAAACTATTAAGCAGATTGTATTTTTACTATATACCTTTTACAACAAAACTGAACATTTAAGGTAATATGTAAATCTTTTTTTTCTTGTTATGCCTCATTTTAAAGTTCCCGTTTCTGTGACTCGATAGTTACAATTGTATCTTATATTCGAGTCATTTATCTACTGACTTATTACATCTATAGACAACTAATAAACATATGGTTACATATATTTATTATGTATAATTAATTATTTTGTTTTTCCTAAATGTATTGTTGTTTTTTTTTATTTTCATCCCTTGTGTTTCCTTTAGAATACAATATACTGCAGAAAGCAAATAAAATATTTATTATCTAAAAATATAATCCATGAAGTTTGGTTTTTGTTATATATTTTTGCTTTATATATATATATATATCAGAAGTCCATGAAGTAATTCATGGACTTCTGTATATATATATGTGTGTGTGTGTGTGTGTGTGTGTGTGTGTGTGTGTGATGATGAAAATAATATATTTAAACTTCTACTCTCTAGAAATGGCTTTTATAGTGCTACACCTTCCATTGCTGTGCAAAGTATACTCAATAACTGGTGCTAGTAAGTTAATAAGTTCAATGGATTTATTTACATTTCACATTAGCAAGTTTTAAGTCACATGATTAAAAGTAATCATAGGTCATAAAAATACATTTGATCTTACACAGGATTTCAAAGAATTAAAACGTGTGTGTGTGTGTGTGTGTGTGTGTGTGCAAAATTTGGTTCCATTTAGAGGAGAAGGTAAAAAAGATTTCGAAAGAATCTGCTAAATAAAGAAATACATTCTGCATTTAACCAGTGTGAAACTTTAGGAAAATTGTTATTTGCATTAAATTCCTTTCTGTTTACATTTTACAGAATTTTTATTAATGAACACTGCTTGATTTTTATCACATTTTTGTATAAATGATGGCCATCATGGATACCACTGGAGCTTGATTTATACAAACTTTATTCTGATCTATTTCATCTATGAACTCTCCTGACTTAATTTTGATCAGAAGCTACGAGCAGCTTTTCAGAAACGTAACTGCAACATAGAACAACTTATCTGCATAAATCCATTAATAATAAACCATTAAAAGTTGGAGAAAAACAGTATATAAGTGAAATGGCCTTATTTCTACACATTTTTTTCTCTATATCAAATTAAACATATTTGCTTGCTACAATTATTTACACAGTACATATATGTTTCTCTTTAATTACTCGATAAATTTCAACAAAACTTTGTTAAAAGTATATATTGGCCATTGTAGTACAGATTTGTTAAATTTGGTTTTGAACTTATCTCTGAATGATAATTAATTTTTCTTCCCCGGTGGCCAATTAGTCAAGGCATTATCGTTCAAACACAAGGCGTCTCAGCGCTATTACACATGATGTTTTGAAGCTAAAGTTCAAGGTCATAACCTGTATTTTAACCCTGTATTTTTTTTCGTCTGAACTAATTTTTGCTTCGCATAAAACAACTGGCAGGTAATCATTCATGAAGCGACTAAATAACTTGGATACAAAAAGTTTATGACGGGTGACAGTAGTGACCAAATTAACTCGCAAAGTTTTGTTAAAAATGATTGAAATCTTCCTGGTTCCCTAGGTTCGGATTCATGTGACCCGTTCATATTTTTGTCCGAGGGTCTGAATCCTTCATGTGTCAACTCATCCATTATATACTGCTTGTCAATATCTCGAAGTTGATTTAAAAACTCATCAATTTCTGCATTATTAACTTTCCCAGTTTGATCACTGCTTTTTATGGTCCTTTTCAGTCGATCAGCAATGTTTCTAAAACCCGATTCAGAATTGTCATAGCCTTCCAGAGGATTGAATTGATTGAACTTGTCAGGAATGTTAGCCTGATCATCTAATAACATCGGTACTAACAAATCTTTTTTATACTTTAACGCTGTTGCCAAAGCATGATTTTGTATAAATTGCTGTTCCTCTGATAATTTATATCGACCTATCGGAAACACAAAACATTTTGTCCGTTTTATGTTTTCTGTTAAAGTTGTGGTTTTTTCTCTCCCAACATCATGATCTTCTGGAAGACAAACTGTCAATCCAGTTTTCTCCAGATATCTAGCTATACGTCTAATCTTTTGATAATTCGGATCTTTGGAGGTGGTTGCAAACAACACATCAATCTGTTTCTTTCCCCTGTACACAACATTACGAGCTGCCATAGCATCGCAATTGCATCAAGGTCTCATTTTACTTGCATCTATTTTTTTCATTGCACTGAAAGATGAAATATGAATGTATCAATGTAACAGAAGAAATTTGCATATTAAGCATGCACTTGAAAACAGTCATTCCGACCGACGGAATATTAATATTAATCAGATAATATACAATATAGATTAATGTCATATTATATTACAAAATAACTACTCTGAAGGATAAAATTGTTTAAATGATTATAAATAACCAGTTGAACAAAGTTAAACAGGACAAGAATACAAACACAATGGGGCCACTGATAATTAACCTTTTTTGATGGGCCTAGTGATGTAGTTATATTACTGACAACCCTATCCTATTTTGTCTCTTTCCCTTGTACACAAAATTCCAAGTTGCTAGTGTCATAGTAACTCGATTGCAATTCAAGATCCAATTGCCAATACTAAAAATGAAGATAAACTCCTGAACTTTAACCAGGAAAGTGAATCAGGGTGCTCCAGAAGGCTAAGGACCTCCTGTCTAGCTAGCTACATCCGCCACGTGAATTAAAACTGAATCATGAAAGGAACGTGGAACTATGGTTGTGAAACATTCCAGAATAATTCGGATGCAGCCATCTCATACTTATCAACAATATTGTGATGGCAGCCATAAAATCACTGAGGGCTTGCTGAGCCTAGCTTGCAATACCCAAAGCCTCCATTTACCTGTAAGTGAACGTGTGATTTATCCTTGGCATTAATAAAAAAATTGACTTGCAGTTAGCTGAACATCTCGGCACAAAATTAATGGTTGTGTAAACAAATGTGAATAGGTTTCTGTTTCACATTCAGTAAATCATTAATTAAAGTACCTTGATAGGTCAGTTTATTTATTTTGACAATAAAATCACTTGCAGTTAAAAAGCTTACGTTTTATCTACCAAATGTCAAAGAAAGCGAAATCACAAGTATTTTGTGGACTCTTTATGGTAAGGGTACCAATTAATAATTCATTTACTTACATGAACTGAATCCTTTCTACAAATGCAATTTGGTCTGGTATTTACACTGATAAAATTAACAAAATGGCGGGTAAGGTAAGGGCTACATTAATATTTAGAAACTTACAGGGTTGGTATGGCAACATGAGCTTCTTATATGAACTCTGGATTTTATAGCACCTTTTATCCTATACTCTCCGTATTTTTCTAAAAAATGTATATCCTATAAACAAACAGAAAAAAGTTCTATTATTAGAAACAACTTTATAAAGGAATTCCCGGAACCAAACACTTTGATCAAGTTTAACCTTATGTGCTGAAAAATAATAAATCACAGTCTCTACGTGATTCTAAGACTAAATAAAATTTAGACCAGATTAAAATGTCATGTAAAAGTTAAATATGTAGTAGATCTATATGCATACATGTAGCCATGAAGTGTTTCTAGATTGTCCGGATGTTACGTATGTTAGACTCTCACTTTGACTAATTAAAGTACAAGTACACCGTATACTACTGTAGTATACTGTTTCTTTTTATATTTATCTGAAATACCTGTTCTCCATAAACTAGTATCATAACATAAGTGTCTGATAATAGTACACAAGCATGATATCTGGATACAGATAACAAGTAACCAATGTAGCTAGTAATTTAAAGTAATCGTATACATATAGGCCTATATATATATATAGAGAGAGAGAGAGAGAGATTCTGTAAATTTTGTTCAAATTCAGTTGAGGACGAAAGTCACTTCATACTATTTTGTAATAAATATATATACATTTACGTCAGAAATATATAGTGAATAATATTATTAAGAATAACCCTTTTACAAATATATTCTGTTAACCACAGGTACTTGGGGACGGGTACCCCCCCCCCCCCCCCCTTTTTCCCGGATTATTGTTTTCTGGACGATTTAATAAAATTATCTAGACTTTTTTACTTTTAAATATTTCCTGATGATGTATCAACTATAATACAACACTTTTTACCCGAGTACGATCCGTTTTAAGAAAGTCGAAAAAATCGACCATATCATATCATAAAAAGTCTTTTTTATGATATGATATGGTCGATTTTTTCGACTTTCTTAAAACGGATCGTACTCGGGTAAAAAGTGTTGTATTATAGTTGATACATCATCAGGAAATATTTAAAAGTAAAAAAGTCTAGATAATTTTATTAAATCGTCCAGAAAACAATAATCCGGGAAAAAGGGGGGGGGGGTACCCGTCCCCAAGTACCTGTGCTGTTAACTGCTGACATTTTGAAACCACAAAGTTATGAGATATGATCCATACATCTTCTTACTTGAAACATGCTATAGAACTAAGAAACAGTTAGTTTTGTATTTCTTTATGTTGATTGAGAACACTATTGTAACATATATGTACTATGTACTTTTATGTAAGATGGTATTCCAATAAATAAATAAATAAATAAATAAATATATAATATATATAATAATATAATATATATATATATATATATATATATGTTGGCTTCTAACAGCTGGTTGGTATTAAACAGTTATGTAAATTCCCAAACTCGTTTTCTCGCTCTTTTTTACCTTCACTATCTCCATTCTGTCGTTTATGAAGTGAGATAATTTTTTCTTTTTCCAGGTGTTGTCAGACAAGATTTATAAAGTGTTTAATAATGTTTTGTCTATGTTTTAAAAGATTGACAGATTCATCCCAGGATATTGTTGGTTTTAGCTTTGTTGACCCTTCCGGAGCACCCGGCCTCACTTCCTTGATGGAAGCTCACATGTATAATGGCCATTTTTTTAAATTGTGATTTGGACGTTGGCTGGTATGTTTGTGTTTTATCATAGATGTCCATAATTTATTGTCTAAGTACTATTATACTAAGGTTATAAGGTCTTGTCCTCTGTTAGGAAAGTTTTTCTTTCTTAAGTGAGGCTGTTTATGTACAGATATTGTTGTTTCTTTGGTTGACGCTAACATATAACGTTTATCGATGGTAAGTGCCGATTTCCAGACTGATGTCCAATGGCATATTTCATTATATACATACATGTATATAATGAATCTTGTCTCTTTGGAAGCAAGGGTATAATTTTGAATCGTCTGCAAACAACTTTTAGTTCAGTGTACAAACTCAGGCTTAACATTACATAGATAAAAAAGATACTTTAGGCTGAAAACATTCCCTTAATGGTACGCAAATTTGACTTTATCTTTTTTTCAAGTGACTTCGTTTTTGCTTTTGTATGGTTAGAAATAAAAGAATATTGATTTCAAAACCTGTTTTTGGGCTCGAACGAACGGAATGCTCCACATTGTCATAACGTCAAGATTTCATTTTTTTGTAGAATTTTGTGTTTTTATTATGCTTGCATGATCGGTCTATGATATACGCATATTTTAATTTTCTCGCTTCCTGTTTCAAAATTGTTCAAAGTGAAATACATTATAAACACCACACACACACACACACACACACACACACACACACACACACACACACACTGTTAAATAACGATTTAATAAAAAAAATAATAAAAAAAAGATAGATGGCAACAAGAAACACAACCAAGAGTGTGTGTGTATGTGTGTGTTAGATTACTTCAATTATTTTGTCGTTCTGTTGTGTTGATACTTCATTTTTAGCTCACCTGGCCTATAGGCCATGTTAGCTTATGGCATGGCGCAGCGTGTGTCCGTATGTCCGTGTGTGCGTGAGTGCGTGTGTGCGTCACAGGAAGGGTTATTGGGAGGGCACTTTTCAAATTTGTACTTTTGGTTGCCATAGCTATAGAAAGTAGGTCACTGTGACCTACATTTGAAAAAACTTAAAAAATCTTTTTCTCTGAAACCGTTAAGTGGTAGACAAAAACTGATTTGATTTTCAGCTACTCTAGAGTCTAAGTATATAGTTTGTACAAATCGAGAAATTCGGCTCAAAAATAGGTTACGCGTTTTTGCGTTTAATTTTAAAAATTTTGTAAAATGGCTTCAAATTATTATAACTTGACTATATGAATAGATATTGACATGGGGTTTTCAGTTTTGACTTTTTCTTGAAATAACCTTCAAAATGGGGTCAAGGTCAAAGTTCAAGGTCATGACCTAGTTTGTAATTTGTGCAGATTTGGGCTATTTTCTTCCAAATTATAAGAGATATATAATATTAAAACATTGTTAAAATGTTCAGCAGGACAAAATGTACAAAAGGTACAAAGTTTCGTAACTGTATGATAATGCATGTAGGAGTTGATGCCCCTGAAATGTTATTTTTTGCTAAAAAAACTAAAATTGTGCGTTAGCTTGAAAATTATAAACTTTTTGTATAGACATGTATTTTAGAATATTGTAGGTATTGACATGACGAACATTTTGATATATGGCCCAAGGTCATACATTCAAAGGTCAAGGTCATGGGTGCATAAAAAGACTGAAATTGTTTATTATCTTGGAAACTTAACTTTTTGTATGGCATGTATATTCGAATATTGTAGGAATTGATATGGTGATTATTCTGATATAAGATCAAGGTCTTTCGTTTAAAGGTCAAGGTCATAGATGCATAAAAAGACTCAAATTATTAATTATCTTGAAAACTATTAACTTTTTTTGTAGGCATGTATATAAGAATATTTTATGTATTTTTGCAAATGATTTTGGATATATCCTCAGGTTGGCCATATCCTCAGGTGCCTATTGTTTTTTTTTTTTAATATAATTGTGAACTTGTAGTTTGTATTTGTACTACAACAACAAAGGCACTGTTACTGGCAGGTACTCTTTAATTTCATTGAAGTTTATTGGATTTTCTACGAACATTTTTTCGTAACTTACTTTGTAATGGTCAAATGTGGAACTTTTAATTTTGATATAAAATTTGTATGGAACATTTTGACTAGGTGTAAGCTTGTGTCTACACAGGGTTTTGGGTACTTTTATCGATCTACACCTAATATATACATATCACATGTTATGGTTAAAGTGAATTGGGGTTTAGAAGTACCAGGCTTAAGTTACTTGCTATAGAAGTTATTTCAAGTTATAAAGTGATATCAAGGCATATATTACGGTATGTAAAGTGTATTAAATTGCCCAAAATACCCTTAAATAAGTGTGTGTGTGTATGTGTGTGCATGTGTGTGTGTGTGTGGCATGTGTATGTGTGTGTATAAATTGTTACATTAGACTTACATTCAGATACAATATAATATGCTTACAATATTACAATATGCTTATAATATTAAATTATGAAAGTCTAACTGATTCTATATACTTCATTAAATTTAGTAATAAGCACAATTCTTAATTTGGTATACAATTTGTGTATTTACAGTCAATCTCTCTACTTATGAATGTGAAATGGAATGATAGAATAAAGCATTTATAGTACAGTGAATTGGTGTTGACCCTGATAAATCATTTAACTAAAGAGCAAAATACAGTTTAGATTGTATATTATTGACGTAATTGCTTAATAAACAAAAAGTATGGAGTCCCAGGGGGATGTTTTTGAGCAAGAGAAAAGAGTAAGGAAGTTTACAGAGAAAGGCAGAGAATATGATAGGCAGAAATTGAATGAATTGTTTGACAAATTAAACAACAGTTCACAAGTTTTAATTGATAGAATTCAAGATAAGACCCCTCTAGATATTTTAAGGCCTATGTTTTCAGATTGGATGATCGCATACGAACATTTTCTAGAAAAACATGACCGCCATCTTAAGCAATTGTCAACTGAAGAAAGAGATGAATATCTTTCCGACTTTCAAGCCAAAAACAATATTATGCAAGCATTTAGTATCTCGACAAAGAAATATATATACGAGGCAGAGCAAGCAAAGTTAAGAGAAACCCAAAGGTCTCCAAGTTTAAAGGTTTCTAGGAAAGGGTCACATAGTTCTAGATCAAGTACATCAACTTCTAGGAGTAATGTTTCATCAAGGAGGTTAAAAGAGGAGGAAAAGAAAGTAGAATTGTTAGAAAGAATGAAAGCACTACAGAAAAGGAAAGATATAGAGATAGCTAAAACTGAGTTGAAGTTAAAAGAAGAAGAGCTAGAATTGTCCACTGATTTAGCGGTATCAGAAGCAAAAACAAAATTACTTGAAAAGTTTGAGAGACTTACTGAAGAATTAGAGGAAGAATTGAATTCAAGTGTGAGTGATGAAGATCAGGGAGTCTCAAAATCAAATTTAAATGTACATGCAAAACCTTTTATCGCTAATGATGAAACTGAATATAAGGTTCCATTGTGTAATAAAGAACAGTTGCAAGTTTTTGAGTCTACCGATAATAGAAGGCAAAATGAAAAAGTAGCATTAAATTACAATCAAGCAATGGAATCAACAAGGGCTAGATATCCTGATTCTGACAATTGGAATATAGAAGCCATAGATTCGATAGTTCGGCATTTGCGTAAACCAGTGCCAGAAATAAAGAAGTTTAGTGGTGACCCGATGGAATACAGAAAGTTTTTAAGACAATTTCAGGCTAAAATAATGTCAAACACAAGCAACAATGAAGAAAATATGAGTTATCTCGAGCAATATACTATAGGTGAGGCAAACAAGGTTATAAGTGGATTTAGTCATTTAAATGGTGAACAAGCATTTCCATTAGCCATGAAACAATTAGAAGACCGCTATGGAAATCAAGACGTTATAGTAGCTGCATTTGCGAAAAAGGCCCTAGACTGGCCATCTATTAAGTATGGGGACTCAAAAGCATTAGACAACTTTGCACTTTTCCTTGTTGAATGCGAAAACGCGGTAACAAGTATAGGTGTTCTTGTATTTTAGAATTTTCTGAAAATATTCGGCGGTTAGTATCCAAGTTACCATATAATATGCACGATAAATGGAGAAATATTGTACTAAAAACCAAGGAATCAGGAGATTTGATCAAGTTTTCACAATTTGTATCATTTGTAAAACAAGAATCAAAAAAGGTCAACGATCCATTATATGGTAGCGAGGCATTAGGAGCAAGGTCGAAATCTAGTCAGGACAAAGATAAAACAAGAACACAAGGTACATTTGGAGGTTACAGAAACCGAACTGGAAATATAAATGACATAACTGCTGTTTGTACTAGCAGTAATAATGCGAACAATATTGGAAGTAAATGTTACTACTGTCAGTCTAATTTGCATAAAATTTCAGACTGTAAGGAATTTATGTTATTGAAAGTGCAAGATCGTTGTAATCATGTTAGGAAATGTGGACTGTGTTTTGGGTGTCTTAAGAAAGGTCATAAAAGTTCAGAATGCAAACATAGACAAGAATGTGCTATATGCAAGAAGAAACATCCTACAACGCTACATGATGAATCAAAAATGGATACACAAGTAAAGTTAACTGACAACAAAGTTCAAATGGAATCATCAAATCTCTGTAAAACACCAGTGGATATTTGTGGTCATACAGGGGCCGGTGATATCACAAGTGCTATGTCTATAATACCTGTGCGTGTGAAACTAAAGAACAAGCCATATACCATCGCTACTTATGCATTTTTTGACACTGGTAGTAACGTCACATTTTGTACTGAGAGTTTAATGAATAGGTTAGGATCTCATGGCAAAAAATTGAATCTAACTCTTGGCACCATAGGGGATCCATACTCAATGGAAACATATTCTGTAAATGGTCTACAAATCTGTGACATGGATATGAATAATGTAATTGATCTACCAAAGGTATATACGAAAGATGAATTGCCAGTGACCACTGATCATATACCGCATGAGTCTGAAATAACAAGATGGTCACATCTCTCGGATATTAAAATGCCAAATATCGATACTAAGAATATTGAAATAATGATCGGCGGTAATGTGCCTGATGCATTTACACCGTTTGATATTCGTACTGGACCGAGTGGATCACCTCACGCAACAAAAACCAGACTTGGATGGATAGTGTGGAACATTACAAGAGATAGAAATGAAAGTGACAGTCATAAAGTAGTAGTGAATCGGACATACATATCAAAGATAGAACAAGTAGATAAGTGTTCCAGATTGGAGGAATTACTTAAAGAATCAATTAAACTGGACTTTCCAGAAAGACAGATAGATGATAAAAGTGAGAACTCTTTAGAAGATACCAAGTTCTTGACTCAAGTAAATGAAACAGTTAGGTATGATAATGGTCATTTTAGTATCAAATTACCATTTCGCGACTCAGCTGTCAAGTTTCCAAGTAACAAACCACAAGCATTTAACCGTTTGAAGAGTTTGAGAGCAAAGTTTAACAAAATGCCAAAATTTAAAGAGGACTATAAAAATTTCATGAACAGCATTTTGGAAAAAGGATATGCAGAGGTGGTACCAAATGAAACATTATGTCGGTCAGATGGAAAGGTTTGGTTTCTACCACATCATGGTGTGTATCATCAAAGAAAACCAAATAAAGTGAGGGTAGTGTTTGATTGTTCTGCAGTGTATAATGGTGTTTCACTGAATGGAGAATTACTACAAGGACCCGATTTAACAAACAATTTGTTAGGTGTTATATTGAGATTTAGAAAAGAAAATGTGGCAATATTAGGTGATATAGAAGCGATGTTTCACCAAGTAAAAGTACCAGTAGAAGATCGTGATTGTTTGAGATTTTTATGGTGGCCGAATGGTGATACAGATAATGAGGTTAAGGAATATAGGATGACTGTACATCTTTTTGGTGCAACTTCTTCGCCCAGTTGTTGCAATTTTGCAATTAAGTGTACAGCAGAAAGGTTTGGTGATCAGTTCGAACCACATGTGAAAGAGACATTAATGAATAATATGTATGTAGATGATTGTTTGGCATCAGTAGATTCAACAGATAAGGCAGTCAATTTAGTGAGAAATCTAAGTATGTTATGTGGATTTGGAGGTTTCCATTTAACAAAATGGACCAGTAATGAGCCAAATGTAATACAAGCATTCCCAGAGGAAGAAACAGTTAAACACTGGGATCCTGGAAGTAACAGTCAAATTGAACATGCACTTGGAATCTGTTGGTTTGTGGAAAATGATCATTTTGGATTTCAAATTAGTCTAAAAGATCGACCAGTCACGAGACGAGGAATTCTTTCAATAGTCAGTTCTATTTACGACCCACTAGGAATAGTAGCACCTTTTGTGTTAATTGGCAAGATCATATTACAGAATTTATGTAAAATGAAAATCAGTTGGGATGAACCTATACCAGAAAGTGACAATATAAAATGGAAGAAATGGTTGTCTGAAACATCAGAAATAAAAAGAGTTATTGTTAAAAGAAGTTATAAACCAGAAAATTTTGGAGAAATAGCATTTTCTGAGATACACTGTTTTAGTGATGCTAGCAACGTTGGATATGGAATGGTTTTTTATCTGCGGTTAGTGAGTAATGAAGGCAAAGTACATTGTGCGTTTCTTCTTGGTAAATCACGAGTTGCTCCTCTCAAGTTTGTTACGATACCGAGGTTAGAACTCACTGCTGCTTCTAGATCAGTAAGAATTTGTGAAAAGATAAAAAAAGAGATTAATATGAAGATTGATCATATTTACTACTGGACGGACAGTATGTCAGTATTGCGCTATATAGCCAATACAAATGCAAGGTTTCACACATTTGTTGCGAATAGACTAACGATTATACATGAAGCAACATCTTCAGATCAGTGGAATTACATTGCCACAAAGGAAAATCCAGCAGACTGTGCCTCACGTGGAGTGTCGATAACGAAATTTAGGGATGATAATACTTGGTTACAGGGCCCAGATTTTCTTTGGCATGAGACAAGTGCATGGCCACAACAAAATATCAACAAAGATTTACAATGCAATGATACAGAAATTAGACAAGTGTTCAGCACTGTACACACTCAACAAAGTTCTAATAACAATGTTATGTCACGATTACTATCAAGTTATTCAGACTGGGCGAAGTTGAAAAGAATCACAGCATGGATTGTAAGATATATTGACAATCTCAGATCGAAAGTTATACATAACGAGAAAAAGCAAACATCTGAAATGCTATCAACTGAGATGTTAGAAACTGCAGAGAAATATCTAATCAGATATGTACAACAAGAAGGATTTCCAGACGAATATAAGAGATTATCAAAGGAGCCGTCAGAAAATGTGAAAAGGTCTTCAAAGTTGTGTCAAATGAATGTTTTTATGAAAGATGGAATTATACGATCTGGAGGGCGATTACGAAAGTCCAATCTATTGTTTGAAGCCAAGTATTCTATAGTTTTACCGAAAGAGTCGCAAATTTCGAAGCTGTTAGTTGAAAGTGTACACAGGGAAAATGGACATTTAGGTAAAAATTTCATTCTCACTAATCTGCGACAAAAATACTGGATTATTGGTGTAAATTCTCTGATTAAACATATGTTATCTAAGTGTGTCACATGCAAAAAATATCAGGGTTTACCTGAAAAACAAAAAATGGCAGATTTACCATCGGAAAGGCTTCAATCAGATGTTTCACCATTCACCAATATTGGTATAGATTTTTTCGGTCCATTCTACGTAAAAAGAACCAGGAGTCAAATAAAACGGTATGGCGTGATTTTCACATGTTTATCATCCCGTGCGCTCCATTTGGAAGTAGCATACTCACTAGACACTGATTCTTGTATCAACGCAATTAGGAGATTTATTGCTCGACGAGGAGTTCCCAAATCTATCAGAACCGATAACGGCACAAATTTTGTGAGTGCAGAAAGAGAACTCAAATTGGAAATAGAAAGATGGAATTTAAACAGATTAAACAATTATTTGGTACAACAAGGGATTAAATGGGGATTTAATCCTCCGGCGGCTTCCCATTTTGGTGGAGTATGGGAGCGATTAATCCGATCTATTAGGAAAGTACTGTATTCAATTACTCAGGAACAAAGTATCAAGTTGGACGACGAGGGATTACAAACACTGTTCTGTGAAGTTGAAGCAATCTTAAACGGCAGGCCGTTGACGGAAGCAACAAATTCTGTAAATGATTTAGAAGTACTCACTCCGAATCACTTACTTTTGTTAAAAGCTGGAGAACACTGTCCCCCAGGACTATTCGACAAATCTGATAATTACGCACGCAGGAGGTGGCGACAAATTCAGTATCTAGCAGATTTGTTTTGGCGACGTTGGACAAAAGAATACTTACCTCTGTTACAAAAACGACAAAAATGGAACGATAAAAATGAAAATATTAAAATAAATGACATTGTCTTAATTGTTGAAAATACTCCACGGAATTTATGGAACATGGGTAGAATTATTGAAATTTTCAAAGATGATCAGGGACAAGTTCGAGTCGTGAAACTGAAAACAGCATCTGGGATACTTACAAGACCAATTGCAAAACTTTGTAAAATTTTAGAAGCATAATTGACTCAGATTGATGTATTGTAGTAAAATATGACTTTTGAATATTGATAAATTTTCAGTTTATATAATGCCTAAATAAGGTTAAGATAAGTAATTGTGTTTAGTTGCCTTATGGTAATTTGACCATTTGATTATTTTAAAGTAATTGTTAATGAAACAATTAAGGGGCCGGTATGTAATGGTCAAATGTGGAACTTTTAATTTTGATGTAAAATTTGTACGGAACATTTTGACTAGGTGTAAGCTTGTGTCTACACAGGGTTTTGGGTACTTTTATCGATCTACACCTAATATATACATATCACATGTTATGGTTAAAGTGAATTGGGGTTTAGAAGTACCAGGCTTAAGTTACTTGCTATAGAAGTTATTTCAAGTTATAAAGTGATATCAAGGCATATATTACGGTATGTAAAGTGTATTAAATTGCCCAAAATACCCTTAAATAAGTGTGTGTGTGTATGTGTGTGCATGTGTGTGTGTGTGTGGCATGTGTATGTGTGTGTATAAATTGTTACATTAGACTTACATTCAGATACAATATAATATGCTTACAATATTACAATATGCTTATAATATTAAATTATGAAAGTCTAACTGATTCTATATACTTCATTAAATTTAGTAATAAGCACAATTCTTAATTTGGTATACAATTTGTGTATTTACAGTCAATCTCTCTACTTATGAATGTGAAATGGAATGATAGAATAAAGCATTTATAGTACAGTGAATTGGTGTTGACCCTGATAAATCATTTAACTAAAGAGCAAAATACAGTTTAGATTGTATATACTTATCCCGATATAGTACGTATGTCTGTGATGCCTAACATTGTGGACTAATGTCAGGATAATCATGATAATGTACAACTGCTCAAAACCGACTTATTGATCAGCAAACTTATACCGGTAGGTACCTGTGGCAATGGAAGGATAACCAAGTAACAAAATTCGTCTGCTTTTAGAACTCTTCAATCAAGGAGATAAATTTAGACCACCTGATCAAAACAACAAAATGGGTGATTTGGCCTGGATTTTTTTCCAGACACTCCTAATTTTTGCTAAATCGCCGCGAAGAAATTCATTTTTCGCTTCATTTGCACTTCACACCATTCTTCTTGCTCCTGTGATAGCGGTTTCTGAGAGAAATGCCCATATCGAACTACAGGAATGGGAAAAATATGGCAGTAGAAAACTGTCTGCAGAAAGTGACAGATCAAATGTCAAAATTGTTCACGGAAGATTTGCAGAAATTGGACCAATAAAACAAGCAAATGGAAGAGTTCATATGGTGAATACATTTTGAAATAAGTAATCAACATTTACATTTTTAACGACTGTGTTTGTTTTTATGACTGCAATACAGTTGTGTAGAGGATGATCTATTCACAGGAGCTCATCCTGTCCTATTCAACACCTCTTTTAGTTTTTATTATCCAAAAACAAATAAAAAAGTTTCGATGATATGATAGGAGGTACTGAATTAAGAATTTTTTAATAAAAAAATCCACGATATCCCAGTGTATAATTTATTTTTCGTTTTTTACTATTGTTGTTAGAACTTGAATAGTGGCTGATTACATAAACTAGTATAGTTTCCTGTAGGCCGAGATTGCTCTGCCATCGAATCAATTTTTATATTTGGATATTGTCGTTTCATCGAAACTACAACATCCAAATATTAAAATTTATTTGACGGCAGAGCAATCTCAGCCTAAGTTTCCTTCAATAGTATCAGAAATGTCCAGGATTCATGATAGTATAAAAAGTTCAGGGGTTAGGGTCATGTTTAGATTTTTGGGTTGCGTTTTTTATTATTTCCTGTTCTGTGATCTTTTATGATAAATTGTCGAATTTTGAAGTTTATTTCCCAATATTAATTTCAGTTACCATCAGACTGTGATGATGAGAAAGGTTTTGCTAGATTACCACATGACTGGATAGCTGTGTTTCATTATGCAGAGAGAAACACTGGTACAGCAGACAATATATCATCAGATTGTCCTTCAGTTATTGACAGGGTAAATCACTATAACTTATACATGTAGTTAACACATGCATTATCTTGCTTAGGTAGTAACATCAGATTTTTAGGTATTGTTTTTTATATTTTAAATGAGTAACATTGTTAACACAAATGTGCATCTAATTTAGTCTGCAGCTACATAACATGTGAGTACAGACAGTATAAGACCATACTGACAGGGGGGGGGGGGGTTGGGGGGGGGGGGTAATATAGAGATCCTGATGTCCCTCCACCTGCCATTCCATCATTCCGTCTGTCTGAAATATTTAGTTTCCAGATAATAACTCAAAAAGTCTTCAACCAAATGATTTTTACTTTGGAAAATTTCCCATTTATCGTTCAAGAGTTATGCCCCTTTGTCTGTTATTTTAAAGTTTTACCCATTTCCGGATGATAACACCAGAACCAGTGTGCCAATGGATTTCATATTTATATATGCAAAGCTTATGGTCATGAAAGGAAGGTTCTTATCGATTTTGGAAGATTTCTCATTTATCGTTCAAGAGTTATGGCCCTTTTTCAGTTATTCTGAAGTTTTACCCATTTCCAGACAATAACTCCAGAACCAGTCTGCCAGTTGATTTCATATTGATATAGAAAGCTTATGCTCATGAAATAAAGGCTTATGCTCATGAAATGAAGGTTCCTTACAATTTTTGAAGATTTCCCTTTTATTGTTCTGGAGTTATTCCCCTTTCTCTGTTTTGAAGTTTTCCCCAGTCTGCAAATTGACTTCATATTTATACACAATGCTTATGTTCAAGTAAGAAAGGTTCCTTTTACCCATAAAATTTGTGTTGCTTTCTGGAAATGTGTAAAACTTCAGAATAACAGAAAAAAAGCTAATTCTTATTCTTACAATTTATGTATAAACCTGTATATATCTGTGGGCCGTTTCCTGAGAGGGTGGCAGGGGTATTTGTTATCCTTTGGATCACAGTCTAGTTTTCTAAATGGTTGCAGATATTGAACTCAAATTGATTATGCAGTTCTATAATAAGGAGATATAGATCATGTTTGAGTTTGGATCTGAATTATGGACCAACAACTTTGACGTACAAAATTTCTTTGAATTATAAGTTTTCAGATTTTTTTCTAAATGATACAAACTTGAACTTAACTTTAGTATGCAAGTCTACCATAATGAATAACAGGTCAAGTTAGAGCTTCATTCCTGTTCACTGATTTTTGATGAAACTATGAGACTTGGACTTATCTAACATATAGAATATGAACTTGTAACTTGGCTTGTGCACCTCAGTTCCTGTAGATTTTTGTTTCAGTTAAGTCTGTTTTTCCTTTTTAATGTCAGAAAGACACATGGTCAAAATCTCAAGTGACATGATGCTAATTTAATAAACATTTCAGTGAAAAATTTTATTTAGTGATGCCAGTACATTACAAATTGATCACAGATACTGAACGAGTTTTCTTTAAAGACTTGCTGGAAAGACTTTAAATATTTAAATGTAAATTCCATAGTAGAATCAACATCTTTCTTTCTGTGTATTATATATATATATACCGGTATATATATATATATATATATATATATATATATATATATATATATATATATATATATATATAAAAGGAAAATGTTGATTCTCAAGTATTTTTTCATTTCAGATGCAGAAAGCTTTGATGTTTGGTGCTTCAGCTATCATCATTTTAGCTCTAAATCCCAAAATTTTAAAAGAGGTTTGTTACATATTATTTTTGCCTATCTTTGATATTCATGCCTTTAATATTTAACTGTAATCAACAATAAATGCTATTTTGTTGTTTATTGACCCTTTATTATGCAGTGCATATATCATTTATAACAGTATAACATACTGAGTATATTTGTTCAAACTATGTCACCACCACTGTGGTAGCTCAGTTGGTAGAGTGATCACTTAATAAGTGGGAGATCCAGGGTTTGACCCAAGATTTGAAAGTGAAAGTTTATGAAATGAAAACTATGGTTCTTTTGCATGGGAACTAAAAATAAACGAGGTCCCATGTCATGGTAGGTGTGGCATGATAACGAACCCTGCTGTATAATGCCATTAGCGCACCACACAAAATTTCTGCCCTTTGACCTATAGCTGGCGATGTCTCAGTATAAGTGAAATATTTTTGACTTGGACGTTAAACACCATTTCCGAACTCAACTCAAACTATGTCACCAAAAAGAAATAGTGATTATTATTGATATTCAGTCAACTGTTATATTTATCTTGCTTAATCCAACAGTTTAATTTATTCCATATGAGATTTATTTGCACATAACTTTGTAAGTGATTAGAAAGCATGGTTGATTATTTGAAAGTTTTAACCTGACTTGTGATCATTTTGAATATAAATTTACACAAAACTTTAAAAATAAACTTCTTATAGTAAGTGTTTAAAGCAAGTGTGGAAATAATTAATTTATATATTGGACCAAATTAAACATCAGTGACCATGATGCTAATTTTTTCTGCTCATATTTAGAAAACTATCCCATGTTTTGCATTGAAATAAATCTTTGTATTTTATAATTAACAGTTTTAATTATTTTTCAGTTAGATGCCAAACAGCTGTTTTCAAAACCTGTTGTTATTGTGGAATCTCTGGAGAATATTACTAACTTTCTAACTTTACTGAGAAGGTTTGTAGTATATTATTAACATTGTTTGTAAAAGTAGCTAGTTTGTTATCTATTTGTCTTTTTGGCAGGACTGGTTACTTCTAAACCATTCTTCTTTTTTAAGTTAAAAATTATTTACTGGTATATAAAGTCAGAGAAAATTAAATCTTCAGACAACTTTACAACACCTATTAATATTTCACAGTGACCTGTTGATTTTCACTAACAGGAGTAATAAATGCAATAAGTACAAGAAAAGCTATTGTCATACTTTTGACATCTGTGTCAGTGTCCAATAGGGTAAACTTTATTAAATCAAAATCATGCAACCATACAGGTGAGTTATCCATACAGGAAAGTTATCCATACAGGGAAGTTATTCATACAGATGAGTTATCCATACAGGTGAGTTATCCATACAGGGGAGTTATCCATACAGGTGAGTTATCCATACAGGGAAGTTATTCATACAGATGAGTTATCCATACAGGTGAGTTATCCATACAGGGAAGTTATCCATACAGTTGAGTTATCCATACAGGTGAGTTATCCATACAGGGGAGTTATCCATACAGGTGAGTTATCCATACAGGAAAGTGTTCCATACAGGTGAGTTATCCATACGGGAAAGTTATCCATACAGGTGAGTTATCCATACAGGAAAGTTATCCATACAGGTGAGTTATCCATACAGGAAAGTTATCCATACAGGTGAGTTATCTTATGGTATTAACTGACTTCAGGTTAAGTTAAAGAGTAAATAAGATATAAATGAATTTGTAATATTTTATTTTTCAGTCAACTCAAATGGAGAGCCAATTTGACATACAGTTCTTCATTCTTTGATCTACAGGTTTGTTGACAACATTTCTTATAATATACATGTATCGTTAAAGTTCTAGTTATTGACCTCAGTTTTAGACATAATTTGTATAATTTTGATTGAAATGTTTGTTACATGTGTTAGAATGGTTTAAAGTGAACCTCATATATTATGTATAAGGACATAGAAAAAAGTCTTGTACTCTGACCAGTGAGGTGGGGCTTCAATGTACCCTTTTCCAACTGCCGATTGACCTTACTGGCATTTGTGGAGCACTGCCAGTGATATATATAACAAGTATTTTTTCTGGAATTGAAAATTGTACAGTCTCTTCAGCTTTCTTTTTTTACCAATGGGTCGGTTCTATGGCTGATTCTTGACATTTTAAGGGAGACCTTCAGCTGATCAAACTTGATGATTTGATCTCTTATTAAGAAGTGGAGTGGAGTAATGGCTATTAATGCCAAGTCAGGATTATTTTTCTTTTTATTAAATTTCAAAATGGTGAGGGAAACTGGAGTATCAAGACAAAATCACCAACTAGGAAGAAAATCGACAATCTAGGAAGAAAATTGACAATGTAGGAAGAAAATTGACAATGTAGGAAGAAAATTGACAACCTTTTTCACACTAGAATTTGCACAAGTCAAACCTTAGTGATGAAACTATTACTAAAAAATTGTTATATCATAGTCTTAATTTGGCACATCTAGTGTTAATACATGTACTACCTTGATCCTGGCATTGGAACAGTTTTTATGATTGACACAACTAAGATTTGACATGAGTTATGCTTATGTTTATTCTTTCGTTACAAGTTTTAAAATTTTGAAGCAAAATTTCCATTTATAAATCTGAAACTAAACATACTAAAACTTTACAGACACTGGTCATTGAATAGTAAATATTTTGAACTAAAGTACTCTTATATATTAATTTGTAATTAAAGTTTGACTGAATTTAACAGTTTCAAAAAATAATCCTTTGGTTTACATCTGCTAAATTGAATGGTTACAATATCAATCTTCAGAAAGGGTTTAAAATATAAAGCATGTTATTTTAAAAAAAACCCAGAATATTTGTTATGAAGAGTCTGTTTTTTTTATATAGAGATACTTTATGTTAACCCTGGATCTACATGTGTACTTAGGCATTTGATATGACAAATTTTATTATTAAGTTTGAAGTATACCTGTAATTTCATTATAATTTGATCGTATTTAGAGATTTCCCACCCTGACTTTGTGGTCAACATGTGGACGATTTAATGGTAGAACATATCATGAATGGGATGGAGTGGTCTGTATGGGATATGAAGAATCAGGAGAAGGCAAGGTATGTTTACAGAAAAACAATCCTACTAGTTTTTGTTATGGTATCATGAACTACTGACAAGACAGATTTGTAAAGCAAGTTATCTCCCTTATGTGTGGAATTATTTGCAGGTTATCCATAATGAATTATAAATGTAAAGTAAGAAGGAAATGTTGTTCCCCCCCCCCCCCTCCACTTCTGTTATATAGGATTAAATTTTGTAGACTTTTTTATAGACCAATTACCAGTATTTTCAAATTATCACACAAATTATTTTGTTTATTTAAGCTTTAGAAATATCCATTATATTGTTTTATTTAATAAGATGTCTTTTCTGTTTTCCTGGCCACAGTTTCACAATGATTGACTCAGCTGAGTGTACACTCAACTCAAATTTGGGAATATTTCATTGTCAATTTTTAAGACATTACACAGCTAAAATTGAATATTTAATGTTGTATTTTAATTGTTTAGTGTGAGTTTGTTGAACAAAACAAAACATTGTCAAATAAAGTTTTAAATTTTTAAAAATTTTGATGAGAGAAAAATTGGAATATTTGAGTTGAGTGTACACTCAGCTGAGTGAATGATTGTGAAACTGGGGTCTGGTCTTGACTAATTTTTTGAGACCTACTTTAATTTTGTGAATTTTTTTCACTGCAGTCCATTAGGTGTATACTGTACCCCCCTCTTTTATGACCAACAGTGGAAACATGGTCCTTTTGTGGTAGATGCACATGACAAATACATATTGTAATTTATTGTTATGTGGCCTAATTTGAGGGTATTTTACTCTATTAAATGACACTTCAAAAGAGACTTCAAGTTTATCGAGTGTAGACTTTCAGTAAAAGCGATAATTTATTTAGTAAAATGTTTTTATAAAATGTTTTGAAAACAAATTCAGGAGATATTATAGAAGAAACATAAAAAATAAATTTTGAGTCTGTAAGATACAGGTATTGATTGACGTAACAAAGTAAAAAGGAAATAATAATAAGTTTTACTGTATATCATGTGGTATATTATTTCAGGCTGATCCCAACAACTTCTGGAACTTCTTTTATTCATGTATCTTCTCCCTGATGATGCTGTTTGTGTTAAAAGCAAGAAGAAGACTAGGAGATTTTGGAGAAGAGGAAAATCAGTTAGAGGTAAGCATTTCTGTTGCTAGGAGATTTTGAAGAAGAGGAAAACCAGGTAGAGGTAAGCATTACTGTTGAAGTGGTTGTGTTTGTGAAGTGAGATATGCAAATTTTACATAAAATATTTAATAACCTTTACACCCAGCATTATTTATGATGAAAACCCATTGATATTTTTTGCACTGTTGACTTTTATATATTGTAGATATCATTGAGAGAGTTGGCCCACCAAGCATTATCTGTGATGAAGATCCGTCGGTATAAAATACAGACCGGTTCTGATATTTGTGCAATATGCCTAGAACAGTTCTTTCCAAAGCAGGTAAAGTATGCTATAAGAAGCAATATTTGCTATTACAATGGAATCACTGACCCTGTTGTCAGAATTCCTAGTATATGAAACATAACCATTGATACTTAATTCACAACTTGTATCTTAATTTTTATACGCCCGTCAAAGACGGGGCGTATTATGGGATCACCCTTGGCGGGCGGGCGTCCGGGCGGGCGTCCGGGCGGGTGGATGGGCGGGCGGGCGTACTGGCGGCGGGTTTGTCCGGCCCATAACTCTGACATCTATGGTCAGAATGACTTGAAACTTGGTATGCTTACTTACCAGGATGATGCGAAGTGCAGTGCTCAGGAACCGTAACTCTAGCTTCCTTAATTTTTGAGTTATTCCCCTTTGAATGCTGTTAGCATGTTTGTCAGGATCATAACTTTGACATCTATGGTCAGAATGACTTGAAACTTGGTATGCTTACTTACCACGATGATGCCAAGTGCAGTGCACAGGAACCGTAACTCTAGCTTCCTTAATTTTTGAGTTATTCCCCTTTGTGTGCTGCCAGAGTACGCGGCGGGTTTGTCTGGCCCATAACTCTGACATCTATGGTCAGAATGACTTGAAACTTGGTATGCTTACTTACCACGATGATCCAAAGTGCAGTGCTCAGGAACCGTAACTCTAGCTTCCTTAATTTATTCTACCAGGGAGCAGATACACATAGAGTTGTAGGCTGAAGAACTTGCTGTCTTTGAAACAACCCAGTATACTAGAGATTACCTCAATTTTGTGATGAAGGTTAAAAGAACATGATGGTAAAATTATATAAATGGTGTGGCTGGTGGTAAGTCAATTTTGTTACTAAAAATAATACCAAAATCTCAATAATTACTATTGTTTTTTATTGTACTTGTTGACTTGTGCACTGCATTTTGTATCATTGTGATGAATAATTGAATTGACTTATTGATTATGAACAGCTCATATGAACTGTATAAGTCCCTTTACAGTTCATAATAAACAAAATATCCACATAAATGACTTGCAGATTTGACGGGCGTATCATGCTCTGCCATGCGGAACTCTTGTTTAAAAATAACACACATTTTTAGCTCAACTGGCTATAGCCAGCTGAGCTTATGGCATTGTTTTGCGTGCGTACGTGCGTCCGTGAGTCCATGCGTCCGTGTGTAAACTTTAATCTTCTCCTCTGAAACTGATGGGCCAATTGGGACCAAATTCGGTGTGGAAGGTCCTTAGTTTGGGTAGACTAAAGTTTGTACCAGGCGACCCTGCATGACATCCAAGTAGGCCCCTATTACTATAAATAGCAAAAACACATAAATAGCCATTGTTGAGTCATTCTAACTGTTTTTGTTCAAATTTGAAATGTAGAGAGTAGATAGCGGGGCACTCCCTTAGTTACAGTAAAACCTTGTTATTATGCACCTACACAACTTTGCCGCCTCCCTTAGTTACAGTAAAACCTTGTTATGATGCCCCTCCAAAATTTTGACACCTCCCTTAGTTACAGTTAAACCTTGTTATATTAACCCTCTACAACTTTGCCACCTTGTTTTCAACCAAAGTAACATGTTATAAATATCCCCCAAACCTTGCCACCTTTCTTATCACTGTACTAAATCATTGCTTTTTACTATATAAAGACTGCTGTTTTTAAAAGAAATCAGATTTAAGTGACATATTATATATAAAGACAACTTTTCTCTTCAGTTAAAACTGCTGAAGCCGTCGTCTGTTTATATTGGCCACAGAAAACCTGCTGAAGTGATCATTCTATACTGTGTTATATTCATTCTGAAGTTTTGTTGTATCTGTTATTTGTAGGTAATATTTAAATAACAGAGTTATTTGTAGGTAATATTTAAATAACAGAGTTTGATATATTTTGTCAATATTTTCAGAAACTCAGGGTGCTTCCATGTTTTCATGAGTATCATACTAGATGTGTTGATCCGTGGCTTGTTAAAAATCGTACTTGTCCTTTGTGTAAACTTAATATTGTTGGTAAGTGTGTCTTCATATAATATAAACTACGTTAATTACCCCCGATCCAATTCCATGTTCTCATGTTTGATAGAATGAAAAAGTACATAGTTTGGATAAATTTCATTAATTTGTAGTAAAAAACAAATATCATTTTTTTTTATATTTTACTTTTATGGAAGAAGATCTAATGCTAGTCATATTTATATTTGATTTTTAGAGAAGAAATCTGTCAGTTATTTATATCTAAAAGATATCTTGAGTGTTAAGGCTTGTACTTGTTCTGGTTAGTAACAAGTGTAATAAAATTTCCTTTTGGATTGATTACTACTGGTTATATAATCCTTAATGAGACAAATAACTCTGTGAGATAAATAATCCTTTATGAGATAATTATGCTTTATGAGATAATAAAACTTTTTGAGATAAATAATCCTTTATGAGATATTTATCTTTTGTTAGGTAAATAATCCTTTTTGAGATAATCCTTTTTAAGATAATTATCCTTTATAAGATAATAATGCTTTGTGAGATAAATAAGTGTTTGTAAGATAATTATGCTTTGTAAGATAATTATCTTTTGTGAGGTAGATAATCCTCTTTGAGATAATAATCCTTTATGAGATAAATAAATCTTTGTGAGACAAATAATCCTTTATGACATAATTATTCTTTATAAGATAATTTTGATTTGTGAAGTAATTATCTTTTGTGATGTACATAATCCTTTTTGAGATAATAATCCTTTATGAGATAATTATGCTTTGTGAGATAAATAATCTGTTAAGAGAAAATTATCCTTACTAGATAATTATGCTTTGTGAGGTAATAATCTTTTGTGAGGTAAATAATCCTTTTTTAGATAATTATCCTTATGAGATAATTGTTTTGTGAGGTAAATAAGTCCTTTATGAGATAGTAATCCTTAATGAATTAAATAATCCTTAGTGAGATAGTTATGCTTTGTGAGATATTTATCTTTTGTGAGGTAAATAATCCTTTTTGAGATAACAATCCTTGATGAGATAATTATTCTTTATGAGATAATTATGCTTTGTAAAGTAATTATCTTTTGTGAGGTAAATATTCCTTTTTGAGATAATTATCCTTTTTGAGATAATTATGCTTTATGAGATAAATAATCCATTATAAGATAAATAATACTTCATGAGATAAATGATCCTTTATGAGATAATTATCCTTTATAAGATAATTATGCTTGTGAGATAAATAAGTCTTTGTGAGATAATAATCCTTTATGTGATAAATAATCCTTTTTGAGATAATTATGCTTTGTGAAATAATAATCCTTTATAAGATTCCTTTATTGGATAATTATGATTGATGTGATAATTATCCTTTGTAAGATAATTGACCTTTGTGAGATAATTATCTTTTATGAGATAAATAATTCTTGATATACTTTACAAAAATAATATATCTCACTAAGGTTTATTTATTTCATAAAGGATTAAAACAAATCAATATTGATATCCTGCTCAAGGACATTTAAATATTATAGCGATATATTTTCTTGTATTAAAAAAGTTTTTAACAAATATAGTTTCATTTTCTTTCAGAAAAGCTGCAATTCTGTGATAAATTGAGTTGATGTGTTATTTAAATGCTAACAAAGACTGTTTATCTTGTATGAACATTATTTATTCCTGTGTGTAATTTGAAGCAGGGAATGTTATTTAGATACATGATTTCACCACAATCTTAAATGGCATTATTGGTATAGAGCTGTAGTTTGCATGCATAAAATAAAAAATAGTCGTGTTATAGGTTTTGAGATACTTTACCTATATTGAGGCAGTAAGTTCTGTGAATTTTAGGACAGTGGGAACCTGGAGATTCCTCATTATTTAGCAAGTGGACATATTAATAGATGTATATCCCAGGGTTCCATGTTTACACTTTTTAAAATAGAAATAGATCATCCAGTAACCATTCTCCTTAAATTAACATATACACATTTTTACAAGGCAAGAAGGTCACCTCTCTGTAAGGGTCATCTGCTTATAAAGGCCAATAAAATTCTATCCCAGCTGTTCTTTATTCATATTAATTGAACTTGTATATAAAGGCCACCTGTTCATAAAGACCACTTTTACTGATTACCATGGGTGGCCTTTATAGACAGGTTTGACTGTATACAGTAGAATCTGTCTAGAACAAACACTCTATTTATAGACTAAGAATTTTTTTCAAAGTAAACAGGGTTCTGATTTTTTTATTGTGAGTTAACTTAAAGTTTTTTTATGTTATTTATTTATTTATTTGACAATTCAGAGGACTGTCTTTCATTATTTTTATTATTTTTAAATATTTCAAGTTGAAAAGAAATAACCAATTTACAAATGATAATACTGTCATATACCACTTTTTGAATTTTATCATGAAAATACATTGAAAAAGTGGTATATGACAATACCATAAGAGCAAATTATTTATGTTGCTTTAACTTCGAACAGGTTGTAAAATCAGTAGCCAGAATGTACAGTAAAGATATAGTACAATGGTACAAATAAGTAGCCAGTATGTACAGTAAAGATATATATACAATGGCCGTTATAACATTCAAGAAATTAATTCTGTATATAATGCAACTGCATATAAGTGTATATCACATCTATTAAGTTATCTTTAGTAAATATGTAAAATATTATCTCAATGTTATGATATACCAGAGATTTTTATTACATGTATGTCTCTGGATATACATTTAATAGTTTTTCTGCACGTAAAGTATCTTACAAGCTTAAGAAGCTATATGTAGTGCTTTGTTTGTTTAAATGGATTGGACTTAAGTTAACAGGGTTTTTAGCTCACCAGACCGAAAGGTCATGTGAGTCATAATGGCGCGCCGTGTGTATGTGCGTGCGTGCTTGCGTTGTTAACACCTATTTTCGACTTCTCCTCCAAAGCTGCTGCACAGATTTCAATGATACTTTGTCAGAAGCATATATGGGGCGGGCCAGTGCAATTCAGATTTGTTCATTGCATTGCCATGGCTACCAAAACTAGGTCAAGGTGACCTAGGGGTCCAAAAATCTTAAAAAATCTTCTCCAAAACTGATGATTGGAGAAAAAATCTGATTTGATATTTGGTTTCTCTAGGGTCTTAGGTCTGTAGTTTGTTCATTTCGTGAAATTTGGTTGAAAAATGGGTTACGCGTTTTTGCGTTTAATTTTAAAAATTTCGTAAAATGGCTTCAAATTGGTTATAACTTGACTATTTAAACAGATAATGACATGAGGTTTTCAGTTTTGACTTTTTCATGAAATGACCTTTAAAAAAGGGTCAAGGTCACAAATCAAGGTCATGACCTAATTTGTGATTTATGCAGTTTTAGGCAATTTTCTTGCAAATATTAAGAGATACTAGTATATAAAATCAAAACATTGTTAAAATGTCAGCATGACAAAATTTAAAAAGGTACCAAGTTTCGTAGCTACATGTATTTGATAATCCATGTAGGAGTGTTGCCCCTGAAATGTTATTTTTGGCTTATGAATACTAAAATTGTGCATTAGCTTGAAAACTATAATCTTTTTGTATAGACATGTATATTTGAATATTGTAGGTATTGATATGACAATCATTTTGATATATGGTTCAAGGTCATATGTTCAAAGGTCAAGGTCACAGCTGCAAAAGAAGACATAAATTGCTAATTATCTTGAAAACTTTTAACTTTTTGTATAGGCATGTATATTAGAATATTGTAGGTATTGATATGATGGTCATTTTGATATATAGTACAAGGTCATATGTTGAAAGGTCAAGGTCACAGCTGGAAAAGAAGACATAAATTGCTAATTTTCTTGAAAACTGTCAACTTTTTGTATAGGTATGTGTATTAGAATATGGTAGGTATTGACATGACGATCATTTTGATATATGGTACAAGGTCATATGTTGAATGTTCAAGGTCACAGCTGCAAAAGAAGACTTAAATTGCTAATTATCCTTTAAAACTATTAACTTTTTGTGTAGGCATGTATATTAGAATTTTGTAGGTATTGACATGATGATCATTTTGATATATGGTTCAAGGTTATATGTTCAAAAGTCAAGGTCATTTCAACATAGGAATACTAAAATTATTAATTACATGTATCTTGAAAGCTATTAATTTCATGCATAGGCATGTATATTAGAATATTGTAGGTATTGAAATGACAATTATATATGGTTCGAGGTCATATATGTTCAAAGGTCAAGGACATAGCTGCATTAGTATACTGAAATTGATTAATGATTCTGAAATTATTCATTGCACTACAGTTACTTCACACATTATATAAGCTACTTATAAATGAAATGTGAGTGGATATATTTCTGATTAAGTTTTGTGGCAGTTCTTAACTTGAGAAAACTTTTAAAGTTTCTGTACTTTATATATTGACTATTGCAATTTGCAAACAATATTGGACATATCTTCAGGTGAGCGTTAAGGCCCATGGGCCTCTTGTTTTCTGATGTTTTAATGCATTGTTTTCTGTTTCAAACTTTCCAGAATCAAAGTTGTACAAGTAATAAGTAAATGATTTATGAAATTTTTGATGATTTTTAACAACTTTTATGATTTTATTATGTACTATTTTTCAAAATAATGATTTACATTTCATTTAGAATTATGTACTCTGATAGATTTTTACCTTGCCATGCTTTGAAACCATTGTTTTTTGTGGGGTCCTAATTTGTTTTTGTGGGTACTCTGACCCTATGATTTAGATATCAATAAAATGATATACAAATTTTCAGTGAAAAGAAACCACAAACCATGAATTTACCACATTAAAAATTGTATTTTTTTCTTATTTCCACAAAAAATTGGATTCCACAGTATTTATTTTTATTGTTGTATTGTCATATTGTTATCTGTAATTTAAAAAACTTTATTATGATTGATCATATAAAATAAATCAGAGATTTTTGTATTAACTAAATTACAGGTTTTTTAAATAAATGATTTTAAATTCGTTTTTTAAAATGCTGGATTATTCTGAAAACTGATCATATAAATAAAACAATTATTACCAATAAAAACCCGACAGTGAATAAAGACACTTATTTAAACTTTTTTTTTCCTAGATTATGTAACTCAAACTTTTTCATAGTATGCAAATTTTTATCTTTTAATAACTTAAGTACAGTTATTTTTATTTGTTAATATTACACTTACATACCCTGTAAGATAAAGCAAACCTCTTTAAATGTTCAATGTCTAGCCTCCCTTTATTTTTGTTTTCCTTGACATCTTTATTATTGTCGGGTTCAAAATGGCAAGTTTGCATGAGGAAGTTATCGAGTCTTGTCATTTTTTATATAAACTGCTCCTGGTATTAGCATTAGCCTTAATAGTCAGCTACAAACTGAATATAGATAATATGCCTCTGGCATACATAGTACTACACTGGTATGAATGACTATAATTATACTAACTGTAGATAAATCAAAAGGTTGTACTTATTTCTGTTTTTGTAAATCCTGTTATACATAGGGGAAAATCTCAACATGGATATTGGAAAACATTTTATTTTTCTGAAAATATGTCCTGAGTTATCATTTAACTAAAAAAAGAATGCTCTACAAAATACAACATGTTGCTAGAAAAGATAATATCACGTTGATGATACCTCTTCCTATTTATGCTTTCTGAAGTCTTTTCTTCTAATGGCATATGTAACTTTACAAATAAAATTGACCATGATCAGTTTGACAAAACTTAATTTAAAAATAAAAAAGAAAAGTTAATTTTTGATTAGTATTCAAATATGAAAAAAATCCCAATTTAACAGTACATAAAATTATGTATATGGTTGATGCATTGAAAACAAATTTTAATAATAAAAATTTGGGAAACATATCTATGAACAACAAGATCTTAATGTGTTTTTATGTTGTTTTTTGTTTTTGTTTTTGTTTTTTTTTGTTATTTATGTTGGTATATATATATATATATATATATATATATATATATATATATATATATATATATACATACAATTGTTATATCCATGTCTGATATTGATAGTTGGAATGTGATGTAAATGTTATGTTGTTCCATTATGGCCAAATAAAAATAATGTTGGTTATAGATACTGACCGTTGTTTGTTTTTAGTGTGTGTGTGTGTGTGTGTGTGTGTGTGTGTGTGTGTGTGTGTGTGTGTCCCCAAGTCGTCCACAAATAATAATCTTCTCTAAAACTACTGGACCAATTTAAACCAAATCGTATATTGAAGGTACTTGGCTTATGAAGATTGAAAATTATTTCCAGTACGTACTGAATCCAAGATAGCCGCTATTACAAGGAAATAAATAAACTGTCATTGCACATTTATTGCTTTTTATCATTTTTATTGACCAAGTTTAAAAAATATGCTATAAAGTTGTTATTTTTAGCAGTTTTATAAAAATCTTTTTAGAACAACTGGACCAAATTGATTGATATCCATTATGATTTATCCTTGGTTGATGCATATTGAAATTTATTAAAATTTTGTCAGACAAAGCTGTTTAAAATTCGGTTGCAAATGTGCCAGTTGAGCCTTATTGGACCGCTTATTTAAAGTTTACTAGACCAAAGGTTATGTGTGATTCTGACAAAGCGTAGCCTGATTATGTAAAATTCCGTGTAACGGATTTAAATTGTTATAAATTTACTCTTTGAACAGATGATTATGTGCGGTTTTCAGATTTTTTACTCCTTGAAATTACCTTAAAGCGGGATCAAGGTCAAGGACATCTTTTGGAGTTTTGTGCTTTTATTTCTATTATTTTACTATGTTTGAATGTGTTTTAATTTTTTGTCGAGCCTGTCATTGCCATAAGACTTATGTGCCGTCGTAGTCGGCGGTGGCGGCGTGTCAAAATGGGAAAGTTTATGTAAAAGTAATGTATTTTCTATTCGATCAAAATACAAACCAGGCGAGACATTTAAATCCGTGAAATTCTTGTCTATTTTAGCATTGTTTTTCTACCTGGCAGTATTGGTTAATAAAGCTTTAAATTGATACATCTTAAATTATGAATTAAAGTTGTGTTACGTAAAGTATAATGTGTTGATTATAGATGTGACGCTTTAGTATCATACACACTGCTAAAACACTGATATAGACCTTAACTTTCTGACCATTCTTCAAAGCCTTTTCATGTATTGGTAATACTTTGATAATCTTGACTTAAATAAGGACGGAAAGATTGATAAATGATCCTTATATTAAATGCCATTAATAGTGCTATGAAGTCCACGGCTGTACTACATAAACTGAATAACGGACGGTTTTTCTCTGGCCACATCGGTTTTCTCCATCGTCCCAGAGATGACAGCCTTGGTATAAGTTATTTAAAGATTATGGACTGGGTTGGGGCGTACAACAATACTGCTCTACTTAGCTCCATAATAACACTGTCATGTGCTACTTTTGAATTCTTATGAAATAATACAATTCAAAAGTAGCACATGACAACACAACTAGATCGCTATGTCTTTCCAAATGCAATACTGAGGAAATTAGAGAGAAACCTTCATGTCAAACACAATATATACAGCAGTTGTAATAAATCGACAATGGAAACTAATTATAAAAATTGTGTATGCTATGTTTGTCAATTTTCAAAAACTTTTGATTATAAAACTTTTAAATTTAAACGATCTGCTTCCGACCCAAGTGCCGATTGATCTACCCATTTGTTCTGCTTTTATGAAGTCAATGACATGTAAGTAATATGATGTCACTGACGCCTAGCGGCATCGTCCAATTGTGGCTACAATTTGTTTAAAAAAACATTATTCTTAATTTTTATCTTGTCCATTTTGAAACCTTATTATAATGACGAAAAATGGTTTCATCTTTCATTTGAATATTAAATAATTTAAGTCAAGTGAGTTAATTTGTTATCGCAAGTCCAACACTGCTGCAAAGTTTACACATTGAAATTTCATGATTTTTTTTTGAATTGGCATTCATTGCGATTTTTGTGTAGTTTAATGGAATTTATGTTTAAAGATATCTGCAGATAAACTTGCCGTTAACTGCAAAAATTTCTTGTCAAAATCGTTAAGAAATTAAATTATTGAAAATAATGCCGTAAAACTATTAATGTTGTTATATACTATACTTTAAATAATCGTTAAAGTCATGACGTAACTGTCTTTTTGAATAACGAGATGCATTACTTTCGAAAATACTGCACGCTCTTGATTTTGGTTTCATCACTGAATAAAAAAAATCGGAATTTAATTATATTGATCAAATTTATTTGTTGATCTGTACAACTGACGATTATGTGGATTTAAAATCAACATTTTTCGTTATGCCGCAATATACAATGTACTTACAAAGGATACCAGATCAAACTGAAATGTTAACTGAGCGTAAACCTAATATAGTATATTTAGTCCAGCAGAGGTTGAGCTGAACCTTAAATATTGGTCTATAGTTTTTTTCTTTGCATATGTATAAAGATTAAATGGTCCAGTTTTAGAATCCAGTTGATGCCACTCTGTCACCCTTGAGCATTTTGTTAAATTCAAGATGGCGTCCAAGATGGCTGTCATAACATGAAAATGTGCGTTTGTGAATTAGTTGTTTGAATAAAAACTAATTTATTGAATGGTATTTTCAACAGTTGTTATCCTCTGTTGAGAAACCAATGAAGGGGATATAGTAATGTCTTCCGTCCATCCATCCGTCCGTCCGCTCGGCACACTTTTATGTTTGTAACAGTTTTCCTAAACCGACCATTGAGTTGTCATGAAACTTTAAAGTAATGATCATTGGAGAGTGAAGTTATGCATATCGCAAACAAGTTTCAATTTATTGATTTTTAAAGTAGTTATGGCCCTTTGATAATTCTTTGAGGGGGGTCACTGAAAGCTCTGGTTGAATTTATCGCTATTTTGGTAAGGTGAAAGTTACTAAATATATCAATTATGAGAATGACTCTTTGTTCAGCAAGTTAACTGTCACAGTGTATATAGATTTATTTATTATTAATTTTTATTTTATTATTTTTTTTTGCATATTATTTGTATATCTATAAAACACAAACATGTACCAGTCAATGTAAAAATCACAACCCCCCCCCCAAAAAAAAAAAAAAAAAAAAATCAACGATTTTCCTATTGTCCAGCCATATTGGATGCCATCTTGAATTTATTAAATGCTTAAGGATTAAAGAGTGTCACCAGCTTGATTCAAGATCAGATACTATATTATACCTACTTATACCAAAACTAATTGTACCAAAGATGAAGTTCTTTCCAATCATAGGGGAGTTTTTTTTTTTTTAGTTTTTCAGTATCAATTTTAAACAGGAAGAACTCGACCTTCCTTACTTGTATTTGATTTCTTCAAAACTTTACAAAAATCCATAAAAAGGAAAGATATACAGCAGGTTCCTCTAAATACACTACTAAATAATTATCAGTAATTCTAAAACAAATTTTGACTGTAGTCAAAGATGGCCTATATACTTATTCAGAAAAAGTCTACTCTACATCTGTCACGAACCAAATGTAGATCCTCAAAAATTCTAAAGAGCTACTTGACTGTCTTGTTTCTAATACTCTATATTTGGTAAAAACGATAAACACTTTTGATATTTCTACCCTTTACACCACTATCCCTCATCTAAATTGAAAGAACATCTAAAGAAAATCATTCACTTGTCATTCTTTTACAAAAGTTGTAAACCTAGATATAAATATCTAGTGCTCAACAGGGATTCTTGTTATTTTGTGAAACACCATACAGACTGCAAACAAAAATATACTGAAGATACCATCAACAAAATGTCAGAGTTTTTGATAGACAACATATTTGTTGTGTTTGGTAATATAATTTTCCAAAAAAAAAAAAAAAAAGAAAAAAAAAAAAAATTGGTATACCAATGGGAACAAACTGTGCACATTTGCATGCTTTTTTGTTTCTTTCTTCATGAGTCAGAATTTTTACACAACCTTGTCAAATCTGGAGAGAAGACTGTCGCTAAATCAATCAACTCCACATACATATATATGGATGACGTTCTATCTTTAAATAATCCCAAATTTAGAGAATATGTGAATGCCATCTATCCAAGTGAGCTTTAAATAATGAAAGACACGACAGATTCTCCATGTTCTGCTTCATATTTGGACTTGTACCTCAATTATGACACCAACGAAGGGTTACATCTGAAGCTATACGACAAACTTGATGACTTTCAATTTTTTCATTGTCAACTTTCTGTTTCTTTGCAGTAATATCCCTGCTTCTCCTGGGTTACAGTGTATATGTTTCACAGTTAATACGCTTGTTCCCACTTTCGGGACTTTCTACAACGAAGCAAACTGCTGACAATTAAACTTTTGACTCAAGAATGTTGCAAGCCTAGGCTAATCAAGGCTCTTAAAAATTGTTATGGCCATCATCACAATATTGTTGATGAGTATGTAGCCGATGTATTCAAACTTATACTGAATATATTTGACTTACCATAGTTCCTTGTTCCTTTTATTCTTAAATTTGACTTTGCACTTGACGGGTATCGCTAGCTAGACAGAAGGTGCTTACACCTGAGCACCCGGCCCCGGCCTCTCTTCCTTGATGGAAGTTCACGTGTATAACTAAATTGGCTAGTTTTTACTTTAACTTTTTTATGCATACCTATCAAAATGTCATTAAATTTGATTATTTTGGTCTTATATCTCAAAGGAAATAAGACAAATGCAATTTTAAGATATTTCGTGTTATCCTTTAATAAAGTATGCTTTAGATGTATGGTCGTTATGCCATATAAGCTCACCTAACATCCATATAGAAAAAGTACATGGTAACTTGCTACTAGTACATCTACATATCATGGCCGGACATGGAGAATCACAGCATGAGTACTTTATCAGCTTTAGTATATCTGAAGGAGCTAACTGAATTCTATATGGTACCATAACAGGAAGACAGAACTTTTTCACCAATCTTTATCCAACTGAAATCCATGGAAGGTGGTTCGGTATCTAAGGCATGCTTCCAAATCCATGCTTGCAAATGTGCACGTTTAACACTTTCTTAAAAGGGAACAGAGTTTTGGTGCAGCTGAATTACATTTTGCAACTTTTGCTACATAGACTTTCTGTCAAGCCTCCGACATAGATGCACAGTCAGACTTGTTGAAGCAAGCAGACATAAACAAAGTTGACTCTTGATGACTGTCCCAATAGCAGATTCAGGGTTCCCTACAGGAGAGAGAGAGAGAGAGAGAGAGAGAGAGAGAGAGAGAGAGAGAGAGAGAGATGGATGCTTTATGTGACTGAAGAAATTTTATCACTGTACCCTTACCGATACCATGGTAACAGGCAACCGTATAACATCCGACATGAAAAATCTCTACAGATAATTTGATAATTTTGGTAATACTCCATGTAGGACCATGAGATTTTGATGATTCTCCATGTACGACCATAACATGTAGATGTTCCAAAAGCCAAGTTACCATGCACTTTGTTCTTTGGATGTCAGGGCTAACTTCATCGATAAAACGATTTAACTTCTAAAGTATAATTCATTAAGATAACATAAAATATCTTAAAATTGTAAAAATTGTATTTGTTTTATTGTCTTTGATATATTACCTATTACCAAAATTATCAAATTAAATGACATTTTGCCAATATGCATATCAAAATTGAAAAAAAAAAGAAATATATGGTGGCTTATTTCTGACATCGACATAATTTTAGTCGACATAAAATTATCTCAAAATGTCGACTTATTATCTTGACAAGTCGAGATAATATCACGAAAAGTTGTGATACCAAAATAAATAGTTAAGATAAGTAACACGACATGCCGCGATACTTATATTGACCAGTCGTGATAAATATCTCGACATCTCGACTTTTTTTTATCGCGGGAAGTCGTGTTACTTATCTCAACTTTTTATTTTGGTATCACAACTTTTGCATAATAATATCTGGACTTGTCAAGATATTAAGTTCGACATGCCGAGATAATTTTATGTCGACTAAAATTATGTCGATGTCAGAAATAAGCCACCATAGAATTATTTCAACGATTTTCATATTTTTCAGCCATATTGGACGCCATCTTGAATTTTACAAAATGCTCAAAGATAACACAGTGGCATCAACTTGATTCAAGATCAGACAGATATATACTCATACTATGCAACATAAAAAACTATAGACTTTAAGGTTTAGAGAAAATTTAAGGTATCTCAGTCGGACTAATAGTAAACACACACACCACACAACGTCATTACACAAACACACACAACGACATTACACGCACACATCATTACACACACACACAACGTCATCACACACGCACACACACACACACACACACACACCGTTATTACACCCCCCCACACACACACCGTCAATAATTTTGTCAAATGCATGTAGGAAAAAAAAGCTTTCTAATACAACCAATCAGATTTTGTAATTCATTGAGTTGATTTTCTGCACTTTGATTACTCGTCTACATGTACTTGCGGTATTATTTTATCATCAATGGTAATTAAATCGAAAATGCAGTTGTCTGGTTTCATGATTTAGTCATTATCGTTTATCCTGTACATTTGAAGGAATTCGCGTCTTTTGGAGTTAATGACATATGAATATTTGAATGCCAATATACGCCAGTGAACTTAAAATGAACGATACGACTGATTCTTCATGTTCTGCTTCATATTTGGATTTATACCTAATTATGACACCCACGAAAGGCTACATTTGAAGCTGTATGACAAACGTGATGCGACTTCATTTTTCTATTGTCAACTTTTCACTTCGATGCAGAGATATGCCGGCTTATCCTATGTATGATGCATATGTTTCACAGTTAATACAGTATGGTACAGCTTGTTCCCACTGGGGTAACTTTCTACAACGAAGCAAGCTGATTGCAAATAAATTGTTGACTCAGTGATATTGTAAGCCTAGGCTAATCAAGGCCCTTATTAAGTTATATGGCCTCATCACAAAATTGTTGATAAGTACAAAGTCGCTGTATCCAAAATTGTACTGGATATATTTAACTTCTGATAGCTCATTGTTCCTTTCTTTCTCTTTTCTTTCGCTTTTAATGGTTTAGTCAGCAATGTCGCAGATAAACATCACAGACCACTCAATCCATTATACTGGTACGGGGCTATCTAGTAAACATCACAGACCGCTCAATCCATTATACTGGTACAGGGCCAACCAGGAAACATCACAGACCACTCAATCCATTATACTGGAACTGGGCCAACCAGTAAACATCGCAGACCACTCAATCCATTATACTGGTACAGGGCCAACAAGTAAACATCGCAGACCCAATACGGTACTGGGCCAACCCAGTAAACATCGCAGACCATCAATCCATTATACCTGGTAGGGCCAACCAGTAAACATCGCAGACCGCTCAATCCATTATACTGGTACTGGGCCAACCAGTAACAATCACAGAACCACTCAATCCAGTATACTGGTAGTGCCAACCAGTAAACATCGCCGACCACTCAATCAAGTCTACTGGTAGGCGCCAACCAGTAAACATCACCGACCACTCACATCCAGTATACTGTTACTGGGCCAACCAGTTAACATCGCAGACCAACTCAATCCATTTATACTGGTTAGGGCCAACCAGTAAACATCGCAGACCACTCAATCCATTATACTGGTACTGGGCCAATCAGTAAACATCGCAGACCGTTCAATCCATTATACTGGCACTGGGCCAATCAGTAAACATCGCAGACCGTTCAATCCATTATACTGGCACTGGGCCAACCAGTAAACATCGCAGACCGTTCAATCCATTATACTGGTACTGGAATTTTGTTGGTATTGTTTTGTAGTGGTAAAATTTCTACATGAATGACGTGTTACATAGTACACGTGACATATGCCGTTTTACGTAGGACACGTAACATATACCTTGTTACGTGGGACACATGGCATGTGCCGTGTTACGTAGGGCACGTGACATATGTCGTATTATGTAGGACACGTGACATTTACTTTGTTACGTGGGACACGTGACATGTGGCGTGTTACGTTGGGCACTTGGCGTATGCCGTATTACGTAGGACATGTGATGTGTGCCCCGTTACGTAGGGCACGTGACATATGCCGTATTACGTAGGACACGTGACATGTGCCGTGTTACGTAGGGCACGTGATACATGCCGTGTTAAGTTGGACATGTAACATTATTCTTCATATGATATAAAACGCCATTTCGAAGTAACGCATTTGTTCAGATTATTTACAGTCAATCAGTTAGGAACAAAAGATTGAAATAAGATTATTCTGAATACGAAAACGATCGCTTGGATGGCTCAGTAGTAGCCCCGCCGGGTCATACGTAAGACTTTAAATTTGAGATATTGGATTTGGTGGATAGAGTATCGTCTGGTTCACCAGGTGCCATGATAATAGACTGGGAGAGCGGTATGCTTATGCAATTATGCTTATTCGATGTTCAATAACAATTGTTACAACAAGCTTCTTTAAGTTTGATAGACTTTTAATGCATTCATAAGACATTGGAGTTTTAAAAATTTGAACTCTACAGCTGGAGAAAATCAAAGCGTTTACCAAAATTAAAGTGCCAGTATTATAGCATGTGTTCAAGTTGTATTTGCGCATTTGCTTCATAATAGTTATACATTTAAGAAGACGTTTTTGACAAATATTGTTCTTTTCTTGGTGAGTTATTCAAAGATTTGTTCACCAAGATATTTATTCATTTTGAACACAAACATACCTGTCCATGTCCAAATCACAATCCATAAAGCAAAGTTAAAAACCTTAAAAACTCGCTGACTCAGTAAAATAGTTAAATTTCTTTGGGAAAGTGAGACCGGGTGCTCCGAAAGGGAAAGCACCTAGCACTGAAAATGTCGCCATCAATGCGAATTGGTTCAATGAATCTATTGTACACTCCACACGAACTTGTGTTTCAATCCTTGTGATTAATAAAAATGGCCTCGTCATAAAAAGATGAAAAATTGCTAATTTGACGTAAAACAACCAACTGATCAATCAGTATTGCCTGAAAAAAAAAAAATTAACACGAGTGCTTGAACAAAATTATGAAAATTATATTTTCAAGTTAGACAATTTAAGAAAATAGATAACAACAAGGAATAACATTTCAATGTTTTGTTTTTAAAAACATTACATTAATTACATCAAATCTAAGTCATGTACCTATAAATGATAAATAATATAATGCCCCATATATAGGAAAATTTTAGATTTTCGTAAAAAGAAGTTTTTTTATTGTCCTACAACTTCAGTACGCCGCGGCTTTAGTTTGAATCGCTCTACTTCAGCTTTCCGTAAAGTTAATAGATAAAAAATAAATAAGCATAAAGCTTTATGGCACAAGTAGGACGAAAATCTAAAAAATTCCTCAAGACTTGCTTGATTTTGATCCCACAAACCTTGACTAGCAAATCCATTGATATTTTTTTCAATGTCCGACACGTTTGAACTTCTATTTCATAGTAAATTATTATCCTTGAAAATGATAGAAAACTTTTGAAATGACTGACCGGTAGATTCGTATTACCCAAGATAATTTTAGTTAAATCACTTCCGGAAAAAAAATCGTGCCTTTTGCTTGCTTAGATAATATTATCAAAATTTGGATAACTAAATACACCGACCAACACGATCGTTAAGAAAGATCAAAAAGCCTTCAGGGAATTCTCACTCGTAGTAGGACTAGATATTTCTTCAAATGATAAAACTACCCCCCCCTCTCTCTCTCTCTCTCTCTCTCTCTCTCTCTCTCTCTCTCTCTCTCTCTCTTCGTTAGCTAGCACATAAATGAGAACAAATTTAGTTTTGTATACAAGTCTTATTTCGTATGTACGAGCATGATACATTTAATCCTTCATTAACGTGCGTTTACAGACCATATACCTTAATGTTTATGACATTTAATCGATACTCCCAAACTAAGCCACAGGTGAACAAATTACAAATTGACATCAAATTCAAAACTACATCACTTATATTGAAGTGTCGCCAGCTTTAGGCAGATATGTCACCTACACATTACGCTTCTGATCTTCGGTTTTCTTTCCATGCTAATTTCACGTTAGTTCGGATCTGTTATTTCTGCCTTCGTCCTAAGGGCAGCTTTAAAAACAAAATAATTTCCGTATTTGATTTTTTTTGAGAAGCAATACTCTCTTATTTCCTAATCCTGTGTATATTGATTATACTATCTAGTTAACACGTTAACAACTGTAGAACAGGGCGTTTTGTCTCTCTAACACTCAGATTTTATATATCTATTTGAATCACAATTATCTTTGTATCGATTTGTCAATCAATGAATATTACTGAAATATTTTTTACAATCAAAATAGCATGGATTAATTTTGACAATTTTTGAGCAAAAATTAAAAGTAAACATTCAACCCACAAGATAGGAGCCTTTTATTAGCCAACCTTTGACCATTTAAGGTACAATCGATCATTGCGGGTGAAAATCGCAGGTCGACTAGTGTTCAACAACCCACAGTTAATGATTTGAACATGGGGAACTGTTTGTAAATTAACCGGATCAAAGAAGAACCGATTGTGTTACCACTGACTGTAAAACGTTGTAATTATAAACAAGTACTGACTATAATGATATATTCATACCAGGTGGTGTGGTTAAAATGAGATTGCAGGACCAAATCAATCCGTAAATGTTACAGCAAGGTCTATTTCCAGTACACATTGTTTATGATCAATTTACAAAAAGTATATATACCAGTTACACACAGAAAATAATGATAAAAGTCAATATACATACCACATTTTATACAAAACATACAAATAAATAAATAAATAAATAAATAAATAAATAAATAAATAAATAAATAAATAAATAAATAAATAAATAATTATAACCCAATAACAAAATATGCATATGATTTTTATAACAAAGAACTGAACCCTGGTCTGGTCAGGGTGACAAAATAGTAGTCTTTGATGTAAAAGAACACGTTTTATTTTATCACTTTAAAATTGTCCGTGATAACCGTTTTACCGCTATATGTTGTTTTCTGATTTTTTAAATATAGTTAAATTAAGCATTCAAAAACGACTCAAGAGAGTACATTTTTAACCTCAAATAGGTACTTGTGGGCAAATCCAGAAGTTTTTTCTTTTCTTCTTTTTCTTTTTGTCTTTCTGTCTTTCTTTTTTCCCCTTTTTCTTTTTTTTTTTTTTTTTTTTTTTTAACTTTTCCCAAATTGTTAAACTGCGACCTAATTACTTAACCTTCAAAGTGTGGGTAAAGTTGATTGAGCTATATTCAGTACCGTTGTTAACGTGAACTTTGGTTTAGTACTTGAAATTTGTGTTAGTTTTGACCAACGTTGACCGAGTGACCAAAATATTAGCCAAAAGCTGAAAACTATTTTTGGTTTATTGAAATAGGTCATATTTCTTTGGGTTTCATCTTTAGTAAGAAGTAGACAACCAACATATAAAACAAGAGATTATTGTTTAACATGTATATGGTTTAAGAATAAAAAAAAACATAGCTAAAAATAAACCGATTTGTTAGTAAAGAGCGCAAATGTATTTATTTCTTTATTTAAAAATATAATAATAATAATAATAATAATAATAATAATAATATAATGATAATAATAATGATGATGATGATGATGATGATAATAATAATAATAATAATAATAATAATAATAACAATAATAATGATAATAAGTTAACTGCGAGTATTCAGCTGGTGTCTTCTCACTTAGCCAACATTGTCGTGATGTACCTTTTTAAATTTTCTTAAAGAAATATAAAATAAATAATTAATAAATAAAAAAAATAAAAATTAAAAAAAAATACATGTAATAATAAAATAAAAAAATAAAGACATCTCTCATATACATCAGTGACGCTCTAACCAAATGTACTTTAATGAAAAAGAAAAGAAAGAAAGAAAAATGCAAAATAATTAATATTCCGTTAATTTTTTTTATAATAAAAACAAAATATTATGTTACAATTAATATTCGGTTCCATTCTATTTCGTATTTCCTTTTCCCTTTTTTAAAACTATTACGGCAGAAAAGGGTCTTAAACAAATTGTATCAACACATTAAAAATTCCATTGACAGTCGCAACATATTGTTTTAATATTAAGTTCCGGTTTTTAAGAACCATCACGGCGGAACAGTTTCAATAGATCCCCATTGCATCAATATTACATTGATATTGCGGCATAAATACCTAACAAATATCACGGAACTCACGCAATCTGAGGTCCACCCCTACGGGTACCCTGATCTGACCGCTAACTCGACGTTTCACATGACGACACGTAGATATTTACAGAGGGAGAAATTAAGTAAGGAAGATCATGAAAAATTATGTACTCTACAAAAATTTTGATGGATGATATCCAGTCACGTGATTTTTGCTGTATTTAATGCAGGCCTACCCGGTAACCACCTCATAGACAGTCGTCTTTCAGTGGGTAGAACACAACAAGTAAGTTCTTCTAATGGATAGATTTTCAGTTTTAATTTTCTTCGTATTTTGGTTTTTGAACTCAAAATTATGAGATTTTACTTGTGACCTTCAGAGAATTTTTGTTTTATATAGGTGAAACTTAAGAAGTTTTGAGAAAAAAACATTTAGTTATTTTATTTGCTAACATTTTAGTTTTTGAATTTCATTGTTAGAGATTTTTAATTTTTTTCATTACTTTTTTGGAAACTTTTTTATTTAAGATAAACAAAACCGAAGTCATGGGTGCAAATTCAACCTACCAATAAGCAGCATTGAGTGCGGCATATATTCAGCATCATGGATATATTATGGGATTTTCTGAATGTATTTTAATGAAACAAATTTTAATTATTTTGTAATGTTTTTAAAACTATTTTTTGACTTGTGAAATCAAAACTATATTTTCAGAAATGAAGACAGTATTAGGACTTTTAGCCTTAGTAGCCGTAGCATCCGCTATGGATGGTAAGTAACAATATTCTTTCTGCAAGCTCAAACGTATTGCGATCTCTTTGAATCAAAAAGTTAGCCAGTAAAATACGTAAAAATCAAGACAAAATTGATTTTTTACAAAAAGAAAAATTCAAAATTTTGCACAATTTTGAATTTTTCTTTTTGTAAAAATTCAAAATTTTGCACATGACAATATTTAGCCAAGTTGCCGATGGCATATTTAGTTGAAATTTAGACTGTATAGGCGCGTACTTCAGTAGTTACAAATTCAAAATTCAAATTTAGAATGATAAATTTCTGGTTTAAATGTCATGATCACTAATATTGTTGTGGCCATCTAAACGACGATAGTACAAAAAACTGGAATTGTATAAAAAGGATTTCTACTTAAGTTTAAGAAATTATTTCTCATATATGGTATGGATTCTGATAAGAATTAAAACATAATCCAGTAAGTTATTTATTTTTACTCAGTTTTGATATCAGAGTGGCAGTTTTAAACTCCATTTGCTATGACTTATATTTAAATTGATTCTAATTTGAGTTTCCTATTAAACCAATTTTATTTGCGTAATTTGATCTGAATGTTAGCATTAATGTTACGGAGATTTTATCTTTTATTCATTTTATTTTTAAAAAGAATTAATATCAACCATGGAACAGCATCATTTAACATTACGATCTAAGAAGCTTTTTTTTAATATATATGACATTTTTCATCCAGTTGTATCTAAACATGTCGCTTTATTGCGCACACGTGGTCGTAATTTCATTATAATTTAAGTTATGGACACACAAGCTATGTTTGAATATGTTTAATTTTTGTTTTCAAGATCATAAAAAGCAATTTAACTTTTAAAATCCGCGTTTCGGGGTCTGTTAAAATTAATGTTGTGCATTACAATTTTAGTAAAATGTTTTGAGTAAAAAAATCAAAAAAAAAAAAAAAAAAAAAAAAAAAAAAAAAAAAAAAAAAAAAAATCTTTGTATGATTAATTTTAGTTCATTTATTAAAAATCAATATTAGGATAGGTCAAACGATATACATAAACGGATTACTAAAAAAAACAACAACAACAAATAATTAATTACACAGACTATGTTTTTTGGCGCACCTTATTATTCGAAAAAATTGAATTGCAAATGAATTTCCGATTATCACCCCATTAGGCCAATCACGGGATTATGTGGGTCTTCCTGGTACGGTATAGGTAACGGTCTGTAATCGTGTATCTACTTCCGTGTTTGATGATTTACCTGACTAATCACATGATGTATACCTGTCAATCAACATCCATCATGTTAAGTTGTTAACAAGGTGTTATTGCCTAAGGCAAAAAGTGTTTCGGCAAGAACTCTTAATGTGATCTATACAATTAAAATGAATGATTTTGACTTCTAAAAATATACAAATGAAAAGAAATTAAAAAAAAAAAAATAATAAAAATAGAATAAATAATAAGGACATATATGGAATGCTCATTATTCTTTATGTTATTGATCTAATACAACAAGAACCTGTTTTTGTGGTCACATGTGGAAGTTGATCATCCATTGCTCCACTGGCTTTCCATATTAAATGCTTTAAAAGTTAAATTATGACAGGACAATGTTTATTACACTAATGCTTGTGTTTCTCTGAAACGAATTTGATTGGATTTCAAATGAATTTAACCTAAACTGTAATTTATCATGTTACTTTTAATTAGTTAATTATTTTTTTTTCTAATTATTTTTTTTTATTTCTTTAAATAGGTATGGGCGGTATGTTTGCAGGACTCCAGGGACTTATGGGGGAGGGTATGAAGGATATGTTGGGTGGTGGCGGCATCGGAGATTTACTCAAGAGTAAGTATTATAGCTCTTGGTTAAAGTAAGCAATATCTTTAACACTATATCAGAGACATATCTCTGACTAATTACTGTTTAAAACTTTGAAATTATCTTTGAACATTATTAAGCACACTTGAACTAAAACCCAAAACCAAGTTCAATGTATGCTCATTGGGACGCGTGTCGCGTGTTTCCGGATGTGCATTGTGGCATAAGTAAAAATTAACACTCCAGATAAATTGAAAACATTGCTTCAAATAATTATAAGCATTACACGAGTATATATTATTGAATTTTCTTGGAAATTGAGTAAAAGCGTTACACTTAAACTGATAAATATAATAATAAAACAAATAAATCCATGTATTTATTATTTTTACAGATGCTCCAGCCATGCTTAAAAACCTGAAGAGAGAAGACATTGAAGCCGCCATCAAGAACATGCCACCAGAGCTTAGAGAAATGGCCGAAGGAATGGGTAAGTTATCCTTATCTGAACTCTTTATTGATTTACAAGTATCTATGTTCAACTTTTCACACACACACACACACACACACACACACACACACACACACACACACACACTTTCTAAAGAAAGAACAATATCTGGATTCAAGTCTTCATTTTTGTTACAACTATCTTTTATATAATGATCCCATATTTTTTTATTTGATGATTTTTTTTATGTCACAAAATATTTATGTTAAAGAGGAGTAAAATATACAATTTTAACAAATCACAAAAATCAAATGGTTAGTTGAAAATATCGGTGTATCAATCAAATCGAGGGATCAATACAAAACGGGGAGTGGAATGTTGGAATTTAATCTAGAAAATAATAAAATATGATTTATTTCTGATTTGTAGGAATCAGCAAAGAACAGATCGAAAATGCAGTAGATAATCTTCCACAGATGGTCAGCCAGTTCGAAACCCCCGAAGGTAACTACCAGTTACTTAGTTATGTGATGCAAATAGCATATTTATTCAGCTAGAAGCAAACAATTAAAAGGCATTGTGTGAAGAACTCTAACTTCATTAATTCTTTAGGAGCGGAGTAAATGATGTTTTACGCCCCGGTCAAGATTCTTTTACTTACGTCAAAGCGGTCAGTTCTGGACTACTAAGCAATAGATGTCCTTATGGGAAAATAAATCGATGTTGGATGAAACTTGACCCTTTAAATAAAAACACGTGATTTGTTTCAAGAATGTTACCAAATCGATAAATAATAAGTTTTATTCAGAAATGCCCTGAGTTAAGGGAGGCAATTATCTCAATAGTAATATTTTATATTCTAATAAATGTTCTAAATTTTCCAGGTGAAATTGACACCGACAAAATCAAGAATAACGTAAGAGGAATGTTGGAAGGAGAAATAAGCAAAATGGGAATGGACCCCGCTAAAATGCAACAAGAAGTTCAAGTTATGATGCCAAGAATCAAGGAAACATTAGTCCAGAAGGCCAAGGATATGGGAATTGACTACAAAGAAGGAGGTATGTATACTTGTCTGTCTGTGTGTCGCGTTACCTTTGAGTAAGGTTTTACAGTAGGCTTGTTAAGCTGGCTAACGTGTTTCTAGGAATAACAAACTCCCGTCGTTATTTATAACGTGCATCTCAAATATTTGTGAATAAACATGAAATTAGATACTTATGTTTATTACTCTTATGATGATTCTTATAGAAATAATGAAATGGTGCATCAGTTTGAATCATATAACTGAATTTTGTGTTGATCACAATAACATGTATTGCACATATCAGCCTTTAAAAAGTTTTAAAATATTGACCTTTATAATTACAGATGACCTTCAGACCTTGATGCCACAAATCAAAACAGCTGCCATCAGAGAACTGAAAAATTCCGGAGTTGATATTGATTTAGGTAGGTGTATAGTTTTAATTTTTATTAATTTTGGTTTTAAAGTAAAATGAAAATTAGAAATGTCTTGTTAATATGCACAGAAATAACAATGTGCAAATTAAACGCAAAGTTCAAAGTAACCAGCAATGTCAGTATCTTAGTTCTGAAGTTTGATTAGTGAAAATTAAAACTACATTACATATAGTATGAAAAACAAAATACATGTAGATTCGCATGTTAAGCAAAATATTGAGATTTTAAAAAATGCAATTTAAATAAATATTTCATTTAAAATGAATTAAAACATAATACACGTGCTTTTGTAACAGCAACATGACTCGGTTTATGAATAAAAGTGATGTTATCATTTATTTATTTATTTATTTTGCAGAGGATCCAGAAGCATCAATGGAAAAGATCAAGGGACAAATGAAGGAACTCATCGGTGTCAATGCTGATGATGATGAAGAAGAAATCAAATCCAAGGTTACCAAGAATGTATTGAACAAGATGAGGAGCCAAGGATACAATGTTGATCCAGAAAAACCACAAGAATCCATGAAGAAAATGTTGGATATGGCCCGTGATAGAGCCGGAAAATCCCTTGGAATCGAAATCAACGACCAAACATCACAAGAAGAAATCCGCGAAAAAATTATGGATAAATTAGAATCCCAAGGAATCCCATGCAGTAAGTATTTAAATCGAATCTATTTCATAGTTTTTGCAAATGTCAAATCGGCTTACCATAATGATTAAAAAAGACAAAACATCCGTATGTTGAAAGCAAAAAGAAACAGCTGACATATCTGTTACACAGAAGTAATGTTTCAAAGACAATATTTAATATGTGCTTGATTTAACTATAAAATAAATACGGAAAACATATATATATATACAATACGGTGGTAACAAAATAATGAATGTTGATTTTTTTTATAAAATACATTCATCCAATTTGGACAATGAAAAAAAAGAAGAGAAATTCAACAGTATATGAATTCAACTAATATTTAATTTTTTTGTATTCAAAGTTGCCATTTTTATTTTAATTTTAACCATATTTGTTTGTTGTTATTTGCAGAAGACAAGGCAAAATTGATGAAATTCGTCATGAAGAAATTGATGGGAGGTTTCATGTCCAGAATGATGGGAGGTGGAAGTAAGTGTATTTTTACCCTACCTATAAAAATGGAACAGTCCGTGATATTAGTAGTCATCTGTGTTTTTAAAAAACTAGTTTACATTATTTAAAAGAAAATTCTTTATTTATTGTTAAAGTTTACATTGTCTAGCAACGAAAATGAAAACAAATAACGTAATTTGACATTTGCAATCTTCCAAACATAACATTTTACAAAGACAATATGCTAACGTGTTTTTTATAACTCTCAGGACCACCAATGATGCCAATGCCAAGACCACAACCACAACAGATGCCAATGCCAATGCCAAGACCACAGATGCCAATGAGACCACAACAGCCATCAAGTAAGTTCCCTAAAATTTTTAAATTATCAACAAAATAAAAGGGTCTAAATCTTAGTGATAGACAACGTGCGACTTGCCACATGTATTAAATGCATTTTAAGTTCATAAATCTGACACATGGACTGATTGGATTGGTTTTGGGAGTTTCTGTACCTCTTGCTATGAACATGATCAAAGACACCGTAAGTCACCTCTTTACGAAAAAGACGTTTTGTCTATAAATAAAGACAAAAAACCGTAATTGTAAAATTGTGAAAATTAAATACATTCTTTGAATCATTTTAGTTACGTGTTCCTTTTTGTTATTACTCAGCAGGTATGTTTAAATTTAAACAACCATTAATAAACGATTGGAAATTACTGCAAAACAATTTTTACTTCGAAGTAAATAAACGTAAACACGTTTTAATTATTCTTTTTTCTGTTTTAGTCCCAATGAACTTGAACCTTGAAATCAACGTTGAAGAAGGAGATAGACCAACCAACATCAACATGGGAGGACACGCTCGCAGTCAACCATCAGGAGTTATCGCCCCTGAATACGTCCATGGTAAATATATCTTTAAATGAACAATTGAAATATTTCCTTAACACGTTCGGGTTATGTAAAGTTTATAGAAAAGTAATATGTAAAAACTTTTAGAATTTTTAATGAAACCTTTGTAAAACTGACGGCAATTTCTAACCTGAATACTTTTCTCTTTTTCAGGCGCTAAAGATGCTCTTGTAAATGCTTTCGATGACCAAGAAGTAATCCGTCACGTCATGGCTGTTGAATACGGAATCAAAAATGGCGTCGTCTCCGAAGAAGCCATTACTGAAGTTTTACAAGATCTCCTTCACTAGTAAGTATTTATATACTTTACACATGTAGACCATGACTATCTTTAAAGAATTTATAAAATAAAAGGTTTTAAATGTTGTTTAAATTTTCAGTTCTTCAGATAGTAAACAAACTAAGTTTTTGTGTCACTGACCAATCATTTAATGATAAAGCTATTGGGGTCTCAAAAATATTGTACTTTTCGTACAACCAAGTGTTTTACATGCCTAGTACATGGGAGTTATGTATGCTTCGACAAAATTTCATTCAACAAATTTAATACATTATCCTCGTATTTTACTTTTTTATCTGTTCGTGTGTTAATTTATCTATTTTTATTTTTTACAGCCGTTTGATGGCCAAGGTTTTGATCAACAAGAACCACATGCTCGAACACAGATTGGGAATGTCCGCCATCCCACAAGTAGTAGACAGACCAGTTATGGCCAGAAGCCCAATCCTCAGAGCCCTTCTCGCAGGAAAATTCTAAACGCTTAATTACATGATCGTGAGTGACAGGGGAACCTAGTCTTCATAACCAATCAAACTGGAGTCCACGCCCATTGTGTCATATTTCGTTGTGTTTACCATCTAAATAAAGGGGTTATGAAGCAAAGCTTTCGTTGTTAACCGTTATTTGTATAAAACCCACTGTAATTTATAATAAATTATAATATTTCTAAGTATTTGTTTGCATGGTTTTATATTATATCAAACATGGCCGCAAATAAAACAAAATAGAATCTAACAAATTATCAGCACTTGTAAAAAAGAGTAAGGGCAACAGTAAAACCAAGCGGGATAACTCGCATTTAAACTAAAGCTTGGACAATCATGGTTTTAAGTCAAGAATGCTTCACTTATATACAGGTGTCTCAAATCATCAGTAAAGTTGTTTTAGCGATTACAGTTGAAATAATGTAACTTGTAATTGTGCTATCCACACTCGGGACGAGATGTTATCCACAGAATTCATTACAACTAAACCATAACAACCTTCCATCAAGTCCTAAGTGTAACCAGATGCAAGTGAACTTGCAATTTTCAAGTAGCGCTGAAGTAATTTAACATAAAATGATATATATAACCTGAAGTTTACCATTGTGTCATATTTTAAATTTTTGAACATTTTATTCAGCAATCGGTAGTGATTAGAAAAACCATAAAACCTTAATGAAATAAAAAACCCAAACAAGTGATCGAACACCACTGTGCCAATATAATCACAAGAAAGTAAACAAAACCAAGTACAGTAACAAATAATACATAGTGCGAAAACAAAGTAAAACAAAGCACAACACCTTCCAAAACCAAGGATAGCAAACAATGTAACCAAGCACAAAAGCCAATAGAACCAAGAAAAACGACCAATGTATAAACAACCAATGAAATCAAGAACATCGATATTATAACCAACAGCAGCAGCCATTGTAACAAAGTGTAATGAAAATGTAACCAACTCACAGTAAGGGTAACCAAGCAGCCATTGTAACAAAGTGTAATGAAAATGTAACCAACTAACAGTGAGGGTAACCAAGCAGCCATCATAACAAAGTGTAATGAAAATGTAACCAACTAACATGAGGGTAACCAAGAAGCCATTGTAACAAAGTGTAATGAAAATGTAACTAACTAAAAGTAAAGGTGACCAAGCAGCTATTGTAACAAAGTGTAATAAAAATGTAACCAAGTAACAGTAAAGGTGACCAAGCAGCCATTGTAACAAAGTGTTATGACAATGCAACCAAGTAACAGTAAAGGTAACCAAGCAGTCATCGTAAAAAGTGTAATGAAAATATAACTAACTAACAGTAAAGGTAACCAAACAGCAATTGTAGCAAAGTGTAATAGAAATGTAACTAACTGTCACAGAATGATCCAAGCAGCTATTGCTTGCAAGATGTAATTATTTTTATCTAAATTTATTTTTAAATAAATAAATTTTTTTAAATAAATAAATATCACATATTTACAAATTTATTACAATAATTTACATTTAATTACAATATAGTACATTATTTACGACTTCAACTTAGTCATGAAGACACACGGAAACATGATTGTCTATTCTTATAACTCTTTTTATACTGTTACTGTACATATACTGTTATATACTGTTGCTCTACTGTTTTTTTTACTTTACTGTTCATATACTATTACTTCACTGCTGTACTGTTTTTACTATACTGTTCCCACTTTTATCACTATGCTGTTCAATACTTCATGAACCTGTAGACAATTAACAGATTTATGTTAACTACACTACTGGCAAACAATAAAATCTCAGAAACAGATCTTAAATACAATTTATATTTATTTCTATAAACATATTATTTACAGGTACAAATTTTCCATACCACATTGTTAATTTGTGATGTACTGGTATTTGACCTCTTTCACTACATTTCACGCAGTTTTGGTATTAATAGTTTCAGTATACGCCAAAATTTATTTAGAAAATATTTTTTAACCTCTGAAGAAACTGACTCAATACTTAAAACATGCACAAATATGCTTCAGTGAGAGCATGAGATTTTTCCACATGACTGCTCAAGCACAGGTGAACATGTGTCAATAAACTATGTATCTATATAGTTATGTAAAGGGTATATGAGAGGTTATGTAAAGGGTATATGAGAGGTTCTGTAAAGTGTGTTTAAAATACTAATCTTTCAAAATATATGTACAAATATAAAACATAAAATTTTACATATCAAATGTGACACTAACTAACAGTAAAGGTAACCAAGCAGCCATTGTAACAAAGTGTAATGACAATGTAACCAACTAACAGTGAGGGTTACCAAGCAGCCATTGTAACAAAGTGTAATGAAAATGTAACCAACTAACAGTGAGGGTTACCAAGCAGCCATTGTAACAAAGTGTAATGAAAATGTAACTAACTAATAGTGAAGGAAACCAAGTAGCCATTGTAACAAAGTGTAATGAAAATATACCAACTAACAGTGAGGGTTACCAAGCAGCCATTGTAACAAAGTGTAATGAAAATGTAACCAACTAACAGTGAGGGTTACCAAGCAGCCATTGTAACAAAGTGTAATGAAAATGTAACTAACTAATAGTGAAGGAAACCAAGTAGCCATTGTAACAAAGTGTAATGAAAATATACCAACTAACAGTGAGGGTTACCAAGCAGCCATTGTAACAAAGTGTAATGAAAATGTAACCAACTAACAGTGAGGGTTACCAAGCAGCCATTGTAACAAAGTGTAATGAAAATGTAACTAACTAATAGTGAAGGAAACCAAGTAGCCATTGTAACAAAGTGTAATGAAAATGTAACCAACTATAAGTGAGGGTTACCAAGCAGCCATTGTAACAAAGTGTAATGAAAATGTAACTAACTAACAGTAAAGGTTACCAAGCAGCCATTGTAACAAAGTGTAATGAAAATGTAACCAAGTAACAGTAAACATAACCAAGAGCCATTGTAACAAAGTGTAATGAAAATGTAACCAAGTAACAGTAAACATAACCAAGAGCCATTGTAACAAAGTGTAATGAAAATGTAACTAACTAACTATGAGGGTAACCAAGCAGCCATTGTAACAAAGTGTAATGAAAATGTAGCCAACTAACAGCAAATGTAACCAAGCAGCCATTGTAACAAAGTGTAATGAAAATGTTACCAACTAACTGTGAGGGTAACCAAGCAGCCATTGTAACAAAGTGTAAAGACAATGTAACCAAGTAACAGTGAAGATAACCAAACAGCAATTGTAACAAAGTGTAATGACAATGTAACCAACTGACAGTAAATGTAACCAAGCAGCAATTGTAACAAGGTGTAATGACAATGTAACCAAGTAACAGTTAAGGTAACAAAACAGCCATTGTAACAAAGTGTAAAGACAATTTTACCAACTAACAGTGAGGGTAACTAAGCAGCCAATTATAACAAAGTGTGATGACAATGTAACCAACTAACAGTGAGGGTAACCAAGCAGCCAATTATAACAAAGTGTGATGACAATGTAACCAACTAACTGTGAGGGTAACCAAGCAGCCATTGTAACAAAGTGTAATGAAAATGTAACCAACTAACAGTGAAGATAGCCAAACAGCCATTGTACTAAAGTGTAATGAAAATGTAGCCAACTAACAGTAAATGTAACCAAGCAGCAATTGTAACAAAGTGTAATGAAAATGTAACCAAATAACAGTGAGGGTTACCAAGCAGCCATTGTAACAAAGTGTAATGAAAATGTAGCCAACTAACAGTAAATGTAACCAAGCAGCAATTGTAACAATGTATAATGACAATGTAACCAAATAACAGTAAAGGTAACCAAGCAGCCATTATAACAAAGTGTAATGAAAATGTAACCAAGTAACAGTAAAGGTAACCAAGCAGCCATTGTAACAAAGTGTAATGACAATGTAACCAAGCAAAACAGACATTGTAACCAAGTACAACAGTAAATCTATCTACAACATGGAACCAGACACCTTAGCTAAATAGCCAATACATGAGCTAATGTAATCGAGAATAACAGACAATGTAATAAACCACAAAAGAAAAAGAAACAAAACAGAAGAGCAAATGTAACTGAGCACAACAGCTTTTGTGTCGAACCACAACAGCAAATTAAAAACGAGACAGCATAACCAGGCACAACAGAAACACAAACACAAAGCTCTTGTTACAACATCAGATAATGTTATCAAACAAGAACGATGATTGACAATATCAATTTTTAAAAGTATTTCCTTATTCAATCATGATAAGATTCTTAAAATAATCCAAATCGTTATTCCCAATCTCTTAAAATTTAAATCCGTGTTTTGGACTTTGCTTTTTTTTTTCCTTTTCGAGTGTGTGTAATCCAGCTTTAAAAAGACCCACGTGGAAAGCTCTTGCTGAAAATAATTATTTCAGATTTTAAAAAAAAGTTTTCATAAAAAATGTTTTGTGATAATCTTAATTTAAAGTTGATCGACTCTCTTTAGAACTAAAATATACTGAAAGCTGAATTATTCAAATTGCAATTAAAGTTAATTTATATAATAATAATAATAATAATAATAATAATACAAACGGTATTGATGAATGTTTAGATGTTTTTAGTTTAGCTATTGCAATTTTTTTAAGTCATAAAATGAAATCATCTAAAAGTATATTATTCTTAAGAATGACAACACATGGCATAAACTGTCGTTGCTTGGTGGCTTGCAAATGCTAATCAAATCTTCTTTCGAGGATATTTTGAATCAGCCAGAGTTTGCAATGAGAGATAGGGACCAAAGCAAAATTTCCATTGTGTCATTAAAACAGTTTGAATCCTTATTGATTGATCTAAACAAGCAGTTTTAAAAGACTTATTTAATCCGTTACCAAGGGGACATGCTGTCAGCATTAGGATTTCAAGGTTTAAATGATTTTTAAGTTATTTATCTTTTTAATGGTTCAAACTGTTAGAAAATGAAAATATTTTGAAAAATAAACCCCGAATGAATAGTCATAGTGCACATTCCGATCTTTCTGAACATAGAAGCTTCGTAGTAAATTGTGTCAAATATAGACAAGTTTATATGATCTGATTGTGAGACAATCTACCAATACAACCATTCAAATGATGCTAATATAGAATTGATACATAACATCTATTTATTGAAAAAGATAACTTCATGTTAGCGATAACGATCAGAAAGCTCTCTCTGTAACATACAAGTTATGTTGTTTTCGCGTTATTCTTACTTAATGATTATTCATTGTTCAAATTCTCTTTGCCTTCATTTTAAAACTTTTTATCGCTAAAAACCGATTAAGAATCACATTACATTATCACTTTTTATCAATGGGGAGATAATTCACACTTTAACCAATAAAAATTTACTAATTAATAACAGAATGTACAACTTATCAGTGTGATGCTATTTATATTTCCCCAGTTAAATAATTTACAAGTGATTACATCATAATTGATTCTAATTGTTTTTAAGTTTTCCCCTTTTTATGCTATTTTCAAGGTGACAAAACACTTCATGTAAATTATCCAAAGATAACTACACATCCCGAGGGTATGAAACAGCTAGCATTTGTCTTCTGCACCTGACCATCACTCAGGTCATTGGAATATCCTGTTCCGTCTGTTACCATCGCGCAGATCCATATATAGCAATGGCTTTTAATCTGGCTTAATTGGTCACTATTAAATCAACATACATTTCTTACACACAAGTCACCCTGTCACATAATCTCATCCAGTTGATGCACCAGGAGAGAGAGAGAGAGAGAGAGAGAGAGAGAGAGAGAGAGAGAGAGAGAGAGAGAGAGAGAGAGAGAGAGAGAGAGAGAGAGTTTAAATTCCTGTCTAGCTTACATAACTGTTCTGTTACTAAAGCTTAAGTGTAAAAAGTTTGTCAGTTCGTGTCAGGTTAGTGGTTTATTCCGGACCACCTGGTTTCCTCAACCATCCCAGTACAGACCGCCTCAGTATAAGTGAAAAAAGCCTTGACTGCGATCCAATCTAATCCAATTCAAGCCATTTGCATTATTAGTGTGCACCTTACTGCTGACCATGAACCCGAGATATTGCACTTCTAACAAGAAATGTTATAAACGTTTACAAAAAGATGGCTATTTTTTACTTTTTGGAGGCGCTGTTCTGCTCAAAAACATATCATTCCTCGTATATACAGAAGCACACACACACACACACACACACACACACACACACACACACACACATATATATATATATATATATATATATATATATATATATAATTGTGTGTCAGATCTATCATAAATAGATCTAGTATTCAGTTATATAGTGAATGTTCTTATCTATTCATTATTTATAACAATATATAATATATATAAATAAAACCTATCCGACACATTTACAAATTTATAACATTTATGTACTAAGTATTACCATATATATTGTTCCAGAATCGTTAAAATTAACTAGAACTACAACAAAATGTCAAAATTTGGCGCCATTTCGTGGCATTATTGTTAAACAATTTTCAAACATTAGAAGAAAACTTGTTTTATGTGACAGAACGATGTCTTAGCCATCTTAATTGATAAAGAAAGTTGAAAACTCCAAGATAAATAGTTGTAAATATATCGATATAATGTTACCGGAACTGATCGCCGACTACTTTCCCAGGGATTTTACGTTTTATTTCTGTATGTTATATACAATCTTTTTATTGAGTTTAAAGATATTGCGATCCATAAATCCTTGAAGCAGACAAAAGTAATAGTATGTTTTGACAGATTTTGTGTACATGGACTTTTTTGACAGTGATATATGCGGTTTAATATGACATGGAGTTTGAGCTTGGAGTTTGACGCTGTTTCGGAGATTGATGCTATATACGATTTATTATGACGTCACTGTAATGTATTATCAGTCAAGGACAACCGTACTTTTGTCGTAAAATCCTTTTTGCAAAGATTAAATTTTTCATAATATAATAGAATTCTCTTAATAATATGTATGAATTTATTGTTATTAGTCGCAACCCAACGTATTTTGCACACACACACACACGCACACACACACACACACACACACACACACACACACACACACACACACACGTGGCATTTTTTAACCCATAGTGGTTTGCTTATTAAATGTTTACGGCTATGGTCTAAAGCTTATACTGGTTTCAAGAAGAGCTACTTGCAGACGATAAACATTTCTAGTCGGAAACATAGATTATGGAAGGTTTCATTTAGTCTACTATCTAGAAATAATCAACAATTAACTTAAAATTAAATTTCAGATAAGTAATTCAATGGTTTGATTTTACAGGATTTTATCTATAATATGTATTTTTATTGGCCAGACTTTCAGCCGATAAAGTGAATTTTCTTGGCTTCAAGAATTTTTTAAAACAACATTACTACCGCTCCTAGATAAAAACTACTTTTTAAATATCGGACTGTGAGTTTTAAAAGCGTTTTATTTTTACCAGAACTCTGGGATTGGAAGAAATAGTCTTATGAATAATATGTTATGGGATATTTTTATTGTCGTAGGCTTATGATACAACATATTGCACTTATATTGTAAATAGTTTATTTATTTGTTTCATTAAATTGTCCTAAAATAATTTAAAATATTAAGACAATCTTTAAAATTAATTATTGAGAATAGAATTTTTCAATAGTCAATTCTCCTATAAGGCATTGTTCATCAACAAGGCTCCATATTGCCTTCTGCATTGATTTTCCAAATTTCAAAATTCGTCTTAATGTCTTTATCTGTTGTTTCCCTTCTTCTATTTATAGTTTTATTTCTATCTCAGTAGGCAGTACTTTGTGCTGTCAGAAAATATACCATTTAGCAAAATTTTCAGTCGTCCTAATTTTTGAAATTTATTTAAAACTAAGGTTTGTTCCCTCATACAAAGCATTCCCTAGCTGGATTTGGATTAATATAATTTTGGAACTTTAGATTCTTTAATTTTCAACTGTTTGGCTGACGATTTTTATCTAACAAACTTTTCGGCCAAAAGTGTCACTAATGAGTAATGGTTTTCCGAAATGTGAACATATGGCACATCAATCTTTAACAGGTATTTATGTAATATATTTCATATTGATAAGCTTACCTGTTGTCTCCATCCTTGAGGGTTCTTATCTTATGTCTTTCTTACTATTGGTGTTTTCAACTTTCAAACATTGCGCAGAATCTGTCCGAATTTTTTACCTCTAAAGAGAAAAAAGCGAGGGGATAGTTTTGAATTCCGTTCGTCTGTCCGTATGTTAATTTTTGTCAGTTACAGTGCTTCTTTGGTCAATTACCTTCTAACTTTAAGTCATCTTCCAGTTCCAGTTGAACGATTTTTAGTTATAACTCTTTAAAAAATTTTCAAAGTTTAATTTTGTCCGGAGTAGCCCTCCTCAAATCAAAATGTAATAAAATTTTATAGAAATGAATAATATAATATAAAAATGTACATATCATTTCCGGTTCAGTGATTTTTCTGGGAGTTACAATCCTTTGATCTCTTTATATCCTAATCGAATTTGATAAAACATGATACTAATGGTTGACGTGATGTATAGTTGCGTATTTTTTTCTGATTAATCCAATGTTATTTCTTGGAGTTATCACGGATTATTTAAAAGTTTCCAATGATTATTTTTGCCCCTATTAGATCTCTGTAATGTTTTCCAAGAACTTAATGCAACTTGGTAGGGAACATAAACACGATAACTATTTCTGTTTAATTATTTTTATAAATTATCGTTTCTGCAGTTTCATCAGTCAGAAGTTTTGTTAAGAGTTCCTGAGTGGAATATGATTAAACTTAGTAGGAAAAGTAAAGACGATGTGATGTGGTGTCGTTTTCAGTTATTTGTGGCAGGTTGTACAATGTGCTGTGGTGTCGTTTTCAGTTATTTGTGGCAGGTTGTACAATGTGCTGTGGTGTCGTTTTCAGTTATTTGTGGCAGGTTGTACAATGTGCTGTGGTGTCGTTTTCAGTTATTTGTGGCAGGTTGTACAATGTGCTGTTGTGTCGTTCTCAGTTATTTGTGGCAGGTTGTACAATGTGCTGTGGTGTCGTTTTCAGTTATTTGTGGCAGGCTGTACGATGCGCTGTGGTGTCGTTTTCAGTTAATTGTGGCAGGTTGTACGATCCGCTGTTGTGTCGTTTTCAGTTATTTGTGGCAGGTTGTTTTCAGTTAATTGTGGCAGGTTGTACGATCCGCTGTTGTGTCGTTTTCAGTTATTTGTGGCAGGTTGTTTTCAGTTAATTGTGGCAGGTTGTTCGATGCGCTGTTGTGTCGTTCTCAGTTATTTGTGGCAGGTTGTACGATGCGCTGTTGTGTCGTTTTCAGTTATTTGTGGCAGGTTGTTTTCAGTTAATTGTGGCAGGTTGTACGATCCGCTGTTGTGTCGTTTTCAGTTATTTGTGGCAGGTTGTTTTCAGTTAATTGTGGCAGGTTGTACGATCCGCTGTTGTGTCGTTTTCAGTTATTTGTGGCAGGTTTGTTTTCAGTTAATTGTGGCAGGTTGTTCGATGCGCTGTTGTGTCGTTCTCAGTTATTTGTGGCAGGTTGTACGATGCGCTGTTGTGTCGTTTTCAGTTATTTGTGGCAGGTTGTTTTCAGTTAATTATGGCAGGTTGTATGATCCGCTGTTGTGTCGTTTTCAGTTATTTGTGGCAGGTTGTTTTCAGTTAATTGTGGCAGGTTGTACGATCCGCTGTTGTGTCGTTTTCAGTTATTTGTGGCAGGTTGTTTTCAGTTAATTGTGGCAGGTTGTACGATGCGCTGTTGTGTCGTTTTCAGTTATTTGTGGCAGGTTGTTTTCAGTTAATTGTGGCAGGTTGTACGATGTGCTGTTGTGTCGTTTTCAGTTATTTGTGGCAGGTTGTTTTCAGTTAATTGTGGCAGGTTGTACGATGCGCTGTTGTGTCGTTTTCAGTTATTTGTGGCAGGTTGTTTTCAGTTAATTGTGGCAGGTTGTACGATGCGCTGTTGTGTCGTTTTCAGTTATTTGTGGCAGGTTGTTTTCAGTTAATTGTGGCAGGTTGTACGATGCGCTGCTGTGTCGTTTTCAGTTATTTGTGGCAGGTTGTTTTCAGTTAATTGTGGCAGGTTGTACGATGCGCTGTTGTGCTTTTTAAGTTATTTTGTTATTTATATGTGATCAATGTGATTATCTAGACCACATATATATTTCAGTATTCTATATAGTTTTATCACATAATGTCAATACATTTCTTATAAAATAATATGCGTTCTAATTTGTGTTATACATGACATTAGTTGTGTTAAAGTTACAAATACTACTCTGCTTGGGGATCTGGCTTTCACTCTGCTTGGGGATCTGGCTTTCACTCTGCTTGGGTATCTGAATTTCACTCTGCTTGGAGATCTTGATTTCACTCTGCTTGGGGATCTGGCTTTCACTCTGCTTAGGGATCTGGCTTTCACTCTGCTGGGGGATCTGGTTTTTATTCTGATTGGGGATCTGGCTTTCATTCTGCTTAGGGATCTGGCTTTCACTCTGCTTGGGGATCTGGCTTTCACCCTGCTTGCGGATCTGGCTTTCACTCTGCTTGGGGATCTGGCTTTCATTCTGCTTGGGGATCTGGCTTTCATTCTGCTTAGGGATCTGGCTTTCACCCTGCTTGGGGATCTGGCTTTCACCCTGCTTGCGGATCTAGCTTTCACTCTGCTTGGGCATCTGGCTTTCATTCTGCTTGGGGATCTGGCTTTCATTCTGCTTGGGGATCTGGCATTTATTCTGCTTGGGGATCTGGCTTTCACTCTGCTTGGGGATCTGGCTTTCATTCTGCTTGGGGATCTGGCTTTCATTCTGCTTGGGGATCTAGCTTTTATTCTGCTTGGGGATCTGGCTTTCAATGAAAGCTCTTGTCTTTTAATATTTGCACCTTTACATTTCTCCATTTGATCTCTCGGTCTCGATGGCCAAGTGGCCAAAATCACGCGCATACGGATGCCTCTCATCGCCTGGGTTCGAATCTTGCTTTGGTAGATCCTAGTGTATGAAATTCTGTCAGTTCGTTCAACTCTGGTTTCCCCAATCATTCTAGAACTGACCACCCCGTAATTGTTTTAGGTTTAAATACCATTACTCCATTACTGTTCACCATATCTCAGCATTAGTAGTTCAGTAATTTTATCCCAGCCTTCAATCGTCAGAGTTTTTCGGAGACATCTGTTTACAAACCCCTCAACCATTGGGTTTGGAGTAGCCTAAAGTATATAGTGTGCAAATGACACATTTGTACCAAAGATGCAAGGAGTGTTTTAATGAGCGTCTTAAACCTTTTTTACGGCTTTTCTGAATAAATATAAAAGCATTATTTTATTCTGCTTATACATATATTGCAATAAAATATGTGTTAAACTGTTTTTTGTTTTTTAAAAATTTGACCCGAAACTAGCAAATATACAACGAGTATGTAAAAAAGCTAAACAATGTATGAAGGTTCAGGAATTGACACACACACACACACACACACACACACACACACACACACACACACACGAAAATCCAATAAACTGATAAAAATATCCTTTGTGGAAAGTAACAGACGCTTTAAAAAATACAAACTATATGATTTCTAAAATGTCATTAATTTAAAAGAAAACTCTGAGCTGTTCATCAGTTACATAGTTAAAATGATATAAACATTGTATAAATAAAACATTACCGGAAACAATAAAGTAAAACTCAGATTACAAATCAATTGGAAATATAACTATAATTGATATTAAAATAAACTTCCGTTAAGCCTAATCCTATTATATCAGAATCTATCATGTGTGGATTATTAAGGATTAACTCCGGCTTAACACTGACAGTCTTTCAGAAAACAAACAAACAAGTAATTAGGACACTTTGTATACATAATGATTATTTATGTTGATAACAGATTGATTTTGCTTATGCGTGGTCACTAACGCAATGACATTATTATTTGTATTTCTTACTTTAGGTTTTCTAAGTTCGTTGATGTCAATTGCTAAAGCTTTGTTGATACCAGTCTGAATAACCTGTAAGGGAAAGTGTCTTTCTAGTAGTGCTACCTGCAGTTCATCTAGTCTTCTTGTTTAAGTATTATTGTCCGAAACTAATGTGCAAATAGGTTGAGCGAGATTGAATGGTATATTGTTTTTAGTGTGTCGTGGGTGGCAAGAGCGATAATCAAGGTATTGTTTTGTGTCGGTTTCCTTGTAATAAACGTCTATGGCTATTGAATTGTTGTTGCGTTTTTTGTCTAAAATTGGTATTTCGTGTTCTTGAATTTCCATAATAAATTTGATGTATTGGTCCAATGAATTGAGGATATCGAGAAAGTCAGAAATATTGCCATGTTTAGTAATCCAAATGAGAAAGCAGTTATCTAAATATCGTTTAAAGCTGCATTAGTTTTTCAATTTTCTTAATTTTTTTGATTTTCAAAGAATGAATTTTTTATAAAAAAAAAAACAGATATCCTCTAACCATGATCCGTGAGATTCATTTTCTAAAATTTCATTTCTTTTAGCTGTAAATAAACGAAATCCTCTGACCGGTTGGTCAATGTTGCACGATGATTATTATGAGCTTAGAGCATGCGCACGGATGTACGGAAATGCCCATGAATCGAAGGTGAAACATGAGAAATTGCATTAATTGTCCTTAATTAATATCCAGATGTATTTAAAGTGGTGTTATGTATTACTTACAAGTCACAAATGACAAATTCAAGGAAGTTCTGTGTTTAATTTATCGTATTTCACCGTTTTGAAAGTTGTGTTTAAATGACCCGGGTTTTGATGACGTTACCATGTTCTAATATTAGATCCCAAACGCTGCATCTCGCTGGGTAATTACTGTAATTTCTGTATTTATTCGAGCTTTTATCGCTGAACCAAATGTAACATTGTTCATTAGGAACATCATTAATTAGATTAGCACCGTTTTAATATTTTCTTTGGAAAATTTAATGCAGCTTTAAAGTTGCGTCGTATGTTTTCGGCTAGCGTTTGGTGGAATACTTCTCTAATTTTTGTGTAAATTTTGCGTACAAGGTAACCCATTACTAATGCGGCATATGTTGGTGCAATGTTTACCCCATGGCTTTGTCTAAAATTTGTTTGTAATTTGTTGAGTCAAATTCGAAAGTATTATTTTCTAAAATGAGCTGTATTGCTTTCAAAATGGAATTTTTGTCAAATCTAGAATAGATTGTTGTATCATATTTATTATGCCAAAAATCGATAAATAGCTTCAAGTACTTATTGATTGGATATATTACTGTATAAACTCACTACAACAAAGGTTACAAAAGTATTCGTCTTTATTTATGTGTTCTGGGAGATGGTTCAAAAAATCAAAATCATCTGTAACATATGACGGTACATGATGCATTAAGGGTTTAATAATGAGGTCTACAAAGTTACTTAGTCGATGAGTAAGACATGCAGCTATTGTAGGTCGAAACTTCAAGTCACTAAGTTCATCAATATGGATGTGTTCTGCATTTAATACATTTATCTGTGAAATAATTTCTTTAGATTTATGAATTTTGGGTAAACCATATAAAAGCTTGTTTTAACATCA